>OZ014519.1:451805528-452293832 GCA_963966055.1 Lathyrus aphaca | reverse complement strand
GGATCCGAAATGAAACCCACACGAGTGATAGAGAACCAAGACTGAGCCAAGCGAGATAAAACGGAAACGAAAGGTGACTCACCACCAATGTGAATCATGTTTGATGGTGTTTCTTTTGTGTGTTTTTTCTAAAAGCGTTTTTTTAGGAGAAGAGGAACTTTAACTTGTGCGTGTTTTGATTCTAGGTTAATAAGTTTTCTTTTTCTTTTTCTTTTAATAATCTTATTTGTTGTTTGAGCCTCCCTCAGTTCATGTCCGTTTTACTATACACATATTCCAGATTCTAGGAAAACCCTTCCTTCTATGTTTGGTACAAATGGGCTTAAGGCCCATCCGTTTTTCTAGACACAGACTATTTTCAGCGCCTATACCCCCTGTTTTCTCTTATTTGTTTTTTTTATAATTATTATCTTCTTAGTTTATAGTTTAATTATCTTATAATGTTCTTATTTTAGATTTATTTTTCTAGATTTTTGAATTTATGTTATTTCATTATTTTATGGTTTTTTTGTGGTCGATGAATATCTAAGAACCATAGATTGTCGATTTATCGGCTAGAAATCTGGGTTAATGATGATACCACTCCTTTGATTTTATTTCTTCTTTTTTCGATTTATTTTGGACCGATGATATCATAAAAGGTCAAATATGTTCGATTTTATTAAATCGGTCAAGTTTGATCAATATGAGGCCTATTTAGTTTAGTTTATTTTATTTAGTTATTTTATTTTTGATTTATGGTCGATGAACATCTAGATCTTGAGATTCGTTGCAAGCCTACTTGAAATCTCAATTAAATGATGAGACCATTTTATTTCCCTTTTGGAAATTCAACTTAATTTACTTTATTTTATTTTATCGTTTATTTTATCATTTTATGGTCGATGTGCATCTAAAAATCGAAGATTCGTCGCAAGCTGACTTGAAATCTCGATTAATGATGAGACCACTTTATTTTATTTAGTTTATTTTATTTTATTCTTGCATTTCAATACATAAATCAACGCTCGACTCCTCATAGAACGATTCTAACATTGAATCGGTTCTAAGGTAGTTAAAGAGCTACATTTCGACGCCTCCGATTAAATTTCGAGCTCCAATGGCTCCTAATAGTTTAGGACACTTCACACACGCTTCGTCTTGGGAAAATACAATGAACCCTTTTATTTCTTGCATTCCCGTGTAATTTACTTTGTACCACTCACTCATTTCATGTACCCCATTTATTTTTCGTATTTATCGTTTCGATCGCTAGGAGCACCCATATGGACTAGTTTAGATCTCGCCTTAGTTCGTGAACCCTTGGTTCAACGCCAAGTGATTGCACTCACACACTTGCACTTTATTTTTCGATTATGGTTTTGTATTACTAGGAGCACCCCTAGGGACTAGAAATCATTTCCACCTAACCTTGCGAGCCAATCGCATTATGCCTCACTAATAAACCAACAACTAAACCTCCATTTGCATTTACTCGTAAGTCAAGTGCTTCGTGCATCGCCATCAAACCATAAATAAAACCAAAAAGATTCTTTTAGATCCAAACCCTTGATCCAACGTTAAGCGGTCTTAGTAAATAAAACACTTCAATAGTACGAGAAGAATTGTACGCCACGAGCCTTAGTAGTAGAAAGGAGGATGATGAGCATCTTGTTACTCGCTCCGATTATTTCGTCGCAAGACGCTCGTCTTGTTGGTTCGGAATAATCACCTCTACCCATAGTCTTTAGTTCAATTCGACTCCTAAATCATTTTTTTTAAAGAAAGGTAATAAATTCAACAACCAATCACCCATAGTAGGCCGAACTACGAGGATCTGACTTTCCCATTGCACGAGGGAGTACGTAGGCACAAGGATCTCAATCCTTGCCGAGCACCTATGATCAATTTAACTTATAATTCAAACTCTTTTCCCTTATCAAGTAACTCATTAGGCATAGACATCCTTTCGTGCGTGACAACTTAGATGGTTCCTATCAAGTACGATGGATGTAAGGGGTGCTAATACTTTCCCCTTGCATAACCGACTTCCGAACCCAGGAAATGGTTGCAACAACCTTTGTCTTCATCCTCCTATTTAGATAAGTTTTATATATATCTTCCCTTTTCCTTTTTGGTAATAAATGAGAATTAGATGGCGACTCTCATGTCTGCCCAGCGCGCGGTCTTTTATCGCGAGGTTGTATTTTTCGGGGTGCGTCAGGTGGCGACTTTGCTGGGGACTGGTTCACCCATATGCAAGTCAAGCCTAGTTCACACCTATGCAATTCAAGCCTAGTTCACACCTATGCAATTCAAGCCTAGTCTAATTTGTTCTACGCTTGTTTGGATGTTTGCCCTTATGATTTATTTGTTTTTTTTATCGCTTTCCATATTATATATCTTGTGGCTCTTTGGTACTATGATTTGGATCGATACATTGATTGCAAAAGAAACTTGAGGGAATGCTCTATACCCGAGTTTATGAGTACACACAATTAGGAGGGGTTGATTAGTATGGCCTCCCAAGATAAATTCTCTCGTGGACGGTTGATACGAAGACCTTGCTTGGAGTAGATTCTAGTGTGAATGCTGACGACTGTCATATTTATGGCACAAACGATTAGTGTTTTCATTAGGATCGTCGACTCTAAGTACCTTAGAACCTTAAACTATTTGGACCAAACAAAGGGTTGATGGTCGCGTAGTATGGGGCACCGAGAGGTTTTCTCTGCGTAGTTCGATACGAAGATCTCACTCAGAATAGACTTTCTCAATGGAGTTGACTGACTGTCGAATAGCCGACATGTCCAGCAAATAGTTAAGACAAGTCCGTAACTCTAAGGCTTTTGTTTGAAACCTTGTGCCACTGATAGTGTATTATGGGGAACCGAGTATCCTCTATATGTACCTCGGACTCATGAAATCCCGCGATCGAAGACATTTGTTATCATCTGGATTAACTTAAGACCCTGATCTTGTGATCCCAGATTCTTACATTGCATCCATATGTGTATCATGTCATTTTGCATTTGCATCATTATTCATCTTGCATTCCAAAAAATAAAAACTCATTTCATCTTCCAACAAAAATCATCAAGATGATTCCTCGATACTCCCACGCTGCTTAAACCAACGTCAGACGAGTGATGGATCAGATTCAACAAAGACCATGTCTCCGCAAGTGGCCCATCAATGAATACTTTTTGAAAAGGTTATCGAAGACCAAGCTGAGTAGTCTCCAACTTTGAAGAAGCAATTCAAATCAAGAGAAGTTCATTCCTCAAATCAAGGCAGTCATCACCATTTATCATTTTTGCATCCTTTTGTTTTGTATTGTTTGTTTAAGTATTATTTGCTTTGAACATTTCCATTTGTACTTGGTTTTCTTAATTTTATATTTATGCACGTTTTGAATTAGTCTATTCACATCTGCTCATTATCACAAAATCACAAAAATATTTCCTCACTTCACTTTAGTAAATATTTTAGGGAGGATGATGAAAATTGAATAACCATAATTGTTGTGGTATGATTTCAGATAAAACCTCGTCAATGATGTACATACATTTTTCAAATCCCCAAACACTAGAGTCCCACGTCAATCAACTTAATCAAATTCAATTCAAGCAGAAGTTGAGCAACTGTGCATATGGTATCGGGATCAGGTCAAACTTCCTCTCGGACCTTTCTGTCTTGCAGGCCTCAAGATAAAATGGCTGATGAGGAAACTCTAACAATGGAGGAGACTTGGAAGGCAACCCATGACCCTGCACAGATTCCAAAAAGGTGAGGGGAGTCAGAACTTCAGTTGCAGAAGCAGACAACTAATTATTTTCCTTCTTCAATACGACTTCTAACATTTCTGTAATCCGACCCATCTGAGCCTTCATCCAGTTGACCTCTTCTCTCAGCAGTTTATGATCTTGGGACAACGCTCGAATGTCCACCATAAAATGCCCCAGCTAGGCCCTCATCTCATTCACTTCCACTTGGAGTTTTTCCAAATCCATACCCTGAAAACCGTGATTCAAGTTGGCCATTCTGAAGAGAAACCAAATCAAGATAAGAATTTATCTCTGAACACCTTCCGTGAATGAAAGGATGTATGCAAATGCCATGTTCGGTTATTTCCAAGGAAGCATGATTCAGATATGAGATCCTCGGAAATAACAGAACATGTATGTTGAAATGCTATGATGTCATGTATGCAGCAGGCATGTGATCAATGATATGTGTTGGTGTTGGTGTTGGTGTTGAGGAGTGAGCCAAGTGTCTGTGGAGATTCATAATAACAGTATTATCTCTGCATGAACCCCAGAACTGAGAATCAAAGAACTACATAGAATCAAATCAAATCATTGAACAATACTCAATAAAGTGAGTATGTAGAAGGTCAAGGCTCCTGCAAACCTGTAAATAATCCCCCTATCTCACAGGTTTGCTACTAAGGGTTAACATCACAGACTCTCAAGTCAAGTAGCGATAATACATTCATCCTTTCCGATATGGCATTATACACTAAAAGAGGAGGACTCAGCTGAGTCCTGAAAAACAAGCATCTCCCATAAGTTCCCAACTTCAAGAACTAAGATTGAGAAACAATGGTATATTCATCCCGAAGGGTACAATGCTATCTGTTGCACCCCAAAATTTTCCCTCACCAAGACAAGACATTGTGTACTAAGGTGTCCCAAGAGGTTCAAAAGGTTCACAAGGTATCTCAAGAGATTCACAAGGTTCACAATTAGTTAGAAAGTTTGGCAATCCCCTAAGACAAAGCATCCTCTTAAGCATCCTAAACTAGGGTTTTGAGTTTCATCAGGCTAAATGGATTTCCAAGGCTTCAAGTGAGCTTCATAACATCCTATATGTCTTCAAAAATCCCTATGTCAAGTTTCAAGGCTTTCCCAAAAGGTTTGCTCAGTCAGATGATCAGATAGGCTAAAATCAGTCAAAGCAGTCAAAAAGTCAAACTGAGGTCAACTGTGGTCAAACCAAAGTCAAACTTCATGATTTTTTGCCAACATCAAGTTTATGAATTAAAATTCATCATTTGATCAAGGGTTGATCATGATTCATCAAAGATATTTAAGATCATCAAGAATCAGGAGTTTCTAAATTAGGGTTTTCACAGGAAAAGTAGACTGAACTTTGACCAGCCATAACTTTCACATGCTTCATCAAAAATTTCCCATCCAAAGCACATTTTGAAGGAAATTTAATTCTCTACAACTTTGTGTCTAACAAGCCAAGTCCCAAAATGCTTCATTTGGAAGGTATGAGCTAAGACATTATAGGTCATTTTAAAATTCAACAAAAAGTCAACATCTTCCAAAGGGCATAATTTGAAAATGGTAAAGGATATGGACATGAGACTAAAGAGGTTGGTTAGAGGACTCTTTAAGCTTTCCAAAATGTCCAAGAACACCTTCATAGCCTTAAAATTTAGGGATTTGTGTCTTTGCAAAGTTGGGGAATTTTTGGGAGGTTTATGAAGCAAATGGGACCTTAGAACCAAATTTCTCCAAATGGGCTTGCAATGTTGTGATCCAATTCATACAAGGACCTCTAGCACGACCCAAAGCAACCAAATTCTGATTTTTTATTATTTATTATTTATTTATTTTGATTTTATCCATTAAAAGTCAAATTAAATCTAAATAAAATATAAAAATCAATATTTGGGCATTCTTCTTCTTCTAGAAATCCTTAAAATTCATTTAAAGTTAATTGGAATCATATAAAATCAGATCAACCAAAATAGCAAGGAGATATTAGATCTTTTTTTTCAATATTTGAATCATATCTTTCTTCATGATCAAGCTATCCAAAAGTCCAAAGAATAGATTGTTTTTTTGACCTAATTTGCTTCTAATATATGTACATAAGTGATCACAAGCATAAGGATACGATTTTTCAGCCTCCAAGAACACTTTTCACATTAAATTTTTTTACCAAAAATTCAATTTTCGGTTTCCTATTTGCAGGCTAATTGAAGGTATTCTAAGGACCTATACATGATCCTTGGACGCTCTTGATATTGTTTACACCATCAAAAGCGTCCATGACCTCATCAATCATGGAACCCGAATCCATCTTGTTCTTAAATTTTCAAGTTTTCGATTTCTATTATCCACGCATTACTAATGATTTTTGGTGTTGTTTTCTTGTTTGTGATGAGCTATAGATCATATCTGGACCAATTGATTGAAGTTTCATTGCCTAATACGAATTCGGCCATGATTAGGGTTTCGACCAAGCTTTTAGGGTTTCTTGCTTTAGGCCATATAAATGATTTTGATTGATGAATTTAAGTTGTATATAATCTGGGTAAACTATTGGTGTGTTCAATTTGGACGAATGTTGCTTATTTTGTAGGTATTCAAAGTTATTGATTTCCTGCGAAAAAAACACGCAAGAAGATTCATAGGAAAATTCGCAGGAATTTTCGTAGTAAAACCTGCGAAATTCCAAGGAAGAAGATGATGAAATTGGCGCTGAAAATTGAAATTTAAAAACTTTTTTTATCTTATAATGTTTTATTATTGATTATATGTTGAAAGCGCCCCATGTGGCTCAGCTGGTTGGAGTGTTTATGTGTTATTGCAATGGTCCTGGGTTCGAATCCCCCCCAGGCCATTTTGTTTTTTTGCATTTTATTTGATTTTTTACAGGTTTATAATAAAAGGATTGCTACTCACCTCATAAACGCCAGCCCCAGGTATGCTATTTTTCTTCAAATTTTTTGTATTTTTATTTACTTATATTTATTTAATTCATTTAAATTCTTAAAAATAATTTCTAAACAAATACTTATAATATTTTCTTCCATAAAAACTTATATTTTCAAATTCAGAATTTATTTTCTTAAAATCAAATTGTTTCTATTTATTTTGTAATATGTTTATATT
Source organism: Lathyrus aphaca (assembly GCA_963966055.1). NCBI lineage: Eukaryota > Viridiplantae > Streptophyta > Magnoliopsida > Fabales > Fabaceae > Lathyrus > Lathyrus aphaca. Next base: position 452,286,939 of record OZ014519.1, on the reverse strand, counting down.
TATTATTATTAGGTATATATTTTTGTAAATAAATTAATTAGGTTTAGATTAATTTTATTAACTCTAATTTTTTATTAACCCTAATTTTCAAAACTCTAATTTTTATTAACCCTAACATTTAACCTAGGCCTATCTTCTCATCTCTTTTTGGGTCCTTTTCATTCAGGCGCAATCACATTAAGCTCGTTATCCGTACATGCTTCATAGTAGAGTGACCGGTTAGTAATTCTGATCCGAAACATAGGGTTTCTGGAACATAAGCATGTGCAAACCCGTTTTATTTGACCTAAGTGTAGCTGCGGGGGATCAGATCATAATCCGCCCTACCAAGTTCAGTGCCAGATACCTCTAAACGAACTAACAATTGGTGACTGCAATTTTTTTTCTTTTTGTGGCAAGAAATTTTTTCTTCTCTTTTTTTCGGTTTAAATGACTTTGTGAGGGTCACCTATCCCAGAGTTTGCCTTTTTTTTTCTTTTTCATTAGCACTGGATCATTCACTTATGTTCATCGGCCCCCTACGTAGAGCATGCTTAGGCCGGAGCTGACTGCTAGAATAAACTACTTAGGATAATTTTTTTGAATGATAATAAAGGCCATGGTGTGCGGGGTTTAGGAGTGATTCCTATATTCAAGAAGTCTATGGTGCTGGAACGATACTAATGTTTCAAAAATTTCACCTAAGTCACCACATCCTAATCTAAACATGTCTTAAAGCCCAAAAAACATGTGAAACAACATTGTTTTCTTTTTTAAAATTTTTTTTGGTAAGGCTAAGGAATTGGGAAAAATGAGGATGTACTAAAGATACACTATACTGGTGACTCGTCAGACTCATGCATTATCTAAAAAAAACTTAAACTAAATAACTAACTGATAAGGAAAATAACAGAAAGCAAATAAATAACTATGGGAAATAATAGAAAGCAATAAAATCCCCTCCCACACTTAAATCGAACATTGTCCCCAATGTTTCGAAATAAGATAAGGAGAGTAACCTGGAAAACTACTGCGGATGACCACTGGTGCCCTCGCCGTCCTGCTGTGATGGTCTGGAACGACGGGATCTACTGCGCTACTGGTCCCTCCGGTCAAGTCGTGCTGATAAGGCAGCCTGGGCACTCCGAACCTCTCAAAGGTTTCCTAGGATGGAACCATGAGTGGCCTCCATAAGCTGGTAGTGCTGGCGGTTGACTTCTCACTGTCGGGCCTGCTCTGATGTGATATCGGTCAAGGTGCGACAAACATTCCCGTAGGCACGATCTGAAACCAATCACGATTGTTCCATGTAGCTCATGTTGTCTGTCAGTTGTTGTGAAATGGTAGAGAGTAGGCCGTCTCGCTATTCCTCTCTAGCCGTCATATCATGCCACATCTCCTCAGTGATATAAAATCCAGGAGTAGCACCTGCAACAGGGTTAGAGGAAGATGGTGCGGTGTGTGACTGTGAAGGATGATGGGGGACACGTGAGGTACGGGAGAATGTTCTCTCCGTTCATATTCTTCATCAGTGTCATGTGCCTCCCCATCAGGAATATTAGAAGGAAGTGGACCCAAAATAGGTGGAGCATTCAGATCATAGGTCCAGTTCCTTTCATTACGTACACCGGTATGTCTACTGCAAGGTAAAGCAACATATGAGATAACTACCCCATGAACCATCAACTCATAACCACCTGCTCTCCATGTTCGGCACAATTTCATGTCTTTTAGAAATTTTAAATTAATTGTGCGAGGAGGTAGGGGTTCAAGTGTAGATATCTCATTATTCAGGTTAAGAGCCCGAGCAATAGACGTAACAAGTCCTACAATAACAATCGGTCATGTTTTATTAACAGTTAAAGCCATGTGTGCAAGCATAAACGGGACCGGATTGATATGAGTATTTGTGAGGCTTCCGTGCAAAAATAGAAGCTCTTTAGCGTTTACCTTATTTGGACTCTCCCGGCCAAAAATAGTACATGCCAAAAGATATCTGAAAACTCTTATGGTCGGGTTATGGATGGTCGACGCAAGTATTCCTTCAAAAGAATTTATTGAAGTACTTGATAGCCTCTGCCAGAAGGAAAATACTTCGGCCGACCATTCCGAATCCAAAGGTGCCTCACATATAGCACCTTCCATATGAGGGATTCCTAACAAGCCTGTTAGTTCATCGGTACTGTATTCGTATTCAATTCCAAACAGTCTAAAATTAACAGTACCGACTGTGCTAGCAGTGTTAGGACTGACAGTGTATATTAACGAACTCAAAAACTCAACTGATAGCCTCTCATAGGTAGGTTCCTGATTTACAAAAATATTATGCAAGCCTAGAAAATATAATAAATGAAAAACACTATGATATAGACCTAAAGAGTAAAGACAGTTATCATCTACGTACCTAGTTGAGAGAATTTCTCGACTCTGAAGCCTTTGAATGATTTTCCTTTGCCTATCTTCCGGTCTTCCATCGCGAAGAAGATATCCGTTGAACTCCATTGTTGTTGCTCCTTGAGAAGTTGAATATGGTGAAGAGTGGTTTATGTAGGAAATGGTAAAGGTTAGATTTTTATGGTTTGTGGTGGATGAAAATAAAAATGGATTTTGGATGGGTTTTATAGATGGTGAATGTATGAGAATGGTGGGAGCTTTAATGGGGTTCAATGGGGTTTTTGGAAGTTGGAAAAATGGGTTTTGGAAGTTTGAAAGTGTAAAAATGGTGGGGGAGATGAATCTGCCCCAAAATAAGGTGGAACGGCGTGGCGGGCACCATAGGGCTATGGCGGGCGCCACAAGGCCATTTTTCCTTTGGGCCAATTTATTTTTAATTCCCCTTATGGGCTTCGCGTACCTTTTGTCTTCGGGGGTCCGGATAGCGTTTTCTTCTTTCGTCTAAGGCACAAAGCTTGCATACTTTTTATGAAGGAAAAAAATAAAAATATTTTTGTTCTTTTTTTTTCATTATTGGACATAAAATAAAATGAAAGAAAAAGAAAAAAATGAGTATTAGTGCACGAAATAATATATAAGATAAAAATAAAAGTACATGGAAAATGTAATATATGCGATAATGTAAAATACGTCTGGAGATGCGAGAAATAAAATAAGGCATGAAATATTAAATACTAGAGTAATAATGTCAGTGTAAAACGATCATGTGGTAGGCTTCTCTTCCTGGTCCGATCCACGAATCTCAGCTATCTCCCTCCAAAGCTCTCCAATCTCCTAATATAGAGCGTCGGCCTTTGAGGCATGGGTGAGATCAGATATCTCGATCTGTAATGCCAAGTCCGCTACTTCCTGCTTGAGCAGGGCAGTCTCCCTGCGGAGCTCATAAATCTGGGTCTGTAGATCAGGCGGCTGCAAAGACATATTGTTAGACATAACAGTGATTCGGGGAGAAAGAGGTGTAGGAGTGTACTCAGCGGCGGGAGGTGATTTTGGCTCTTCGACAGTCTTTCCATAACCCTCTAAAGCATAACTCCAATTAGTAGGGTCGTGGACACTGGTCATCAGCGGGTCAGGTAATGTAAAGTAATGTATCACTTCACCGTCAATCAGTAATCTAAACGTGTTGGGCTCAAAAGAGGCCCTCCTCGTCAATCCTCTGTCAAGACAAAAGTCAACATCCAGGGTGGTGTAGTTGCAGAAGGTCCTGAGGTGCAATAATTTGCGAGACAAACCCAATGCAGTAGCAATCTGTGTAACAATCCCACCGACATGTATAATGCCTACAGATGACCTGGAGACACTGGCAAGGCTCTTCAACAGAAAGTTGGCATAAGCAACTGGGCGTGACTGAGTCGCACAAAACAGTAGTAAAATCACCTCATCACTCAGTAAAGTCTCTGTATCTGGAAAACCGAGGAAAGAGTGTGCTAGAATCATCTGGAAGTACCTTAACGCAGGGTTGTGGATTACTTGAGAAAACTGAGTGGAAGGATCTTGGCTCCCTCCACCTGAGATGTTACTCCAAAACTTCTCCACTTCTCTGCTCATAAAATACCTCATCGGTGTCTCTGGAATAGCATCATGAGTAGTCTGAAAACCTAGTAAATCGCCAAACTCTTTGTGAGAGAAAGAGTAATCAGTCCCGAACAACCTGAAAACAGCATGTCCATCGGGTCCAGCCCAAGGATCATAATCAAACGAGCTGAGGAACTCTAGAGTCAAGTTCCTGTAAGTGTTGTTCATGTCATCGAACTGGTCCCACTAGATTTGGTGGCATAAGAATCTGACGCTTGGCTCTATCCCCAAGGCATTCATGCAATCTTGGTCTGGGTAACGTGTAGGTGCCATAGGGCGTCTCATGTGAACATAGTAACTCCCTCTCTACGTGTCGTCTCTGAAGGCCACATGCATGTCGTCGGGGTTCTGCATTCTGCACAAGGTTAGCAAAAGAGTCCTAAAATCACATAAAACATTCAATCGTTAGTCCTGACAGAATAATAAAGTAAACAAATTAAAATAAAGTAAAAATAAATAAAAGTAAGTTAAGAAAACCATGGGTTGCCTCCCATGCAGCGCTTGTTTAACATCATTAGCTCGACGACTGGATTTTATACATCATTTGAAGGATTTGGTGGATCACTTAGAGTATGGCTGAAGTATGTTGTTGGAATGTCACCTCCTTTGTAGGGCTTCAGTCTCTGTCCGTTGACGATGAACGGTTTACATGTTTGGTTCTTGATTTCAATAGCACCAGATCTTAGAATCTTAGATACTTCGAAAGGGCCAGTCCATCTCGAACGAAGCTTCCCTGGAAAAAGTCGCAACCTAGAATCGAACAGAAGAACAAGATCGCCTATTTTGAAGTCTTTTCTTATGATTATTTTGTCATGCCAAGATTTTGTTCTTTCTTTGTATATGATGGCATTTTTGTAGGCAGATTGTCTGAGCTCTTCTAATTTGTGGATATCAAGGATACGTTTTTCACCAGTAGTTAGTGTAGACACCCTAAATTTGCCCTCTGGTTTTCTGGCTTTTCGTTTTACATTCATACGCATTTATGCATACCATTTGCATAGTCTCCTGAGACATGGGATCACATTTTCTGAAGAATTTGGGTTTCACGTTTTTATCTATGGATTATCATAGAACTCAAGTTTTCGGTTATGCAGCCATCAAGGGTATCATCCTCATATTGCTTTTGTCACTAAATTAGGGTTTATTTCCCTAGTCAATGGTATTCATGGATTTCACGTCTGCAATGGTTGTTTACCGATCCATTTGGCTCGTCACCATGGATTTTCTTCTTCATCAAGTTGTAAGGCTATTCTCGTCTTCTCTGCATCTCAAATTATCTTCTTTCTCAACAACACTAATTTCAGTTCAAGTGTGTTTATTCTGTCACAATCCAGTTCAGATGGATGTTTGACCCAATATTGGTCAAACTATCAAAAAATTCCTCCAACTGCGAGTCATTTGTTTTGGTGCTTAAGTTCTCAAGCAGGGTGTATCAAAGGTTCTTTCGTGTTCATCTGTGGATTTATCTCCCGGGAGATTGATTCGGACAAATTCAAGAAGTGATTCATGATTTACCTGACCAAAGGTTCTGAAGATGATTAATTCAGATGATTGGTGTTTTAGTTGCAATTTATTCAGTGGCCTGAGACTTGTTCATTCGTTTTAATCAAGAGTTTGGTGAGGTATTCATTCACGCGATCGTTTGACAGTTTGAATTCGAAGTTCGATATCCATTCATTTCACCTTAACCAATTTTGTGCCCATGGTTAAACCATTTGTCAATATCCATTTTATAATTCAATTTTTCAATATCCATTTTTTTTCTTCCAATTTTTCGATGCAAGTTAATCCATTATCCATTTTTTCATTTTTCCTATTCAAATTTACATTCAAAACTCCAAAGTACATATCATAAGCCATTATTTACCAAGTCCAATTCACATTATCATTAAACAAAAAAAAAACATTGTCAAATAAAAGAACTTCACAAAGCCCACATCCTTTTTGGTGGCCAATTAGAAAATAGAAGCTTGACTTAGGTTGACCTAAGTATAAAATGAAAAGACCCTAATCCCAAAATCAAAAAGAAAAACCCGCCGCTTTTTCTCAATCCCAAATCTCTCTCTCTTTTTCTAAGAAAAACTTGGTCTGCAGATTTCTTTTCATACTAATTGGCATCTCATTCCTAATCCTCAATGAATATCACCATTAAAATGTCACCTGCATAATTCTTTCTCATCCATTATTTCCTCCACATAAACAATACTGAAAAAAACATTGCACAAATAGTAGTAAAAACTTTTACACTCAACAACACAATCAACCATTCATGAATTTTTTCTTCAATCAACCACCAACAACTCTGTCAAAACCTTCAACTACTCACAAACTATTTGTTCAAAACTCACTACCGTCTCCTTCAACTTTTCCTTTTCCGAACAGTGCAACCACCATGAAATGAAAAAACGCAATACCCTTCTTCATCGCCACTGCAGGCCTTCCTTTCACAAAACATTTCAGTCTTCATCATTCAAACCTAAACAGATCCAAACAACCTTTCAATATCATCAACAACAAACACAACAAAATCACTCTTTAAACTCAACTCCCTCCATGCTCAACTTACCAACAACATTTCTGAAAACTCTCACCAACTCATACCTCACATTCAATCCATCACAATAACTCTTACCAGATATTCATTCGTCATCCAACCTTTGCTTTAAATCGTCAACCCAACAACGGAACTCAACATCAGCAACCACCAAACAACTCTTCAACTCTTCATAACTTCAAACATCAACACCAAATCAACAACACAGAACACAAAACCAGAGTCAGAAAGAGATGAAGGAGATTCGAGATTGAAGATCCAAGAGAGAGATTGAAGGTGACAAACCTTTATAAGACCAGAAACGCGAGATTAACGGAAGCAGAAGAGTAGCGGCGCCGACGAAGTGAGCCGAGGCCAAGACGCCTTCGCGAGATCGCGACCGGAGAGAAACCAAATCGAAGCAGAGAAGAATTAGGATCTGAACCGAACGAGCCGGATTGAAGGGAAAGGACGCGGAGATGATGTTGACGATGAAGAGATCGCGGCGGTGAAACCTTGTTGTTTTCGGCGCTGAGATGATGTTGATGGTGACAATGAACGGCGGTGGAACCGCATTCACGCGGAGACGGAGCCGTTGATCGCGTTTTCTCATGGTTGTCGACGGTTTCAGTCATGATACAGGGGAAAAGTTTCTTCGGCTTGTCGTAGAAAGAAGAAGAGAAACCGATTTCGTTTGAGGAGCAGAAAAGAGATGGCGGCGCGGTGTGATGAAGAAGAAGGGATTTGTGTTTGCTTGGAAACAGGGGACCGTGATATCTGATTATGTTTTATGCTCACATTTTCGTTTTTTTATTTATTTCAGGAAAAGTTTTTTGTTGTTGTGTGGGCTCAGCTTGTTGGCCCAACTTATCTTCATACCAGCATCCTCCCTTTCCAGCGGGCACCCCCTCTCACTTTTATTTATTTCTTTTTTTTTTCTTTAATCCCTAATGTCTTGCTTAAATTTTGTTTGTTAATTATTTTAATAACAATTGTTAGAATTCTATTAATTTATAATTTTATTAGATTTTTTTTTTGCTTAAATTTTGTTTGTTAATTATTTTAATAAAATTTCTTAGAACTTTATTACTTTAGAACCTTATTAGATTTTAGATTAAATTTTATTTTTTTGTTAATTATCAATATAACTTTGATGTTAGTTTATTTTAATTTATTTGAGTTTAATTAAATAAAATTGTGTCAGTTTTGGCTGTAGTTTGTGCTCATTGTTTTGTAGGCCTATTGTTCGATTTCTGGACTTGAAGGCTTGTCCTGACATCTTGTTAATTTGGATCCTCTTCATTGGTTGGTTTGAATGCTGGAAATTTTATTTTGATCTTTATCTGATATCTTGATAATGGACAATTTGCGCTTGACTTGTGAATTCGCTTTGAACTGGATATTCTTTTATGAGCTCTTGTGCGCGTATTGAAGAGGCAACGGACCTTCTCCGTTAGGTACCACTGATGGCCCGATTATCCTTGTTGCATGCTGTTGCATCTGGAAGTCCTACTGGTGTAGGCTCTGTTTGTGCATAGATCGATTACTCCATTTTGCATTCTCATCTTATTTCTTATGCATTTTATTTCTTATTCATCTTTCTTCTTCCTCATCTTTTATTCTTTCTCGACTTGAGGTGTGCTTAGGCCACCATGGAGCTTCTCCTTTCATCTTTTTCTTCTTCTTTCTTTAGGATAGTAAGCCACACTAACCTAGGACCATCCGAGCATGTGAATATTGATTAGTCCCCCACTTAGCTTTTACCTTTGTGTCTCTTTGAGTCTTCTCTTCTCATCTCATAATCAGGGACTAAACCCTAAAGGCTTTAAGGCTTTGTGATTAAGTTTATGCCTGCATCCTTCTATTAGGATGGAGTGTATAACTTTAATCCTGAGTGTTAAACCCTTAATGTGTTTAAATCCTTTAATCAAGTCATTTAATAATCATCAAGACATCAAGCTTGTAACTTGGGCCTTGCATTAGGGTTCTAATTCTTCCTTAAATGGTTAAGAAGGACTAACCCTAGTGTTAATGGACAAGTCCCCCTCAAGTTGTCTTACAAACCCTAAAACTCACTTCATCATCATATTATTAACTAAAATCCATCTAATAAAGGCTTTGTTTTGTCATGAGTTTAATCCCTAATCATGGATTAAGCTGAGGAGCTTTCCTCAGCTTAAACATTCTCATCTATTATCCTTCTATTAGGATGGTGTAATGAGTCTGTTTAATCCCTGATTATGGCTTAACCTCATCACTTAACACTAAACAAAAACACCAAAAACATCTAAATAATCACAAGTAGGTTAATGATCTTAATCCTACATCAAAGGTGATTAAGTGTGAGAAGCTGACTTCACACTTAAGGTACTCTCATTACCCCTAATCAGAGGGAAGATGTGATGAGTTTACTAACCCATTGGTTTAGGCTTAAGCTCATTAACTTGTGACACATTTCCAAAAACAATAAAAGACTGAAAATTCAAAAACAAACAATAATCGTCTCCTTCGGGATTCTTTTCTTACCTCATTCACTCACAAACGAGAACTCGCTTCTTCCGTCTAATGCAAGACAGTTAGCACCTGAGCCAGACAGGTCATACACTTGAGCATAGACAAGCAAGCAGTTCACAAGTCAATTTATCTTTCAGTCTCTTTGGGTCGAACTACGGTGTTCTGACTTCCTCATTGCACGAGAGGATACGTAGGCATAACTTAACAGTTATCGAACAAAAGTCTCTGTATATTCCCCCTCTTTCCAGCATTATTCTTTAAGCCTCATATTCTTGAGCATTTCATTCTTGTTCCTGCACTGACACTGTATATATTACACTTCACTTCCTTTACACTGACACCTGTACATCCTTTTCCAGCTTTTTTATACACAAATTGCACTGACACTACCCCTTTAAGCACAAATCTTTTAAGCGTGGATCCCGTCGAGTACGGCGGACAATCTGGGTGCTAATACCTTCCCAGGTTGTAACCAACCCCCTTTCTCAGTCTCTCTGGTTCGCGACCGTCTTATCCATATCTTTCTAGGTCTATGCAGCATTGCCTTTCCTCCGGGATAAAAATGCCTAGCTGGCGACTCTTTTCATTCCCTGTGAGTTCACTCCTGTGTGTTCTCACATCCCTCTTTCGCCGACCGTTCGCGTCTGTACCTTTATTTGGGCCATTCCCATTTATCGGGAGCGACAGTTAGGTAATCCAAATTCAAAGTTTTAATGGCCCAATAGGCTTTATGCTCTAACTCAAAAGGTAAGTTACATGATTTTCCATAGATTAGTTGATAAGGGGTTGTTCCTATAGGGGTTTTGAAAGCGGTTCTATAGGCCCATGACGCTTCTTGAAGTTTCTGCGACCAATCTTTTCTAGATATAGAGACAGTCTTCTCAAGAATATGTTTGATCTCCCTATTAGATACTTCCACTTGTCCATTAGTCTGTGGGTGGTATGGTGTTGCTACTCTATGCTTAACTCCATACTTGCTTAAAAGTTTATCAAATATTCTCGATATGAAGTGTGATCCTCTGTCACTTATGACTAAACAGGGTGTTCCAAACCTGGGAAATATATAATTTTTAAATAATTTGATGACTACTCTGGTGTCATTCGTGGGTGCGGCGATAACTTCAATCCATTTAGACACGTAGTCAACATCTACTAAGATATACTGATTTCCTAAAGATGGTGGGAAAGGTCCCATAAAGTCTATACCCCATATGTCGAAGAGTTCTACTTCTTGGATATTTCTTAGAGGCGTTTCATTAAGTCTTGAAATATTTCCTGTACGTTGGCATCTGTCACATTTGACAATGAAAGCATGGACATCACGCCACATGGTAGGCAAAAATAGGCCAGCTTGAAGAATCTTGGCGTAGGTCTTAGATGTGCTTGCATGTCCACCATAGGGTGCAAAGTGACAATGCTCAATTATATTATGTACCTCCTCTTCTGGAATGCAACGGCGGAAAATTCCATCTTTACCTCTCTTGAAAAGAAATGGTTCGTCCCAATAGAAGTTTCTCACATCACTGTAGAACTTCTTCTTCTGGTGGTAATTTAGATCGGGGGGTATGATGTCAGCGGCTAGGTAATTAACAAAGTCTGCATACCAAGGTACATTACGTATAGCTAAATATTTATGAGAATGCTCATGTGGGTCTGGGTTATCATCTTCAATAGTTTCTAGTTGGGCTATCAGTCTATCATAGGCAAAATCGTCATATATGCCTTTCTTATCACAAATATCTAAATCAAACTCTTGCAGTAGTAGAATCCATCGAAGTAACCTAGGTTTGGCATCTTTTTTACTTAGTAAGTAAGAATGGCAGCATGGTCGGTGTAAACTATAATTTTGGCTCCTACTAGATAAGATCTAAATTTGTCTATGGCGAAAACTACAGCTAGAAGCTCTTTTTCGGTTGTTGCGTAGTTGAGCTGTGCAGCGTCTAGGGTTCTACTGGCATAATAAATTACGTGTAACTTTTTATCTTTTCTCTGCCCTAGAATGGCTCCAACAGCATAGTCACTAGCGTCACACATTATCTCAAACGGTTCTGACCAATCAGGGGGTTTCATTATAGGTGCTGAAATAAGAGCTTGTTTCAATAGATTAAATGCTTCATTACATTTTTCATCGAAGATGAATTCAACATCTTTCATTAAAAGACCAGTTAAGGGCTTTGTTATTTTGGAGAAGTCCTTGATAAAACGTCGGTAAAATCCGGCATGTCCAAGAAAACTTCTTATCTCCCTGATAGTCTTGGGCGGTTTTAGATTCTCTATGACTTCTATTTTAGCTTTGTCTACCTCTATACCTTTTTCGGAAACTATATGTCCTAAATCAATCCCTTCGGTGACCATGAAATGACACTTTTCCCAATTTAGCACAAGGTTTACCTCCACACATCTTTCGAGGATTTTCTCAAGGTTGATAAGACAATTTTTGAAATCAGATCCACAAACTGAGAAATCGTCCATAAATACTTCCATGATTCCATCTAAATAGTCTGCAAAGATAGACATCATGCATCGTTGGAAAGAGGCAGGGGCATTACAGAGTCCAAAAGGCATTCTTCTGTAGGCAAAAGTTCCAACAGGGCATGTAAAGGTAGTTTTTTCTTGATCTTCGGGGTGAACAGGTATTTGGAAGAATCCTGAATATCCATCTAGGTAACAAAAGTAAGAGTGTCTGGTATTTTCACTGACACTACCCCTTTAAGCACAGATCTTTTAAGCGTGGATCCCGTCGAGTACGGCGGATAATCTGGGTGCTAATACCTTCCCAGGTTGTAACCAACCCCCTTTCTCAGTCTCTCTGGTTCGCGACCGTCTTATCCATATCTTTCTAGGTCTATGCAGCATTGCCTTTCCTCCGGGATAAAAATGCCTAGCTGGCGACTCTTTTCATTCCCTGTGAGTTCACTCCTGTGTGTTCTCACATCCCTCTTTCGCCGACCGTTCGCGTCTGTACCTTTATTTGGGCCATTCCCATTTATCGGGAGCGACAGCTTGGCGACTCTGCTGGGGAACCTTATACTATAACCAGGGCTTCTGGTTCTTTTTGTGGGTTCCTCCTAGCGCTTGATTGATTTGTGTTTACTGGGGTGTTATGTGCTATTTGTGTTTGTATATTTATTTTGTTTATTGCTTTATGTACAGTTGTTTTATTGCTTTCTTTATAGCTTTATATACATCATACTGTCATACTGTGTTTGGCTGGATCTGGTTTTGTCTTGGTGGGTGGGGTTCTACTGAGAGTTAAGGTCCTATACCTAGGACCTGAGTGACACCTAGGCTGGAGTAGTTCATGTTCTTTCCCATTCCATTTCGGTCTGGTGCGGGAATATGAAACACGGTTCAGATATGGGTTTCTTCTTGAGAACTCTGTGCTACAGATTTCCTATAGTGCTAGGGCTATCTGGGAAGCCTGCTAAGTCTGGATGACCTTTATTATGACCTTCAGAAACTGAGGAGAATTAAAGGAGGATTTTTTATGGTTATTGTAAACACTGTACCTCCGGGTTAGAAGTGTTTACACTTCTCATAACTGATCCAAGTCTGAGGATCCTTGTTTTAGAACACTACCCGTGAGGGGGTTGGGCTGTTTACAGGTTTGCAGGAACCCTTGACCTCAACATACCCTCATTACCAGTACAATTGTTTGATTCGGTCACTATGATCCTGAAGTTATTGACCTTTGGTTCTCGGTTACTATTTTGGGTTATTATGCAGATCTTGTGGTTACAGACACTCGATTCTTGGTTCAGTATCCCAGATTCCAGGCAGTTTCCAGCTGTGATCCCATGTCTTTGCATCTTTTGCATTATCATTTTGCATTTCGCATTTGCATCGGCATTGCATTTTCCTCTTCCAGAGAGCTCATCCTTCCTCTTTTGTCCATGACCAGCCAGCTGATTTCCCGGTACTCAGTTTGAACAAGTGTTAACTGTTGGAAGACGATAGTGTTTGAAGGAAGATTGAGCAGTGTCAAGAGGTGAAGGGTCAGTTTGAAAGCCGTCAGTAGCTATGTCAGAGAACAACCGTCAGAATGTTGAGTTTCCACCTGGTTTCACTTCAATGACCAATCCGTTGTATGGTCTTGCTCCTGATGAAGATCTTCCACAAGTGAACAATCATGCTCAAGCTCAGCCTGTACAGACCCCGATCGTGAATCAGAATGTACCTGAACCATCTGCTGTCCGAGGTGGACCTTCATCTTCTTCTGATTCTACAGATTATTAGAGTTTTGCCTTCCCTATGCCAGATTTCCAAGGGGCAATCCCTCTTGTGAAAACCAAGGATCCACAAGTTATTGATCTTGCTGAAAGATTTCGTGTGTTGGACGAGCAACTCAAAGCCTTAGCGGATCCTGATGCCTTCGGTTTTGATGCTCTAACCCTGTGTTTGGTGCCTGGTCTTGTCATTCCTCCAGATTTCAAGACTCCGAAGTTTGAAAAATACACTGGTGTCAGTTGCCCGAAGTGTCATTTGGTGATGTTCTGTAGAAAAATGACTTCTTATGCTTGCAATGATAAGTTGATGATTCACTGTTTTCAGGACAGTTTAAGTGGGGCATCTTTAAGTTGGTACATGGATTTGGAAAGCAGTCATATCCGATCTTGGAATGATTTATCCAGAGCTTTCGTAAAGCAATACCAGTACAATATGGACGTGGCGCCCAATCGCACGCACTTGCAGAGCCTATCCCAGAGGAGTGGTGAATCTTTCAGAGAATATGCACAGCGGTGGAGAGAATTGGCAGCCCAAGTGCAACCACCACTTTCAGACAGAGAATTAATTGACCTGTTCGTGGGCATCTTGCAGGGTCCATACTTGGAAAGAATGAGTAGCATTGGGATGACAAGCTTCTCTGATTTGATGATAGTTGGAGTACGCATTGAGAGCCTGCTCAAAAGTGGAAAGATCCAGGACTTTTCGAATATCCCAGCTAGTGAAGGTGAGTCTGGTGTTAGCTCCCAAGAGGAAGAATGGAATGACGTCAGTGCAGTCATGGCAAATATCGAATATTCTAGAACAACATCTTCTCAGAGATCATCTGTTCCTGAATCTGATTACTCTTATGGGCATTCGGCAATGCTCAGAACACCATATCAGAAGTCCTGGACTCCTCCTCATCCAAATCTGCAATCTCATGGTCGAAGACCTCAGAATCAACTTCAGAGCCATCCTAAGCCTCGTAACAATCTGGAAAGAAGGATTTCTCCTCTTCATCCAGTCCCCATGGCATACAGTGAACTCTTGCCACATCTAGTTCAGAGCTCTTTGGTGGTTCCTAAGCCTCTCAAGCCGTTACCAGGGCCATACCCTCCAGGGTATAGTCCTCATGAGCAGTGCGGGTATCATGGTGGATCAATGGGGCATTCAACTGAAGATTGCAAAGCTTTTCAAGCCAGAGTACAACAGTTGATCGACAAGGGCTACATTTCCTTTCCAGAAGGAAGCTTGGTTGTGCACGTTAACTTTTCACCTGATTGAGTTCAAAGACTTCGAAGGAGCGTATCTTGATTTCAGTGGCTCAGACAACAGTATGTCATTAGAGTTGGTGATTACTGTATCCTTTTATCATTTGCATTATAGTTTCTTTCCTGTTAGCAGCTACTTGTCTTTTAAGCAATGTTATTTTTGAATGGTAATGTTAATGTAGTGATCTTGCACTTTTGAATCAATCATGTCTCATTCGCTCATTTTTCTTTACTTGCATTGAAAAAAGAAAAAAAAACAAAAAAATTGCATCCATTTACCTCCCATCTATGTCACTGTTGTTTAGCAGGTTTGAGGGAGGATGATGACAACTGAATACCCATAATTGTTAAAGGTATGCTTTCAGAGTAGAACCTGATGACGATGTACAGGCATTGCTTCAATTCCCAAACACCGGAGATATAAGGGAGATAGACCCTCGTCAACCCCTTTGAGCCTTGAAGTAGGAGTTTCTTTTCTAATTGAAAAAATCCTCACATTCAACCCGGGGCGGGGTAGTTATCAGTTAATTTGACCGAGCGTTCAAATTCCCAAAGGAATGTGCATCCGAGGATCCATTACCTTTATTCATTACACCTCAAGAGGTCAAGGGATGTGAAACCACAATGGAATGAGGCAGTCAACCCTTTCAGCAAGTCATGACAAGCCAATGTCACACGATTTTTTCAACAAAAAAAAAAAAAAAAAAGAGAAATAAAGCCCACTAAGTCGAAAAAATGTGTGAAAACATATGACTTAGGCAAAAAGTTAGGGCATCCCGCTGGACTTCAAAATCGAAAAATTCCAAAAAAAAAAGAGAAGAACCAGTCCAGGCAAAAGTTAGGGAGTAAAAAAAATGAAAGAGAATTTTCCATGAGAACAAAGTCGTGTGATCAGACACAAAGTCAGAATGGGTGACTGTTACTCCAAGAAACCTCATTGGTGCTTAAATCATCAACGTCATTGGTTCCTTAATCATTACAAAACCCTTGTGAGAAGCGAGCGCTTAGGCCAAATTAGCTGAATATAGGACCGGAGAACATCAAGGAGAATGGGTGGGCACAGATAAACTTTGAGCCATAAATCTTTCTTTCTAAAACCGTGAACCAGACCACGTTATAACCCTTGAAAGTCCTAATTGAATCGGGTTCAATTCTGAAAGCATATTACGACAAGGTTGCGTAGACTGACTTCTAAAGGTTTGCTAATTCAGCACTACGTTTGGACTAATCGTCCATTCGTCACACACTGTCACAGCATCAAAATAAATAAATTTTCAAAAACTTGCATGTGTACTGCATTAAAATTACCATTTGTAAATGAACAGTTTTAATTGCAAGTCAGCCTGTGTCATCAGGGAAGTTCCTACAAAAAGCAATCGCGAGGGAACTTAATCATTCAACAATGATAACCAGAATCAAGAGCATCTTGTCAGCCTATGAATCAGGGGCATGTTATCCAGTGGCTTTGTCGACCAAGGTATCCGTCAGGGCAAAGCAAGTTCCCAAGCATCAGTTGATTGAGGAACATCATTCAAAGTCAGTTGTACAGAGTTGAATCTACCGAACAGGGGCAGGCCACCCTAATTTTCTGCTGACCAAAGATATATTCTTCCAATGCTCAGTCAGAATGAGTCAAGTCGCTTACACGCTCATACCGGGGAAGGATACTTCCAGAGATCACTAAGTGCAACTCACCTCGAGAGAACATCCAAGTTTTCTATTCCAGAAATTGGATAATCAGCAACAGTCTGTTCAGAGACTCGCCCAGCAGGGGCAAATTTTAGCTACACAGAGCAATTTGTACCAGTGATCTTCGAGTTCATGACGGGTATCGGGAAATCGTATTACCCACCCTCGCCTTTGTCACCCTTCTCATTAGAAGCCTTGTCACATAAGACCTTTCTTCCCATCCTTGGGAGTTTTTCTAGCTTTTCATAATCATTGCATAAATCATTTGCATACGTTATTCATGTCGTTTCACTCGAGCATATAGAGCATATGCATCATATTTGCATTGGTCACAACCCCACAAACATCAGATCTCACATCCAGGGCCTCGTAACCCCAACTTCTTGACCGTTCAAAGTCCAGTTCTCGTCTGGAAAACCGTTTCAAAGTCCAGTTCTCGTCTGGCAAACCAATCCAAAGTCCAGTTCTCGTCTGGCAAAACTTTTCAAAGTCTAGTCCTCGTCTGGTAGACAAACCCAAAGTCCAGTTCTCGTCTGGCAAACCAACTTCAAATACCAGTTCTCTTCTGGTAGGTGAATCTTGTAACCAGTTCTCGTCTGGTTACCTTTTCATTTAACCGTTTGGAAGCCAGTTCCCGTCTGGTATTCATTCTTTTTCAGAGTCAATTCTCGTTTGACAATAACCCTAAGTAGTCAGTTCTCGTCTGACGACTTATTCTTTGCCCATCAGTTCTCGTCTGTTGGCCTACCTTTAATAAACCAGTTCTCGTCTGGTAATTCACCTTCAAAAGTCCAATTGCTTGGCAACCAAAAGAATATATATCTATTAACCTGGCCCTAGCGCCCAACCATCCTTGTTTCATATCTTTGGTTATGAGCATACGTCTGCATTGTACATCATTTGCATTGCATCTTCATACCGCATGGTTTCTGTTTTAGCTCTGATGTGGGGCAAGAATCGTTTCAAGACGTAATTTAGGGCAGTTATCTCAAGACTTGTTAAATTTCTGCGAGAGTTTGAAGACACTGGGGCAATTCTGGATGCCAAGTCTTCTGTAAAATCCTCCAAAGACGATCTTTTTATGGATGATGCAGTATGGTATAATTGAGGAGTTAAGGGAATGTTAGTTCACTCAGGATGATCAATAATGCTTTTGTTGAGCTCAGAAGTTTGAAGCACTGTGTTAATTCTCAGGGAATGTCTGGTATTTATTTTACCAGCAGGGCATTGGAAGTTTATTTCTTCCCCGAGCATAAAGATCTTCTTTCAGCCGACAAGATTCCCTCATGAGGAGTTGGTTATCCGCATTCAGTCAAAGCCAATTTTCATTGGCATATCTTCCCAGCACAGTCGTCATGCTATACATGGGGCTTAATTTGGCTTATTTCAATCTCTAATTCTCCAACAAAGTCTCTCCTCAGCAGAGCATTGCCAAATCTTTTTTCTCAACCATGAAGGTTGACATCCCCAGCTGAGTTAGAGCAGACGATATCCCCAGCAGAACTTCAAAGGCTAATTGAATCGTTCTCATCCCCAAGCGGACTTATCTTTCCACAGTGAAGTTTTCCCAACAGGCATCTGAAGGCCTTGTTTCCCCACAAAGTTAGAATTATCAGAATTCCCTCCTCAGCAGGATTGTGTGATCAAGCATCTTCACTAGCCAAGTCTAAAGATGATCTTTCCCCATAGAGTCATCGGGATTCTCATTTCCAAGGGATTTCCCCAGCAGAGCAAGAAGAAATTCTCCCCAGCGGAGTCAGAGCAGGATGATCAGATCCTCAGCAGATGTTCAAAGTAGTTAAACGAAGTATACCTCATGCAGAGTCGTCTTTCCTCCAGTGAAAACCTCTCCAACAAGCATCAGGTTGCCAACACTTCGTTCCCATCAGAGTTAAAAGCTTTCAACCCGTCAGCAGTATACAGAATGCTTCCCAAATTCCCCAGCGGAGAGCTAAAGCTAAAACAGTTGCCTTACACTCCCAGACATCAGTATATACTCCTTGTGGCGCCCGTCCATGTCATATTTCCAGCAGAAAGCCAAAGACATCCTCTTTGCACTCACATACACTTATATATACAATTCCTTGACACCCATCTGTGTCACCTTCCCCAACACAGTTACCTAAACACTTTGTAAACCATACTTTTGTTTATATTATACTTTTCTCTCTCTTGATACTCGTCCGTGTCACTCTCCCCAGCAGATTGAACACTCATCTATACACCACTCATACTTATTACTTATATCACTTATACAGATACTCGTCCGTATCTTATATACACCATTTATATCCCTGCAGATTCAACACTAGTCTGTGTTCTTTGTTAACCAGTTGGTACTCGTCCGTATCATCATCTCAGAACATGTGTCAAGCATTTGTTTCTACTTGATACTCGTCCGTATCATAGTCATAAGGATGCTGGTCCGCATCTTTAATCCATACACTGTGTCAAGAACTCTCGTGTCTTCTTGAAATTAGACACTCGTCTGTGTCTACCTTTCCCCAGAAGAGTCTCCTCAGAATCAGCACTCGTCCGTGTCCGTTGTTAACCGGTTGATACTCGTCCGTATCATCATCTCCGAACACGTGTCAGTACTTGTTTCTACCCGATACTCGTCCGTATTGTAGTCTTAAGGATGCTCGTCCGCGTCTTTAATCTATACACAAACATCTAAACACTTATACCTTTTGTTTCTTGGATGTAAACACTCGTCCGTGTTTACTATTCTCCAGTAAATCGCCTGCAAAGCAAAATTTCATTTTATCTGACATTCGTCCTGTGTCATGATAAACCCTGAGAGCAGCCGTCCCCTGCTAGGTGGTCGTCCTCCACCTTTTGATGATCGCCCTTCATCATTTTATCCAATGGTCGTCCCCATTGTTGATTTTGGTTATCTGGCATTCGTCCTATGTCAAGACAAACCTTGAGAGCAGCCGTCCCCTGCTAGGTGGTCGTCCTCCACCTCTTGATGGTCGTCCTCCATCACGCTCATCTGATGGCCGTCCCCATCGTTGATTTTTTATCCGGCATTCGTCCTATGTCGCGATATTTTCGGCAACCGTACCCTGCCAGGTGGTCGTCCTCCACCTTAGATGACCGTCCCTCATCTTAACCCAACAGAGCAGCCGTCCCCTGCTAGGTGATCGTCCTTCACCTTTGATGACTGTACCTCATCATTTGTTTATTTCATTTATTCTTTAACCCGATGGCCGTCCCCGTCGTGGTCCCTTTTCCTTTCAGCTTAGCCCGATGGGCGTCCCCATCGTTGCTTACATTACTTTATGAACTTGATGGTCGTCCCCATCATTTTTCATTAATCCCCAGAGAATCTTATAGCTTTACTTGATGGCCGTCCCCATCATGGTTTCTTACATCCCCAGCATGTCGGCCGTCCCCGTCATTGCTTTATTTTCCGCACTTTTTCCAGTATGTCGGCCGTCCCCGTCATTGCTCTTTACCCAGCAGTCGTCCTCTGCTCGACGGTCGTCCTCCGTCGCCCAAACTTTATAATACACTTTATTTTTCTTTTACAATCTATATCCCTTTTCTTCTTCATTCTGTGAGTGCAAATTTTGGACTGTCTTTGGTATTCAACCACAAGTTATCTTGTTTGCCTGTTAAGCCATTGCTTACATCCTGCACAGCTAACTCATGTTTGAATAGGGGCAGCTGTAGACACCCTAAATTTGCCCTCTGGTTTTCTGGCTTTTCGTTTTACATTCATACGCATTTATGCATACCATTTGCATAGTCTCCTGAGACATGGGATCACATTTTCTGAAGAATTTGGGTTTCACGTTTTTATCTGTGGATTATCATAGAACTCAAGTTTTCGGTTATGCAGACATCAAGGGTATCATCCTCATATTGCTTTTGTCACTGAATTAGGGTTTATTTCCCTAGTCAATGGTATTCATGGATTTCACGTCTGCAATGGTTGTTTACCGATCCATTTGGCTCGTCACCATGGATTTTCTTCTTCATCAAGTTGTAAGGCTATTCTCGTCTTCTCTGCATCTCAAGTTATCTTCTTTCTCAACAACACTAATTTCAGTTCAAGTGTGTTTATTCTGTCACAATCCAGTTCAGATGGATGTTTGACCCAATATTGGTCAAACTATCAAAAAATTCCTCCAAGTGCGAGTCATTTGTTTTGGTGCTTAAGTTCTCAAGCAGGGTGTATCAAAGGTTCTTTCGTGTTCATCTGTGGATTTATCTCCCGGGAGATTGATTCGGACAAATTCAAGAAGTGATTCATGATTTACCTGACCAGAGGTTCAGAAGATGATTAATTCAGATGATTGGTGTTTTAGTTGCAATTTATTCAGTGGCCTGAGACTTGTTCATTCGTTTTAATCAAGAGTTTGGTGAGGTATTCATTCACTTGATCGTTTGACAGTTTGAATTCGAAGTTCGATATCCATTCATTTCACCTTAACCAATTTTGTGCCCATGGTTAAACCATTTGTCAATATCCATTTTATAATTCAATTTTTCAATATCCATTTTTTTTCTTCCAATTTTTCGATGCAAGTTAATCCATTATCCATTTTTTCATTTTTCCTATTCAAATTTACATTCAAAACTCCAAAGTACATATCATAAGCCATTATTTACCAAGTCCAATTCACATTATCATTAAACAAAAAAAAACATTGTCAAATAAAAGAACTTCACAAAGCCCACATCCTTTTTGGTGGCCCATTAGAAAATAGAAGCTTGACTTAGGTTGACCTAAGTATAAAATGAAAAGACCCTAATCCCAAAATCAAAAAGAAAAACCCGCCGCTTTTTCTCAATCCCAAATCTCTCTCTCTTTTTCTAAGAAAAACTTGGTCTGCAGATTTCTTTTCATACTAATTGGCATCTCATTCCTAATCCTCAATGAATATCACCATTAAAATGTCACCTGCATAATTCTTTCTCATCCATTATTTCCTCCACATAAACAATACTGAAAAAAACATTGCACAAATAGTAGTAAAAACTTTTCCACTCAACAACACAATCAACCATTCATGAATTTTTTCTTCAATCAACCACCAACAACTCTGTCAAAACCTTCAACTACTCACAAACTATTTGTTCAAAACTCACTACCGTCTCCTTCAACTTTTCCTTTTCCGAACAGTGCAACCACCATGAAATGAAAAAACGCAATACCCTTCTTCATCGCCACTGCAGGCCTTCCTTTCACAAAACATTTCAGTCTTCATCATTCAAACCTAAACAGATCCAAACAACCTTTCAATATCATCAACAACAAACACAACAAAATCACTCTTTAAACTCAACTCCCTCCATGCTCAACTTACCAACAACATTTCTGAAAACTCTCACCAACTCATACCTCACATTCAATCCATCACAATAACTCTTACCAGATATTCATCCGTCATCCAACCTTTGCTTTAAATCGTCAACCCAGCAACGGAACTCAACATCAGCAACCACCAAACAACTCTTCAACTCTTCATAACTTCAAACATCAACACCAAATCAACAACACAGAACACAAAACCAGAGTCAGAAAGAGATGAAGGAGATTCGAGATTGAAGATCCAAGAGAGAGATTGAAGGTGACAAACCTTTATAAGACCAGAAACGCGAGATTAACGGAAGCAGAAGAGTAGCGGCGCCGACGAAGTGAGTCGAGGCCAAGACGCCTTCGCGAGATCGCGACCGGAGAGAAACCAAATCGAAGCAGAGAAGAATTAGGATCTGAACTGAACGAGCCGGATTGAAGGGAAAGGACGCGGAGATGATGTTGACGATGAAGAGATCGCGGCGGTGAAACCTTGTTGTTTTCGGCGCTGAGATGATGTTGATGGTGACAATGAACGGCGGTGGAACCGCATTCACGCGGAGACGGAGCCGTTGATCGCGTTTTCTCATGGTTGTCGACGGTTTCAGTCATGATACAGGGGAAAAGTTTCTTCGGCTTGTCGTAGAAAGAAGAAGAGAAACCGATTTCGTTTGAGGAGCAGAAAAGAGATGGCGACGCGGTGTGATGAAGAAGAAGGGATTTGTGTTTGCTTGGAAACAGGGGACCGTGATATCTGATTATGTTTTATGCTCACATTTTCGTTTTTTTTATTTATTTCAGGAAAAGTTTTTTGTTGCTGTGTGGGCTCAGCTTGTTGGCCCAACTTATCTTCATACCAGCATCCTACCTTTCCAGCGGGCACCCCCTCTCACTTTTTTTTTTCTCTTTAATCCCTAATGTCTTGCTTAAATTTTGTTTGTTAATTATTTTAATAACAATTGTTAGAATTCTATTAATTTATAATTTTATTAGATTTTTTTTTGCTTAAATTTTGTTTGTTAATTATTTTAATAAAATTTCTTAGAACTTTATTACTTTAGAACCTTATTAGATTTTAGATTAAATTTTTTTTTTTGTTAATTATCAATATAACTTTGATGTTAGTTTATTTTAATTTATTTGAGTTTAATTAAATAAAATTGTGTCAGTTTTGGCTGTAGTTTGTGCTCATTGTTTTGTAGGCCTATTGTTCGATTTCTGGACTTGAAGGCTTGTCCTGACATCTTGTTAAGTTGGATCCTCTTCATTGGTTGGTTTGAATGCTGGAAATTTTATTTTGATCTTTATCTGATATCTTGATAATGGACAATTTGCGCTTGACTTGTGAATTCGCTTTGAACTGAATATTCTTTTATGAGCTCTTGTGCGCGTATTGAAGAGGCAATGGACCTTCTCCGTTAGGTACCACTGATGGCCCGATTATCCTTGTTGCATGCTGTTGCATCTGGAAGTCCTACTGGTGTAGGCTCTGTTTGTGCATAGATCGATTACTCCATTTTGCATTCTCATCTTATTTCTTATGCATTTTATTTCTTATTCATCTTTCTTCTTCCTCATCTTTTATTCTTTCTCGACTTGAGGTGTGCTTAGGCCACCATGGAGCTTCTCCTTTCATCTTTTTCTTCTTCTTTCTTTAGGATAGTAAGCCACACTAACCTAGGACCATCCGAGCATGTGAATATTGATTAGTCCCCCACTTAGCTTTTACCTTTGTGTCTCTTTGAGTCTTCTCTTCTCATCTCATAATCAGGGACTAAACCCTAAAGGCTTTAAGGCTTTGTGATTAAGTTTATGCCTGCATCCTTCTATTAGGATGGAGTGTATAACTTTAATCCTGAGTGTTAAACCCTTAATGTGTTTAAATCCTTTAATCAAGTCATTTAATAATCATCAAGACATCAAGCTTGTAACTTGGGCCTTGCATTAGGGTTCTAATTCTTCCTTAAATGGTTAAGAAGGACTAACCCTAGTGTTAATGGACAAGTCCCCCTCAAGTTGTCTTACAAACCCTAAAACTCACTTCATCATCATATTATTAACTAAAATCCATCTAATAAAGTCTTTGTTTTGTCATGAGTTTAATCCCTAATCATGGATTAAGCTGAGGAGCTTTCCTCAGCTTAAACATTCTCATCTATTATCCTTCTATTAGGATGGTGTAATGAGTCTGTTTAATCCCTGATTATGGCTTAACCTCATCACTTAACACTAAACAAAAACACCAAAAACATCTAAATAATCACAAGTAGGTTAATGATCTTAATCCTACATCAAAGGTGATTAAGTGTGAGAAGCTGACTTCACACTTAAGGTACTCTCATTACCCCTAATCAGAGGGAAGATGTGATGAGTTTACTAACCCATTGGTTTAGGCTTAAGCTCATTAACTTATGACACATTTCCAAAAACAATAAAAGACTGAAAATTCAAAAACAAACAATAATCGTCTCCTTCGGGATTCTTTTCTTACCTCATTCACTCACAAACGAGAACTCGCTTCTTCCGTCTAATGCAAGACAGTTAGCACCTGAGCCAGACAGGTCATACACTTGAGCATAGACAAGCAAGCAGTTCACAAGTCAATTTATCTTTCAGTCTCTTTGGGTCGAACTACGGTGTTCTGACTTCCTCATTGCACGAGAGGATACGTAGGCATAACTTAACAGTTATCGAACAAAAGTCTCTGTATATTCCCCCTCTTTCCAGCATTATTCTTTAAGCCTCATATTCTTGAGCATTTCATTCTTGTTCCTGCACTGACACTGTATATATTACACTTCACTTCCTTTACACTGACACCTGTACATCCTTTTCCAGCTTTTTTATACACAAATTGCACTGACACTACCCCTTTAAGCACAAATCTTTTAAGCGTGGATCCCGTCGAGTACGGCGGACAATCTGGGTGCTAATACCTTCTTAGGTTGTAACCAACCCCCTTTCTCAGTCTCTCTGGTTCGCGACCGTCTTATCCATATCTTTCTAGGTCTATGCAGCATTGCCTTTCCTCCGGGATAAAAATGCCTAGCTGGCGACTCTTTTCATTCCCTGTGAGTTCACTCCTGTGTGTTCTCACATCCCTCTTTCGCCGACCGTTCGCGTCTGTACCTTTATTTGGGCCATTCCCATTTATCGGGAGCGACAGTTAGGTAATCCATATTCAAAGTTTTAATGGCCCAATAGGCTTTATGCTCTAACTCAAAAGGTAAGTTACATGATTTTCCATAGATTAGTTGATAAGGGGTTGTTCCTATAGGGGTTTTGAAAGCGGTTCTATTGGCCCATGACGCTTCTTGAAGTTTCTGCGACCAATCTTTTCTAGATATAGAGACAGTCTTCTCAAGAATTTGTTTGATCTCCCTATTAGATACTTCCACTTGTCCATTAGTCTGTGGGTTGTATGGTGTTGCTACTCTATGCTTAACTCCATACTTGCTTAAAAGTTTATCAAATATTCTCGATATGAAGTGTGATCCTCCGTCACTTATGACTAAACAGGGTGTTCCAAACCTGGGAAATATATAATTTTTAAATAATTTGATGACTACTCTGGTGTCATTCGTGGGTGCGGCGATAACTTCAATCCATTTAGACACGTAGTCAACATCTACTAAGATATACTGATTTCCTAAAGATGGTGGGAAAGGTCCCATAAAGTCTATACCCCATATGTCGAAGAGTTCTACTTCTTGGATATTTCTTAGAGGCGTTTCATTAAGTCTTGAAATATTTCCTGTACGTTGGCATCTGTCACATTTGACAATGAAAGCATGGACATCACGCCACATGGTAGGCAAAAATAGGCCAGCTTGAAGAATCTTGGCGTAGGTCTTAGATGTGCTTGCATGTCCACCATAGGGTGCAAAGTGACAATGCTCAATTATATTATGTAACTCCTCTTCTGGAATGCAACAGTGGAAAATTCCATCTTTACCTCTCTTGAAAAGAAATGGTTCGTCCCAATAGAAGTTTCTCACATCACTGTAGAACTTCTTCTTCTGGTGGTAATTTAGATCGGGGGGTATGATGTCAGCGGCTAGGTAATTAACAAAGTCTGCATACCAAGGTACATTACGTATAGCTAAATATTTATGAGAATGCTCATGTGGGTCTGGGTTATCATCTTCAATAGTTTCTAGTTGGGCTATCAGTCTATCATAGGCAAAATCGTCATATATGCCTTTCTTATCACAAATATCTAAATCAAACTCTTGCAGTAGTAGAATCCATCGAAGTAACCTAGGTTTGGCATCTTTTTTACTTAGTAAGTAAGAATGGCAGCATGGTCGGTGTAAACTATAATTTTGGCTCCTACTAGATAAGATCTAAATTTGTCTATGGCGAAAACTACAGCTAGAAGCTCTTTTTCGGTTGTTGCGTAGTTGAGCTGTGCAGCGTCTAGGGTTCTACTGGCATAATAAATTACGTGTAACTTTTTATCTTTTCTCTGCCCTAGAATGGCTCCAACAGCATAGTCACTAGCGTCACACATTATCTCAAACGGTTCTGATCAATCAGGGGGTTTCATTATAGGTGCTGAAATAAGAGCTTGTTTCAATAGATTAAATGCTTCATTACATTTTTCATCGAAGATGAATTCAACATCTTTCATTAAAAGACCAGTTAAGGGCTTTGTTATTTTGGAGAAGTCCTTGATAAAACGTCGGTAAAATCCGGCATGTCCAAGAAAACTTCTTATCTCCCTGATAGTCTTGGGCGGTTTTAGATTCTCTATGACTTCTATTTTAGCTTTGTCTACCTCTATACCTTTTTCGGAAACTATATGTCCTAAATCAATCCCTTCGGTGACCATGAAATGACACTTTTCCCAATTTAGCACAAGGTTTACCTCCACACATCTTTCGAGGATTTTCTCAAGGTTGATAAGACAATTTTTGAAATCAGATCCACAAACTGAGAAATCGTCCATAAATACTTCCATGATTCCATCTAAATAGTCTGCAAAGATAGACATCATGCATCGTTGGAAAGAGGCAGGGGCATTACAGAGTCCAAAAGGCATTCTTCTGTAGGCAAAAGTTCCAACAGGGCATGTAAAGGTAGTTTTTTCTTGATCTTCGGGGTGAACATGTATTTGGAAGAATCCTGAATATCCATCTAGGTAACAAAAGTAAGAGTGTCTGGCTAGGCGCTCCAACATTTGGTCTATGAATGGTAATGGGAAATGGTCCTTCCTAGTTGCTTTATTTAATTTTCTATAGTTTATGCATATACGCCAACCTCCATCAGTTCTTTTTGCTACAGGTTCGCCCTTCTCGTTTTGCACGACTGTGATGCCTCCCTTTTTAGGTACTACATGCACAGGACTTACCCATTTACTGTCCGAGATCTGATATCTTATACCTGCCTCTAGTAACTTAAGAACTTCAGTCTTAACTACTTCACTCATCATAGGATTTATTCTTCGTTGGTGTTCTCTGGAAGGTTTTGAATCTTCTTCAAGAAAAATCCGATGCATACATACGGATGGGCTTATTCCTTTTAGATCTGAGATCTTATATCCTAAGGCTGAGGGGTACCTTCGTAAAACATCTAACAATTGGTTTGTTTCCTCTTGGTCCAAGGTAGCACTGACTATAACTAGACGGTCCATTTCTTCATCAAAAAATTCATATCTCAGGTTCTTAGGTAGTTCCTTAAGTTTTACGGTTGGTTTCATAGGGCAAGGCATAGGATCTGGGGTAAGAGATAAACATTCGTGAAGGTTATCATCAATGTAGGGTTTTTTATAACTGTCATCTTCCCAAATAAGGGTTGATGGAAATTTTATAGATTCAGTTTATTCTTCTTGTTCTAATTCCCTAATGCATTCATCAATGATATCTAAGGGATAACAAGCATCTCCTATTACAGGTGCCATAAGAAATTTCGAGAGTACAAATTCTATCTTCTCGTTGCCTACCTCGAAGGTTAGTTTCCCTTTTTTAACATCTATTATGGCTCCAGCGGTTGATAAGAACGGTCTACCTAGGAGGATTGGTATGTCGTCATCTTCTTTAATGTCCATGACAACAAAATCAGTGGGGATAAACAGCTGACCTATCCTAACAGGGATGTCTTCAAGTATGCGTATAGGGTATTTAACGGATCTATCAGCTGATTGAAGTGACATCTTAGTAGTTTGTAATTCTTCTAAGTTTAACCTTTCACAAACTGCTAAAGGCATTAAGCTCACACTAGCTCCTAAGTCTAGAAAAGCTTTTTCGATGACATGATTCCCCAAAATACAAGGAATGGAAAAATTTTCGGGATCTTTATCTTTCTTTGCTAACTTATTTTCGGAAATAGAATTACATTCCACGTGTTTCGGATCTTCAAGTCTACGTTTATTTGTAAGTATGTCTTTGAGAAACTTTGCGTAAGAAGGTATTTGGGTGATGGCTTCTGTAAAGGGGATTTTTACGTGAAGTTTTTCTATAACCTTAACGAATTTTTGATACTGATTATTGATCTAGGTTTGCTTTAGTCTTTGGGGGGGTATGGTATTGGTGGTTTGTATGGCGGTGGTGGTACATAGGTTTTGTTTTTAGGTTCTTCTCCTTTTTCTTGACTTTCCGGGTTTTCAGATTCCTCTGGTTCCTTCTCTTTATATCTCTCAGAAGTTTCGGCTCACTTAATCTAGGGTTTGAGGGTTCCTTATAAGTTGTTCCACTTCGTAGAGTAATGGCATTTGCTTGCCCTTTCGGGTTTTGTTGAGGTTGTCTAAGGAACTGTCCTTCAGGTGTAGTCTGAGGGGCTTGGTTTAAAGCTACCTGAGAGATCTGGGTTTCAAGCATCTTATTGTGAGTAATAATTTGGTCAACCTTGGTTCCTAACTGGGTAATTAGTTCGTTAACATGAACGTTTTGGTTCATGAACTCTTTGTTTTGTTGTGTTTGAGCGGTGATAAAATTTTCCACAATTTTCTCAAGGCTCGGTTTTGGTGGTACAGGTTGCATAGGTTGATTTGTTCTTGGGGCTTGGTAACCTTGTTGTCTCGGAGGTGCATTATTTTGGATAGGGTTATTATTTTTATAGGAGAATTTTGGGTGATTCCTCCATCCAGGGATGTATGTGTTTGAAAATGGGTTCCCTTGGGTGTAGTTCACTTGCTCAGGGTTGGTCTCATTTAACAAATTGCATTCGGCGGATTGGTGTCCTTGCGTCCCACATATCTCAAAATTCAACGAAACTGCAGCTACAGTATTCGGGGTTGTACACATATGTTCGACTCTAAGGGCCAACGCGTCCATTTTAGCTTGCATCATGTCTATAGAGCTTAACTCATGTATTCCTCCTTGGGCTTCCTTCTTTTCTACTGTTGCTCTTTCTACTCCCCATGGTTGATGGTTTTGGGCCATATCTTCGATAAGGGAACTAGCTTCAGGGTAAGGTTTGTTCATCAATGTGCCACCAGCGGCAGCGTCGATGGTCATCTTAGTGTTATAATGAAGTCCATTATAGAAGGTTTGAATGATTAGCCAGTTCTCTAAACCATGATGTGGGCATGCTCTCAATAGCTCTTTATATCTCTCCCAGGCTTCGAACAACGATTCTCCTTGGTTTTGGGTAAATCTGGTTATTAGGTTTTGAAGAACAACATCCTTACTCGGGGGAAAATATCTAGCAAGGAAAACTCTTCTAAGGTCTTCCCAAGTTGTTATGGAATTGGGTGGAAGGGAATCTAACCATGTTAGAGCCTTATCTCTGAGGGGAAAAGGAAATAATCTTAAGCGTATCGCCTCAGGAGGAGCTCCATTGGTTTTAAAGGTGTCTGCTAACTGGAGAAAGTTTTTTAAATGTTGGTTTGGGTTCTCGGTAGCAAGACCTGCAAATTTTCTCTGTTGCACTAATTGCAGCAGGGATGGTTTAAGTTCAAAATTATTGGTTGAGATAACGGGGTTTACTATACTAGAACTAGGTTCCCTGTTTGATGGTTGGGCAAAGTCCTTAAGAGGTCTTCGGTTTTGATCTTCGGCCATAGCTCTCCTAATCCTATGGAAAAATAAACGTGCGTAAGCGTAACATTCAGGTTCAGCTAAAGGGTCTACTAAGCTTCCGGTACTGCGAGTCTTTCGCATTGACCGGCAGGTAACAACCTTAGTCTAAACGGTATAACTACAAGGTATGAAATTTGACGAAATTGGTCCCCGGCAACAGTGCCAAAACCTTGATGCGTATTTTTCGTAAGTGTACGAACACGTCAGAGTAATATAAAAGATTGTCGAATCCACAAAGACCAAGTGTCAATCTATCGTACCTGTTGTTATGGTGTGTATCTAATGAAATTGAAAATAATGGTTTTAAAGAGTGCGTAATGGTAAATAAAATAATAAAGACAGGCTTGAATGTAATTCACATAATCAATTGATAATCAAGTACTTGTCACGGATAAAAAGGTGCGTACTGCGTTAGAGTAGTAAACCTATTTTTAAGAAATATAGTATCTTAACTAAGTTGTAAAGTACTTTAACCTGGATTTCTTAGCAAAAAGAGGTTCTCACGAACCATACTCTAAACTTCTTAACGCGTCCGAAAATGGTTTTAAAATCTCTTTTCTTTTTAATCTAAAAACTCCTAATGAACTAGACAAAGCGCTTTTGGCTGTTTTTGAAATAGTTAAAAACAATTAAACTTAAATTGAAAGTTAAAATAGCCCTTAAGTGTTTCTACGAACAGTTGTACGGATTACTGGTTCAATTACGATCCTTACATTCAAACCTTTATGGATTTAGTTAGACATGGTAAAGTGAAAGTTCTTTTTATTATTTTTCATAAAAGTAATTAGTGCGAGTGCGGATAAATAAATAAAAGTAGTGCGAGTGCGGGTAATAAAGAAAGTAAAGCGAGTGCGAGAAATAAAAGTATTTAAAGCGAGTGCGAGAAATAAAAGTATTTAAAGCGAGTGCAGAAATAAAATAAAGTAAAGTGCGAGTGCGGATAATAAATAAATTAAGGCAATGCGGAAAGTAAATAAAATAAAGCGAGTGCGGAAAAATAAAATACGAACTGGAATTAAAATGGTGGCAGGATTAACTTCCTCCCAGATGCTCCAAAACTCGATGACACAGACGTATAAAGACTTGATCACTCGATTGTAGTAACACCCCGATGTGAAGTGATTACTACTTTAAAACTGATATATGCCTAAGAGATACTAAGTTTGGATGATTGAAAACAAAAATCTAAGGTCCTGTTTATAGGAAAACAAATAGTAAGAAAAGACCAGGATGCCCCCTCCACTAAAAAGTGGAGGGAAAAACTTTTGCCTTGTGGCGCCCGCCATGAGTGCATTTTTGTGGAGAGAGTGGGGAACATGGACTCTTGCAGTTGTGGAGTGGTCTTGGGACGTGGCCACGTCATGGCTGACCCCATGGCGCCAGCCATGGTGGATGCCGTAAGTGTAAAAAGCCAAAAAACTTGATTTTTGTCCGTTTCAGCTCCTTTTTCGCTCCTTTTCTCGATTTAGGCCCTGATTACATAGAAAACCTGAAAATAAAGAAAAACAAAGTAATAACATAACAAAATAGCAATAAAAACCTAAAATGCATGCGAAATCATAGTCAGAAATACAGTGAGATTTAGTGTTATCAGTTCTTTGATTAGGAGGTGTAAACAAATTAAAAGTTTAACACTAAGTATTAAAGTTATACACTCCATCCTAAGATAAAGATACAAGCATAACCCTAATTCAGAGTCTTAAAACTTTAACTATTTAGCCTTGATTATGGGGTGAGAAGCAGAGACTCAAGGAGACTCAAAGGTAAAAACTAGGGGAGACTATGTATAACCCTAAAGTTATCATGCTTGGATATTCCTATGGTTTGTGAGGCTTAGAGAAAGATCTTCAGATGGCTACCAAGGAAGAAGAAGCAGATGAAAAGAGAAGAGAAAGGAGAATAGGTTACTTATTTCCTGAAGAAGTTAAGTAACCTAAGAGAAAGAAAGGGAGCAAGAGAGAGCATAAGTGAGTCAAACTCACTTCAAAGACAAATAAAGATACAAATGAAGAGATAAGAAGAGGTTGGATGTGGAGGCAAATCCACATCCTAAACAACTTACCTGAAGCCCCTGAAATGGTTAGTATGAATGCATGTGATGTGAAACAAAAGGAAATAAGGAAAATGAAGATGCAATGATCAAGACCAGAAGTGCAAACACAATGCAAATGTGTTATGAAAATGATGCAAAGACATGTACAATATTTATGCATGGTCATACAAGAGATGGGATGCAAAGGAAGACATGTTAGAAGCTTGAAATCACATGAATACACATAAGAAGTAATGAATGCAAAACATACCAAATGGATGCAACAATGATCAAACAATATTCATACATGTCCTAAGGTATCCAAGATGACATACAAATGCATGATATGTCATGACAAGTTCACATGATGAAGGTATGCAAAGATGAATGCAAATGAACATGGCAAATTAGGGTTTTAAGAAAGTATGAGATGCATATGTCCACAACAGAAGGACAACACGTGATAAAAAATTGAAAATGCAACCAAATGAACCCTAAACACACATAAGATCACTTCCCAAAGATGGAGGTCAGAAGCTATACCAAAGTCAAGTTATGGTTTTTCTAAGTTAGGCTAGGGTTTTGGGTACTTCTTCATGAAAAATGTCAAACAAATAGAAAATTCAATGCAAAAATATAAGTTAAATTCCCTAGATACTACATGCAAAGTATGAAAGAATGCAAAAAGAACCATGCAAACTCATCTTGGTTGATCAGAAATGGATTTTTGCAGTTAGGGTTAGAAAAATAGGAAATTTGGAAACCCTAATTTATGGTTAATTGTCAAAACATGATTAAACCCTAAAAGAAATTTGTAAGATGAGTTTGTAAATTGTTCTAAATGTTTAAGAATGCTTCATGATTTTTTTGGTGATTTTTAAATACCCAAAAGTATTTTTAATTAATTAAAATGAATGAATTAATTAAATAATACAATTAAATGATTTAAAAATATATTTTTAAAGAAAAAATAAAAAATAAAAAAGTTTTTGGTTTCTGAAAATTATTTTAAGATAAAATGCAAAAGATTATATTTTTATAAAATGTTTTACTATTTTAAAAAAATAATGGAAACAAAAATGAAATAAATAAAATAAAAATGAAAAGTAAATACAAGGGATAGCTCAGATTGCGTGGGAACTGGATCAAAGGTTGAGATCTCAAGTCAGCTTGACTTGGGGTATGAGGATCTAAGAGTCCAGATTCAAATTTCCATTGCGCGCGTGATCTAAGCGCTATGGTTCAATCTGATTAAATTAATTAGGATTAAATTAATTAATTAAAATTAGGGTTTAATGACATATCTGGACCGTTCGCTTACTAAACTAATTACAATTCAATGGTTGATATTCAAACTATGCACACTAACCCTAATGACTTTTAGATGACCGGAACAGTGCTCCGGTCATCTTCTCTGGCCAACCCCAAACCCTATCTTCTTCCCCAGGCCACCCCATACCCTCTAACCTGCCCAGAAACACTCTCATAACTTCACTCAACTCAAATCAACAATCAAACAACATTTATCATACATGAATCAAGCAAATCGAAACAAAAATCAAAATACGGGCAAACTTTCAGAACATCATAACATACTCATTTTTCACTCATTTTCGATTCTAAACATATCATGATGATCAGGATAACATGTAGATTCTATTTATAACAAGAAAAAGAAGTTCTGAAAAAAATGTTCTTGGAAGCTACCTGAACTGAAGTTCTTCAAACTAGAGCTTTCAAGGCCTTCCCTTTGTGCAAACCAACTCCTTTGGATCTCCTGAAGCTATTGAGATGCTTGGTTGGAGTTTAAATGAGCTATATTGAGAGGTTCAATTCTGATATGGCAGAAAATGAGGTTCTTGTGTGTTGTGTTTCAGTCCATTATGATGGGTGGGATTTGTTCTATAGGTGATGTATGGTTGATTGGTGAAGAAATTTTTGAAGTTTGATGGCTGGATTGGGTGAATCGAAGAGGGGAAGTTTGAGAGGATTTTTGTGAATCTGAGCTTGTGTTCTTGTTCAAGGCTTTCCGAAATTGTTTCTTGTAATCCTCATTTCGATGAGGAGTGCCCCTCTGATCAAACAAGAATCTTGGGATTTAAGGCTAAACAGTAGGTAGGGCCTCTTTTTTGACAGCTTCCTATCTTTCCGCCGCCTTCTCATTGAAAATAGCGTTGCATTTTGGGCACAACACTAATTTCGACCCACCTAGTCTAATCTTCTCTTGGAAGTCAGTCAAACTTTCGAACATGAGTCAGTCAAACTTTTAACTGATTCACCAGTCTTTCGTCTCATAGTAGCAAATTCTTTTTGGCTAATCTTGAACTGCCCCATGTAGAATTTCTCATGGAACAATCTCTCTAACTGTGTCCAAGTGTGAATGGACAGTGGAGGTAGTGTAGTGAACCAAGTAAATGAATTCTTTGTGAGGGAACTAGGAAAATAATTCATTTCCAAATCTTCATTATTCGCTATGTCCCTAGCTTCCATCTGATATCGCGCTACATGTTTGATGGTGGATTCCTCAGTTTCACCTGGGAACTTGGTGAATTTTGGAACCTTCCACCCCCTGGCTAATTTTGTTTGCAACACGTAATAGGACAATAAGGACGTGTATGTCGATCGTCAAAGGCCTGGGTTGGCCCCATTACAAGCCATGACTATTTCGGCCATAGCCTCCAAATTTGGTTCTCCAGTTATGGCATCTTGATGGACTTGTATGATCACGTCATCAGGGTCTTGGTGTCGATTCACCATCATGAAGGGAGACCTTTGTGCCACCCTAGGTATATATTTAGCCTCTTGATAAGGTTGTTCATGTATCTCTTTGTATTCCTCCTCCTGTCAAACCAGTGTCTCTGGTCGAGGAGGTGGGGTTCATAGACGTGGGGTCATTGGTGTCCTAAGGAAGTCCCATATTTGAGTCATTTGAGTTGCCAATTGTCGATAACAATACGTCGAATCTTGTATTAGTGGTCTCAAAATGGTTCCCATTTGTTGAGTCAACATATGAACCGTTTTGTGATTACTCTCGTCCATCTGATGTCTCATTACTGCCATATAATTTAGAGTAAATAATGGGATGGACTGAGATAGAAACCCAAACCCTAGTGGTCGATTAAACTGGTTCGTCAAAGGTCCTACACCCTGGTATGGTGAGAATGCCGAAGACAAACTCTCTCTGAACGTCGATCCACTGTTATGTAAACCTGACGTACACTCTGGTGGCATTCCTAATG
Source organism: Lathyrus aphaca (assembly GCA_963966055.1). Taxonomy (NCBI): domain Eukaryota; kingdom Viridiplantae; phylum Streptophyta; class Magnoliopsida; order Fabales; family Fabaceae; genus Lathyrus; species Lathyrus aphaca. Next base: position 452,252,118 of record OZ014519.1, on the reverse strand, counting down.
TTCGTGGCATAGTGTAACACCCCAAAATTTGCCCTCGTTATTTATAACTATTAACTGACTTTATGCTTCGCTTTTAGCTGCATCATCTAATAGTTCATCATACAGATCATTGTCTCCTAAGGCAGTGGATTAAAGGATTTAGGGTAATGTGGATTGGCCTTATCCAGAGGTGATTCGTTTGGTCCATACTTTAATCAAGTCGGAGAAAAAGTTGAGCTCACATCATCATTAACACATCGTATGGTGGGGTTTATCAAGTTCCAAAATTTCCCCTATTCGGAGATCCTATCACAAGCGTTGGGGCAAGACATATTAAGTTTATTTACTTTCGAAATCTCATGCTTCTTACTTCATCAGACACATCTCAAAAGCTAGAGTTTCATCAGGATTATGATTGTGTTTTACTAGGAACTATGACCCTCATTGGCTTGGGCCATTTGTATTACTTGAATCGTGAAGCGAGGGGTTATTTTTCATAGTGTAAATTTCAAGAGATTTCTTTCGGAAATGTTGTTATCATCATCTTTTGCCATGCAGAGAATTTCAACCATTGAGCAAGGATTCAAATTATTGACAAGTTCTTGATGTGTTTGTAGTGATTAAGGTTGTTCATGAGATATAAGTATTCGGGTTTCACACAAGGATTTGATATAATATTTGCGTATGGAGGATTATTGGTTAAGTTTAAGACAGGCCTTCCGTTTTTCATGGGATAATTGTTTCTGTGATGCCAAAGTTTCAAATTTACGTTGAGTTCGAATTCAAAGCAAGGAAAATAGAGACGCATTAGTATCTTGTTCCACCAATAAAAGGCCAATATCATTTTACAATAAAAATAAGTGACTTTAAGTTCAGAATTTTTCATTTGAAGTTGGGCCAAAGATCTCATATTTAAATATGTCTATAGTATTGATTTCAAAAAATTCAGAACTTATTAGGACAGAAAATAAGTGATTCTAAGTTGGAAATTATCGGTACAGAAAAATAAGGCTTGCGGAGCGTTTTTATTAGGCCCACCAAGAAAATTTATACAGGAAAATACCAACAGAAAGTTCAGAAAGATTACAAAAATTTCAGAATTACGCTAGAAAAGAATTACATCAAAAGAGAATTACCACCACCGAAATAGTTTCAAAGTCAGTGGAGTTGTAAAGAAGAAAAAGAAGAACAAGGGGGTCATAATCATATCTGAAACTCTATTTTGGGAAAATACATTACAAGATGTTAATGTTCAAGAAATGATAACAGAAGTTCAGTTTTTAGATTAACTGATACAGAAATTCAAAAAAAACTCTAAACTAAAAAAAAAGGAAAGGAAAACAATTCCCGGGAACTCTTGAATTCATTCCCGAACTCTCTTCGGACCTCTTCGCCATCTATGTTCAAAGGTCTTCAACTGGTTCCATATTCAGCCTGCAAAAAAAGAACAAATATTATGACCGCCTGTTACAAAATTAATAAGATGTTGAAGGGAGATCAAGTAGAACTCAGTGATGAGAAAAAGGATATGACAAAACTCATAGCGATAATCTGGGTTCAGGTTCCCACTAGAACCAATTTCTATGTCCTCATTTTATTCATCCACCGAGAAGTCCGTATTCAAAATCTCAAGCGAACCCTTGGCCTTATCAGTTACTGTGAGTTTCAATGGTGTAAGTGTAGTATCTTGTACGCTGGCAGCAAATTCCGTAAGCACCGCTCATCAGAATCGTCAACCTCCGTTCTCCTTCATTCCTAAAGATAAATATAAGGAAAAATAAATAGTGAGAAATGCAGTTTCAAGGATCCATATCGCAATATCGCAACCGAACTCAAGTTACAATAGACTCGGAAGATACAAAATATCTATACAAAAAAAGGGGGTTGAAAAACATAACCACCCTAACAGAATTCTAACAACCCCTAACTGAAATTAACAGGAAATTAACAAATTCTAACCGAATCAACAAATTCTCACAACAGAATTATTCTAGAGATTTCTCACCTGAATTTCTTCTGATAAAAGGCTGCAATTTTCCCATTTTCGGGTGGCTTCAGGTTTTCTCCTCCTTTTCTAGATTCTTCATTCTCATCTTAGTTCAGTTTTCTTCCACTACAAGAAGCAATTCCATGCTTCTACATTGGGAGAAGCATCACAACATTCATCATTTGCATCGGCCATATTCATCCTTGACTCGGCTGTCTCGCTTTCACCATCAAGGACCAACAACCATAGCCAAACCACATCAATTTACAGCTCGCGGGGTCGTCGTCATCTCCGTTCGCTTCAACCCACCATCATCTTCAGCGACCAGCATCATACACCTTTCGTTAGCCTCCAATGCACATCATCAATCACCATTCTCACGATACACTTCCTTTGAAACCAAACCTGCAAATTCAATCAAGAGTAAGCAAACAATTCAAGCAATATCATCAATTGAAGGAAGCAATTCACAGATTGGTAACACTACAACAAAACCGGTTCGGAGAAGAAGAAAAAAGATCGAATCGTTAAGTTTCCTCAATCAACGCCAATTGCAACTCACACTAAACTGATAAGAAGAGCATAAGGATTCGATATTGATACCTCACAGCAAGGGAAGCAATTCATTCGGCAAGACTCAGATTCCACAAATTCATCAACTTTCAAGCAACCTTCAAGATCGCGAAAGCCTGTCTGACCAGAATTTACTCAGTGTGCCTTTGCGAGAGGAGGAAGAATCATCACAGGTTTCGTCGAACTTCATCGCCGTCTTCAACGAGCCATCCACTACGCAATCCGGAACGAAAACGATAGCCTCGCACGGAGAAGAGGAATAGTCAGCCACAAACTGCGGAACGTCTCCCCCTTTACGCCTCAAAAGACCTGGTTCGAAACTCTTTAATCAATTTCCTCGCTGCGAATCACGTCAATTGCACCATTTGTGTCACCGATTGCAGGTATGCGTACCTTGATCCATAATCAGATAGAAATAACTTTAGATTATAAGAATCAGTGGTATTTGGTGTGGTTCATGAACCGTCTTCACTTTCTAGGGTTCGTTTGGGGATTTTGTTTTTCGGATTCGGGAAAAGGGGAAGGATTCGGTTAGGGGTTTGAGATTGTGAAGGTTGGGGGATTCGGATTTTGAGGATGAAGAGGTGGTTTAGGCGGTGTTTGAAAAGGGGGGGGGGAGTTGTCTTCTTCATTAGATTCAAGGCGGCGGTGGCGTTTAGGTTTCGGTTGGTGAGGAAGATGAGAGAAGGGAGAGCGTGAGAAAGGGAGGGCTAGGGTTTGTCCTCCATCAGTTTGGTTCTGTTTATGTTAATTGTTTATTTCAAATAATTATAGGATTATTAGTATAACTGAATATTAATTGGTATAATAAAAGGAATATTAAGTATATTAAAAAGAATTAAATTTGTTTCAATCATGTTAATTTTCATTAAATATGAGATTATGGCAGAGTCAACGAAGTTGACTGGAATTTCATGCCAAACTCCCTCAAGTTCCTGCGCATATGGGCCCTGAAAACTTCTATTAGAACCCCCCATTTAGGCCCAGTTTGGCATTGTAACTTAAGAATATTGATATTCCTACCTCCCTTCATTATTTCTATTCTCTTAATCTCTATTTTATGCCTTCTCGATTTTAAATCACAAAAAATACGAAATTAATAATAAAATTCTATAAAAATTAGGGTAGAATATTAAGTCAATTTAGAACTTCTCCCAATTTTTATTTTCTGATTTTAACCATTTTTCGATTTAATTTCGATTTTTTTTTAATTTAATTGACTTATATTGAATTTTCACTTGGACACATGAATTTGTACAATTTATTTCTACCACTTCCCATAATATTTTTTGCCCATTCTTTTTGCTATGATTAGAGGACAAATAGAAGTACCTAGAATATTTTTGGTGTATTTTTTAGGGTATTTTTTCTACTATTGTGGTAGTGCGACTCGTACAAAATTGTGATTAAACCTTATTTAGATTTAGGTGATCATTTACCATGTTTAGAATTAGAATTTTTAAGAGATTTTTTAACATAGTGTTATAATCAGGTTAGAGACCTTAGAATTTAATTTCACATTTTTTCCATGACTTTTAACATTTTTGGCATTTAAATTCATTTCCATCATGTTGTGCATATTCATGGTTCATATCATTCACTAACTATTTGTGTTTTTTGTGCAAGGTATGTTTTCAAGGATTGGCTTATGGATTTGGATTATATTTTGTTATGCCTCAATTATGTTTGTATGCTTTATGATGTAATAGCTTAGAGCTTGTATGCTTGAATAGTCTTTATAACTAGGTTAGAAAAGATAAAACAAATTGTTAGAAAACAAAATCTCAAAAAATGAAATAAATAAGATACTCGATCCAACGTCGAGTAAATTTTTCAAATAAATAAATAAAGTTGCATGTTACTTTAGGATCCCTCGATTACCATCGTTCCACTCCATTCAACCAAAAGCAAGCCTTGTATGTTTCACACCATAAGTCGTGCGTCTCAGCACCACGCAATCGACCCACCCGATCCATCGTTTTATCCCATTTATGTTTCATTCACGTTTTTACCCACCATGACTTAGGAGGACCATATTGTTCATTATTAACTTCTTTTATGTTCTCATTTGTAGTTTAATATCTCTTAGGTAGATTTAATTTCAAACCTCATTAACCATAGGTCATCCATGAATTCAATTAACTTAGGATAAGTCTAGTTTCCCTTAGAATGTTTTCCTTTTATAACTTGAGTCTCACTTATCATCTTAAAAGAAAATTAAAACACTTAATAAAGGAAAAGGTGTACAACGCGCCACGAGCCTTAAGCTATACGGGAAATGATTAGTGGAGGTCTCCTTCACTCTTCTAGGATGCTTTACAAACGTTCCATTGGGGGCGATCTTGGAAAGTATTCGCTCTTGTGTCATAGTCTTTAGTGTTGTACATATGGAAAACACAAACTCAAAACACTTCTTATAAAAGGCAACAAACCAAGAAGTCACGTCTTCTTTTCTCATCTCATACTCTTTGCGGACGAACATGACTTGTCTCGACAGTTCAAACAGCGATACTGTAAACACCCTCGAGTCAGAGCCGGTAACACCTGAGCTAGAGCTATGGAAACGTCATCCTAAAAATCACAAACGAGTAAGCCTTAGTTAGACAAACTACGACGTCTCTGATCCTCATTTATACCGATGAGGTACGTAGGCAGTGGGGTAGGGCCCATTCGAGCACAATCTTTCTTTTTCCCTACATTTTTCTCCTTTTATTTCCATTTGTCAATTCCGTTTCTTTTCTCATTTCCTTTTCATTCCAGATAGCCATTCTTTTACTCAAACAACATATTATTTCTCACCCTTTGAAAACAGACTTATAAGTGTGGATCCCGTCGGGTACGGCGGACGGGTTGGGGTGCTAATACCTTCTCAATTCGTAACCGACTCCCGGATCCAGATCTTTGGTTTGCAAGGCCTCGTCCTTTTCCTTCTTCCTTAGGTTTGTGCAACATTACCTTTCCCATTCCTTCGGGATAAAAATGTCTGGCTGGCGACTCTAACCTTTCCGCGCCACTTTCGCGTTTTTACCAGGATGAAAATCTCGGGAGCGACACATAGGCATGGTAAAACTAGGTCCTTGTGGCCCAATATTTTCACCTATCGTCGGTCTGATCGGTTCAATCCGACGGGGTGTGGTAGTTAATCTGTTGTATGCGGTCGACAGTTCTGAATTAATCTACGTAAGTGCTTCAGTTGTGTTCGTAACAACTGGAACTCCCTCTGAAGAAGGTTCTTCGATTGGACGTGGCATAACAATCTTGCCACTAGCAAGTGCATATACTAAACACAACGGTGTCCCACTAGGCATGCCAATTTGTTCGCACGTGTTTTTCGCGCGAACAATCAATGGCCTCCTATCTGAAGGTTTACTTGCGGGACCAGCCAAACGAGTCCCAAGATAGAATTTAGTCGTTTGTTTGAGTCTATGCGGTCTATGATAGTGTCTGATGGTTGTGGCGTGTTTTTGTGTGATTTGGAAACAGACAAGTAAAATGCTCGGTAAAGATAATGCTTGGTAAATTAAATGAAATTGGAAAGAAAATAAAAGAGACAATGAAAGGCAGATAAATGATAAAAAGAAAGACAAAGGTATTAAAATGACTTGTAATTTAAATGGTTGAAATTGATAAAGTATTGGACGCGATCATACACTTTACTTAGGGGGTTAACTCATTTCTCTTAATGCTTGGTACTTTGAGTGTTTCCCTTGTACAACGTAAAGAAATGTGACATTTATTTCTGACAATGAAATCTTCTTAAATAGACACTAAAAAGGTAATCGTCAGACCCTTCTAGCAAATATGGTGATGACACATGTCACCCTATTACTATTGATAACTTCCTACTTCCTTGGGTGGTTTCTTCATGAAGCTTTTTGTGTGGTTTCGAAGGCCATTGACAAGTATTGTTATTGAGGTGGCATCGAAATGCTTCGAAAAATTCCTTCGTACATCCTGACTTTGCCAACTTTCTTTTTTGTGTCGATCGTTCGACACATTTCCTTTTCCATGCATAGTCGAACTCCTTCCTGGTGTCGAAATCTCCTCAGGATAATAGGCGGCCCCTGACTTTGCAGGGTATGTCGCACCTCGCCATGGCGCCTAACCTTCTGGCAGCCGGAGGCTTTTTCGGATAACTCACCCATTTCCTTTTTGTTGGCCTTCCTCACCTTTGCTTTAAGTTATCACGTCCTGGAGCCTAGTAAAAATATAATACTACACATTCTTTTCATAATCTTTAATCGAATATACATCATTAATTCATAACATACTTCATTAGTTTATAAATTATGTCATTAGCTCATAACATACATTATTACTAGTCTTATCTTACTATTTTACTAAGTATTTAGGATTTTATTTAAGTAAATATAAGAAAAAAATTCAATGTTTTCCATGCAGTACTTGCATATTAGGATTTGTCTACACTGGTTAGAAATTACTCATGTTTTTCCCCACATACTCTATATTTTCTTAAGTTGGATATAAATAATTCGGGTTTGCATTGCGGTAATCATTTATTCATTTTAAAATTTCCCTTAACTAAGAGCTATAATGTAACTCTGGTGGGATTAAGACACAATAAAAGAGCAATAAGTTTGCAGATATAAAATTTCTCACACTGGTAGGAACCTTTAGGTTCGACAACAAATATAAAACGCCAAATCGAACAAATAAAGGTACAAAAGAACACTGATATTTTAACGTGAAAACCCTCTCAATATGAGAGTAAAAACCACGAGTCATTCAAACCAAAGATTTACATCCACTATAATCAATTAAGGATACAAAAGAGATTTAAAGTGATTCACAAACTAGTGCTAACAACCAGAAATCATAAAGCAAACTATATTACAAATAAGAACCAAAAAGCTAAAAAATTACCCAAATATACAGTTTCAGTGCGAAGCATATATCTCTCAGATTGGAGCTTGTTTTGATATTTTGAGCAATTAAAGTTAAATATATGTATTGTGAACCTGCCCACCAAATTTGAGTTTGATCTGGCGGTTAACAAATCGACGATCGTCGATTTAATGAGATTGGTTGTAGAAAAATAGGAATAGTTTTCTCTCCTATTTTCTCTCTTTTGAATCCTTATTTTCTCTCTATCTCTCTCAACCATAAATTGATCATCTCCACTTAAATAAGTGAGACAAATGAACTAATCATATTTAGGTTTTTCTCCACATACGAAAAAAGGTCATACTCAACAAAAATTGGATGTCAAAATAACATTACTCTTTTCATTATATAAACCCTAGAACCAATTTCTCATATTACCAACCTACAATTAAAATGAAGAAAAATAAAATTGTGCTAATAATATATTATTATATTTAAGGATGTCAATGAGGGAGAAAATGTGCGGAGGATACTTTTCCAATCTCCACCTTGCCCCCCTCCCCCCAATGTTTTCTTCATCCTCGTCCCTGATCCCCTCCACAGAAGAATATTTTTTGCATCTCCATCCCCACAGATTCTCACTGAAAATTAGAGATCCGCAGAGATTGAATCCTTAAAAAAGATCATCTTTTTCGATCAAAACGATGACACTAATGTTTTGTTATTATTATTACTTTTTAAAAAAAATAAAAAACATACAATTTGCATCTTTATTTTTTGAATATTAAAAACACATCTTGCATCAATAACAAAAAAAAAACACTTGCAGTTACGAAAACATAACTCTTACTTTTCTAATTAAATGAAAAACAAATTGCTAATTGAAGTATAGTGAAGTTGAATAGTAATTATCATAAGTACAATGTACAAAATATAATGGTTGTTTTGATGATGATGAGAATAAAGGAGATAGGGAATGGAGGAGACAAATAGAATTGAAAAAAGAAGAAGATGATCAGTGTACGGTGTATCTAAAGAGTGCACTTTTTAGAGTTTGGTGAAACAAAATATTATACAATGAAATAAATAAATAAAGTGATCCACTAATGACTCTTCATTTCCTAATATATTAATTATTTTTTATAAAAAACATGAAAAATTATATAGGGCCCGTTTGTTTTGTTTTGTTTTTTTAATGATTTTTATAGTGTAACAAATTTTCATGAAAAATTTTTTTTACAAAGAAACTTTTTATAAAATCTTCAAATGAAAATTTGGTTTGAATATTTATTCTTAAAATGTTATTTTAGATATTTCATCATTTTATCAAAAAAAAATGAATATCAAAATTTCAAAAAATCACTTAATTTTGAAGCTATTTCAAATAGATATTTATAAAAATCATTTTTGAGATACAACTTTTTTCAAAATTGTGATTTTGATTATTTTTTGGTCATCAATAATGTATGTTTATGTTGTACGATGTCAAAATTAGTCTTGTTATTTAGAAAAATTAAATATAAAAAAACTTGTAATATTTTGAAAAACGATATTACAAAATCCATTTTTGAAAATACAAAGAAAAAATCTATTTTTATAAAGCTAAAACAAACAGGCTCATAATTATATATTATATAATATATTATATATAAGTTAAATAAAATGATCGGAGTCGAAGATTTCATGGGACAGATGGTACTTCCTCGACTTCACACTAGTTATGACAGTAAAGTTGACAATTGCATTTATAGTCATCCTTGTTTGAGGTATTATGACACTTGCAAAAATATCATGTGCAATGAAGGTCGCAAGTTGTGCAATCATTTTGTGATGGAGATGTATCAATTTCTAGTAATTTTTAGTGTATTATTTCATTAAATTGTAACGTTCCTAAACGTTTAGATAAAATTGTGGGTTTTTGAGACAAATTTAAACTCTAATCGAGTAGTTTTTGAATTAGATTTTCAAATATATCTCTTGAAAGTTGTGTAGTTTTTGAATTAGTAGATTTTTGAGACAAAATTAAATTTTAATTTGAAAACTTTTATTTTATTTCAATATTTTTTTTAAAAAAAAATATTATTTCAAAATGTCAAATATAAAAATAAAATAAAAAAACTTAAAAAATACTCTTAAGTCAATGAAACAAGTGAGTTGAACCTAAGAGTTGAACCAAATTGTTCGTGAACTTATAATGAGTCGACTTTGAACTTAAAGAAAGTTTGTTTCGAATTTGAACCGAGATTTGAGATGAATTGATTCTTAACGAATCGGGCCAAACTGAGGCAAGTTCGACTCGACTCATTTTCAACCCTAAATAGTACTAACATTATCCGTAATTTTTTTCAAAATCATGAAAATGTTTATTAGACGTATCATGGTCATCATATAATCGACGATTTTATTACGGGCTCATTTATTTTTTAATGATTTTTATAGTATAAAAAAAATTATAAACTTTTTGTCATAAGAAAATTCAAATGAAATTTAATTTTAAATGATTATTTTAGATATTTGATTATTTTATTGAAATATATTTTAAATTCTAAAATTTTAAAATTATTTTAAATAGTTAAATAAAATTATTTTTAAGATATAATTTTTTAATATTTGAAATAATGGTTTTATAAAACTAATTTTTGAAAAAGAAAGTATTTTTTAAACTTAAAAGAAACTGTCCTAATGATTATTTAACTAGTATATGTAAATATCCAATCAATGATCTAAGAACTAAATAAATAAAATTCAACAATACTTTGCCACCAAAAAAATCATACTAATCTGTCGAGAGACTATGACCCTTTTGGAGCTTTCCTTGAGACATTTTTAGATCAATGTTCATGCATTAATGTTCCCCGATTAGTAGAATTTCCATCATGCCCTAAGTGTAAGGTAGCAAATATTCTATTAGACATCCCACACCCTTGTTTACAGAAAACTTGTCCCACAATGCTTTTATGACATCAAAACAAGTTATTTCTTAGTCTAAGTTTTATTTTTTTATTATAATAAAAATCACTTTTATTATAACAAAATATTTGAGTTAAGGAACTTATAAACACCACACAATGATATTTGAAATCATTGATTGATTATTGTGCATATAATGTTTGATTCCAAAGGGTCCCACTTTCTTTCCTTTCAAATTCATCTTCCCAAGATACATCACAATGCATTTAGAACTTTCAGATTGCATTCAGAGAGTGGAAGACTTACCCGTACCTTATTTCTTTTGCTTGATTATTTGTGTAAAAAATCCCAAATCACATGGGTAGAAAAAGAAAGGAAAAAAAAAAAAGTTAATAGCAACTAAAATAATATAATACTCCCTGATTTCCATAAATATTATCATATATGAAAAAAATAAATATAAAAATAATTTAATTGAAATACATTGATCAAATTTACTCAGTAAATTAATCATAAATGTTAGATATTAAGAAAATTTTGAATTTGATTTTAATCATTTATAAAATAATACAAATAAATGATAGTGATGAATTAGTAGTATAAAATAGTAATTAATTCCTTATTAAAAAAACATTGAATTTGGTTTATGTCTCCATTTTTTTCATTTTTATATCACTATTTTCTTAATTTTAAAATGAATTTAATTTAATGTTTTTTTCATAAATTAAAAAATACAATAAAATTCTCAAAAATATTATAATTTTATTTAATTAACTTTATTAAATATTGAAAATTGTGTACATAAAAATAATATAATAGAATAATTATAAAATACAAAACATTTTTAAAATAAATTATTTTAAGAATACACATAGTTCTGTTTTTTTTCTTTCTTGTTTTGAATGTGTGAGTTTATCCGTGGGTATTTGATTTCACATTTAAAGTACTCATATTGCACATGAATTAGTAAAATTAATTTAAATATATTTAATTACTTTTATCTAAAATTGATCATATTTTTTAATAAAAGATCAGAGATATTGAAAAGATATTGAAAATTGATCATAATTCATGTGCTCCATATCGATTCTGACACATGATAACTAATTCTCACTCATTTTCTCTTTTTAGTTTCTTTCTCACATGGCAAGTTGCAATGAGCCATTGACATTAAAGGGAAACTGATTTTGTTTAAATTTTAAAAAAATGAGGGAAAGAGTTGACAGCTATGAGGTGGTTTTTGTTTTAGTGTCTCACATATTAATGGACCTTTTGTATCTATCTATAATATAATATTTAGAACTAACTTTTTTTTAACACCATACTTCAATATTTCAATATGTAATTTTCATTTGTAGGATATTTTATAATTTATTTTGGAAATTGTTGGATTGTTCTTTCACTTTACTGAAAAATTAAAAATTATCTTTAAAATTTAGAAATATATACCTTAACATATTTTATTCACATACAATTTATTTGTGAGTGAGTTAGATCCTAAATCTGTCAGAAAATAATACAAAAATGTAATTTCATATAATCTTTGAAAGAACATTTTTGAAATCTATTTTACTAGAAACAAATACAGACACAAAATATATATATAGAAACTAAGATAAATTAATATCAATAATTGTTATGACATAAACAAAAATAAATATTACATAGATAGTCGTCAACGTAAATCGAATAATACATTTCATCATCAAATATGACGTTTTAACATTTTCAGAATATTTTTGATCGATCTTGTAATCTTTGCATCCAGCTCGACCAGATCTTGTATTTTGTAACAGTGAAATGTACTCCACATAATAGATAAATTTTCTTCCGTCTTCAGCTCAAACTCGTTGAAATGTATCTTTCTATTGCTGTCAATAGAGGGTGAACGAAAATAGAACTTCACAATTCTTTGATTTTAGATCGACAAGATGAGTTATCTTTGAGAACCTAAATTAAAGAGAGGGTTTTTTGTAGTTGAAATAAACAAAAGATAGATATGCATATTGAGACATTGTGTATGTTCTTTGTGTGTTTGAGCTAACAAATTTAGTGACACTCATATTTATACAAGTTTTAAATCAATATGGACCTATATTATCTTTTTTTTAAACAATATGAGGTGGGTCCGAAAATGTATTTCTAGATTCTTCTGTTATTGTTCAGACATAACATGTTTTAGAAACAAAACATGTTATAAGCACAAGAATTTTAAGATTTTTGGAAAAGTGAAACATACATTAAAATATATGAAAATGTATACATTTGACATCGTTAATATTAATCTAGCATTACATACAAAACATGTCTAACCACCTAAATATATTGTTGAAGAAAAACTAAAATGAATAAAAACACGTGTCACTGTCTAAATCTATATTTATGGGTGTTTTCCCTTTGATATTTGTTTATTTGATTCTCTTTCAATTTTGCTCAACTTGGTGAATTCTTGCATCCTATCCATAAAATGATTCGACCAAGTTGCAGCTTCCTTTGTTGAATGAATTGTTCACTCCAATGATGTTAGTGAGTGGTATATGACATCTTGGTTTCAAGTAAACTTGAACAAAATGTATTGATTTAGAAATCCAGCCAATACACATAATTCGATCAATTGGAGTTTAAGTTGGGGAATTCCACAGAAGAAAAATGTTTCTGAGAACATGTATCTTGTTAGACCAATACACATGTTATTATATGCACTTGCTATAAGATGACTCATTTTAGAGAAGCACATATGTTTTCCCTCTGGTGTTGGACTGCTAACACAGGGAATAAGAGATCCATGATCTGCATAAAAAAAAATCCATATAGGGTTGTGTATGATTCTTTAGGAACCTTCAATTCTTTGATAAAATATTGACGGACTAATGTATGATTCCCCTTTCCTTTATCAAGCAAAACATAAATAACTCAATAAACGAAGTTACCGTCATCCTTAACATTGATAATTCTTCAATGTATTTGTTCATAAAAACCAACATCTCTTCGATGTATTTTTTTTGGTAATGGTGGTGAATGAGATGGTTTGCTAATGCCATCTCCTATGAAAACAATTTTTTTTTGTTGAGATTTTGATGTTGGAGATTTTTTTTGTTGAGATTTTTTTTTTGTTTGTCAACATATTCAAAATAGGAAGGAGACCACGTCCTTGAATTGTCACTTGGTGTTGGTTTGACCTTTTTAGAAGCACCTTTTGTTTTTACTGGCTAGTTGGAATGATGGTTTCAAAATTGTAGTTTCTAGATAAGAAATCTTCCTCATTTTCTCTTTGATGTGGAGTTCCATGTTGTAATCAACTCTTAAAAATATTTCTTGTATTACTTCCCACTCGGTAAAGATAGAGATATTTGATTTTCCATGCTTCATAACACCATCATCATCATCAAACCTAAGACTTTTCAAGTGAGTGCAAACCTCATCCTTTCGTATTGGGTTATCAAGTTTTACCTTATTTGAAATTAGACAAGCACATGGGAGACCATACGTCTTCCATAGCGTACAAACACATGATGCTTTGTGAAAAATAAAATTTAATCTTTCTCGAGATATACTACCGACCAAATTTGAATAAAGATTGTTGTCTCTAAATCTGTGTTACAAACTGTAATGCTACAACCAAATGATATTTGTATATCATTATGTTGATTTTAGATCATTTTGTTCACAGAGTCCCAATCTCTAAACAAATCACCTTTACTATTTCCCGAACAATTCTTCGGTGTAGCATGGTCATATTCAAATCACTTAGTTGTTGTGTATCCAAAGTGTCTAACCTGATCGGTCCAAGCACAAACAATTTTCTCTTTCACCTAGCCTATAATTTTACTTTCAACAAATTTTAAAAAATTCAGATATTTCTTACACACCTTACTGAAAGTATAACAAATTCGACATATAACTCTTCCATAGAAGAATTTATTATAACATTCCATGCATTCATCATTCTTTCAAGTATCAAGCTAGCTTTGACTATTTTTCCATCTTTGCCTTTTATTTGTTTGGTCCCTACATAATGATTATCATCCAGAAGTTTCTACATTTGTTGTATTTCAGTTATATCCCTTATTGTCACCTTGTTGTTTCGAACATGAACATTGTATACTTTCTTGATATTTGAGATATTTTTGGTACTTTTATGTTTCAAAATTGCAAGTAAGTTTTTAGTCTGCACCATGTTCAATATCGTGCTAGAAATAATTTCTTTCTCTTCATGCATAAGGAAACTTGCAATGGAATGACCAACTAACTTTTCACACATGTCATGATTATGTGTACCACAAATCACATTAAATATCCATTTATTATTTGACAAAATATATCGATACAACTTAAAAGGACACTTATTTCCTTGAACCAATGTCATCTTATTTCAACTTCCGGAAAGGAGTTGTGTACTTGCCACTTCTTTTGCACCTCAATGTCACAAATGCTTGTCTTTTATCTTACCCATTATCTGACTTTCCGATTACAACGCCAAACCCCAATTTTGTGGAACCTTATTTTGTAGGTTACTTCTAGGTGATATGCTTTTAATGAGGAAAACAACTTATGATGATGATAACTAATTTCTAATGATGAAAACTAGTCTTTAATGGCAACAACTAAAGTCAAGCTTAAAGCAGTAAAAGTGGATAAAGATGCAAACCAAATTATTAGGGTTTGATGTACTTAACTATCTTATTATGGAAACCAAATGGAACCTAAATCAAGCATCATATTAAGTTAAATAAATCAAGTGTCTTCTAAATAGAAACATTTGAAAAGACTTGAAGAATGCAAAAGATTTCCTTGACACGTCTGAGTGAACATATTGTAAAACGACAAGGCTTTTCTAGTAAGTGCATGTGGAGTAACACACACAAACAAGTTTTCAAATGTATTTTTATCAAGAAAAGTTTTTCAAAAATGCCTTGAAGTCATGCCAGATTAGTTGGGAGTTGTCAGAAAAGCTATGGACAAGTTTTTTTGCTCTTAGCAATTGATTGACACTTAATCAAATGGGACAATAAAAAATGAGCCCTAAGCAATTAGGATGGAATATTAATGAAGTGTAATAGATAAATCTATTTCCTTTCCATTTTTAACTCAGTTATCTATTAATTTGAAGGCACCAAATTGATTGGTGTATGTTATCAATGGATTGGCAAGTCATAAATGGTCCTAAAACTTTTTGCTTTTTTGTGCTAACCTATAGCCTATAAAAAAGTTCCCTTCATATGTATTTTCACATCCATAAAATGAGATTTAATTTTCACTTCTCACACACACACACACTCTCTCTCTCTCTCTCTCTAAGAAATTCTCTTGTTTACTTTCTCTCACTAAACATTTTGTTGTAATGCTTTTCAAGAAAGTCATTTTGCGAGTGAGGAAGTTGTAACTCTAGAAGGATAGTTTTGTAAGTTCACCTAGGAATTTTTGTTTTTAATGAAAATTTATCCATTTAGGGATTTTTTGTTTTGGTTTGAAGCTAAAATCGTAAAAAGCTTTGGTTTGGGGATTGTGTGATCAAGTCTCAATTTAGGTTCAAATGCTCAGTTCAAACAAAAGTTTTCAAATGTTCGAGATTATCCTGTGATAAAAAATCTCACATTATTGGTTATCCCTCGATAAAACCAAGTTCTTGTTAAATCTAAGCCCATGATAAAAGCGTATTTGGTTTTAGATCAGCCCGATGGTAAAATATCTCAAGTTCTTTGTTAGTCTGCAATAAAAGAAATTTTTGATAAATCTAAGCCCGTGAATTTTAGTTTGAGATCAGCCCAGTGGTAAAATCTCTCAGGTTCTTGGTTAGCCCGATATAAAACCAAATTTTGATTCGCGCGTTCAGCCCGATGTTAAAAGCTCTAAAGGTTCAAGATTTACTTTTGATAAAATATTTGTTTGGAAGTTTGAAAACTAATTGCTCCAAGTTTTTTGTGGAAAACAGATTAACCGCTTTGTTCCATTGTTTGGAAGGAAGACTCACCGTTTCACTCCCCATTTTTTTTTTGGTTGGAAGTTAGCCACATAAACTTCATTTTCCTTGTATAAGGGGGTTCGAGAGTTCATCATACTAAAAACTCTTAAGTTTATTGGATACTCTCAAGATCAAAACTTGGAGACATAACTTAGTTGTTTTTTACTAGGCCTATATAATTCCTAGTGTTCTTCTCTATTCCCTTAACTCTTTATTTTCTGCACTATATATTCTACTGTTTTATTTTTCCGTTGCTCAAATATAAACCTTTTTCTAAAAATGTTTTCAAACTCTAATTTTGATTCGATTTTTTTTTCAAATCCAAGTTTTTCTGAAACACTTAATCCACACTCTCTTATGTGTCAAGTCACATGTCCAACAAATTTGGTTGCCTCTGTGAGGATCCATTAGAGCATATGATCATGAACATCAAACTCTTATCCATTTGTAAATTAGTTTCCAACATCTACCTTGAAATAAAAAAGGTTGGCATCTGTAGACACTATAAGTTTGGGGAATACATCAGAGTGCACTATATCTAACGCTAAACATAACAAAAAATATTGATAAAATTGACAAAACATCAGAGCGCAGGCCACCCACTACACCTTAAGGAGTGGCGCAGGCCATCCAAAAGAAGAAAAATCTATTTGTACTAAGTGGCGTTGGCCACTTGCCTTCTCATGAAGGGTGGCGCAAGCCACCCATAAATGTAGGGAAGACACTTTATTTCTTTTACACTTAATTTTTGTAGGAATGTGCAAAAGGCATGTTGTCATCTTATTCCTTTTTTATAATTTTATTATAAAATATATAAATACAAGTTGGTATAACAAAGGAAAGGAAATGACATGTGATGAGAGCCACGTTAACATGATGAGAGCCACCATAGTATGTGGCGCAAGCCAAATTGTGTGAAGGTGGGGACCACTTGTTTTAGTTCCTGAATGTGATTAAAGGAATTAGTTGATGAATAAAGTATTAAATGATCATAGTACCTAGTTAATTAAGTAAGTACGATTACTGAATTGGTTAATTAATTATGATGCAGGTGATTAGTGATTAATTACTTATAGTAGTATTATGTGGAAGAAGCAAAAAGATATAATATAGCAGTATTTTAGAAACAATAGATTAGCAGAAAACGAGAACTTAGTCAATACTGTTATTTTAGCATAAATGAATTTTTTTAGCAGAATGATATTTTGGCAGAACTATGATAACAATGTTAATTTGGTGACAGAAAAATGTTGGAATCAGTGAAATAAAATTTAACAGAAATAGTAGGAATCATTGGTAGCAGTAATAGTAGTAAAAACAATACCAATTTAGTCGACCGGATGAAATCATGCGATAAAATTAGTTGTTCGGAATTTAATGAAAATTGAAGAGGTAGTTCGTAATAGTTAGTAGGTGATTTTAGTAGGTTTATTTTGTTGAATGCATGTTGAAATGTGTGGGTTTCGCATGTCGTCGAGTATGTTGATTTGTTCCGATATATGGATGTTTTAAGTTGTAGGTCGAATGACCAACGTTGATTATTTAATTTGTAGGTCAAATGACCAATATTGATATTAAAGTTTTAGGTTGTGTGACCAACGTTGATGTATAAAAGTTGTAGGCCTATGGCCAAAGTTGAATCGTGTTGAATTAAAGTTTTTATGTTGTTTGTTGAATATCGTTCTGAGTTGGTTGTTGTTTTATGTTGTGTCGTTGTGATCATGGCATACATTGCATTTTATAAGTTGGAGCGGATGCTCACCATGTTGGCCTGGATTGGCAAAATTATCAAGTTGAAGGCTTATGCCCTGCAGATACCTAGATAACCTGGTATATTTTAAGTTGGAAGTTTTACTCCAATGATACCACATGCATATGCATAGCCGAGTCACATTTTGTGTTGTATTATTCATGTTGCTTAAGTTGATGAAATTGTGTATGTTGATTAAGTTGCAGAAGTTGATGAAGTTGTTTATGTTGATTAAGATGATGAAGTTGTTTACGATGAATACGTTTGTTGAAGTTGATTATGTGATCATGTTGGTGAAGTTGCTTATATGATTAGGTTGATTTAAGTTGATTATATGATTATATGATTATGTTGATGAACTGCTTATATGATTATGTTGATAAACTTGATTATGTTTGTTGAAGCTGTTGAAGTTGATTATGTTTGTTGAAGTTGATTACGTTGACTATGATGTTGTTGATTTGTTGATTATATGGTAAATGTTGATAGGTGTAATAAGTTGATAAAGTATGTTGATAAAATGTGGGTGATTGTTGAGTTTTTATTGTTGGATAGTAGTGAAATTGTATGATTCGATCTAACATATTTATTATCATACTCTTGTTTATATTGTTCGATATATCACCCCTTATGTTTGAATGCTACCCCTATGTTTGTAACGTGTAGATTAGCTTGGTGGAAGAATATTATCTTCATTAGTTTGAGCCGGTGTCGATGCTCTGATACGTAACACTAGGGGGGATGAACGCTTAGTTGCTTTAATGTTGTATTTGATCTAGTCGTTGTTATTTCAAGTTGTTTGCATTAAAAACATGTTGCTACTAAGTTATTTAAGTTGAAAAAAATGTTATACTATGTTTAGTTGAATAATTGAGAATCCGCTGCTTATTAAATGAAAGTTATTTGTTTCAAAGATTGAATAAAAGTTGTTATTACGGTTTCATCCGAATTGAGAGTGTTATGTATCAATGTCTTATTTTTTGATTAAATGAATAAGTTTTTGAAAGTTGAGATGTGGCATCCTATTTGTTTAATTGTTGGCTAAATTTTATTACTATAATTTTATCGATTATTGTCGCTTAGAAATAGGGTGTTACATTAGTGGTATCAGAGCAGGTTGGTCCGTCCGACCAATGTTATATAATGTCGTTTATTACTTAGTGCGCGACATGTGTGTGAAACACTATCAGTACTTGTTTGTTAGTTTCTAGTCGTTGTTTGTAGGTGTTGATTGTAATAAGTGGGGGAGAGGATGTCTCCCAGGACGTTTTGTTGGTATGTAGAAGTTGATTCAAGTAAATGTTGATTGCAAGAGTGCAAATGTTGTTTAAGCGACGTTGTTGCGGACCGACGAGAGCTTAGACTCATGAATTCGTATCAGTCGAGTTTGAGGAGTGCGTAGAACATGGACGAGGAATTGATTTAGAATAATGAATTATTCCAATGAAAATGATAAGTTGATGGATCAACTCGGTGGATTAATATGCCTTGAGTATAGTTGGATTAAAGTCGAGAAATTTTTAGAGTTAGATGGAAAGAAAGGATTGTTGGTGGATCTTGGAAGCTAGAGAGAGATAGATAGATAGATAGATAGAGAGAGAGAGAGATGGGACTTATGTTCATCAATCTCAAATTCTGATTTTTTATAATTTTGGAGAAGCTGACAGTAAAAGGGGGATAACCTTTTACTCGTGATTCTGATTGAAGCAATTCTGGATTTTTTGAAAATATTAAGAAATTCCCTACAATTTTCATATAAGATTTGCCTTAAGGAGGTTTGTGAGGAGGGAGATAAGTGCATTTTAATATTTGGGTCTGATGCTGATTTTATTTGGAAAATTCTGCATACGGATATTCTGAACCAGTCCCGTTGTGAGGATGATAACTTTTTACTCATAAATCAGATTTAAGCGATTCTTGGAGATTTGGAATCTACACAAAATTATCTTCATTTTGGAATATGATTTTATGTTTGGGGAGGTTTGTATTGGAAGAGAAGAATTTAGTCAAAGTTGAGCGACTATTGCTGAAAATTGAGAAAGATGAAGCCGAGTGCAAAATATTGATAAGGAATGAAATGTTGGTATTTGTAAGAATGCGACAGTGTCGGAGGATGCATAGAGATGAGATTTATGTCGAATGAGGATGGTTAAAGTGACATTTTCATGTGATGGTAATGTTTAGAGAAATGCAAATATTTTATTAGTGTTGTTAAAATTTTAATTTGGATAAGAGTTGTAATTGGAGCAAACCGAGTTGGATAATACTTGATGTAGTAGCGATTCTGGTGTTGGAAAGATATTTAATAATTTTGTTATGCTACAAGCATGTATAAGAGATTATGTATTGGATTTTGGACATTTTGGTATAATTGACGAAGTCGGAATTAAGGAAACTAAGAAGACGTTGGTAAGCCTCGACGGGTTGGTGGAGCATTATGCTTACGGACTTGGGCACAAGGTAAAGCATGCTATTGTTGTTGGGTAATGATGATTTATGCCACTGTTATAGTTGTTGGCTGTCTATTGAAAAATTGAGGAACTGATCACCCTTAATTTCTTGTTGATAGTAGACAAAATCATAATTGATGGATAAATGTGTCATGCCAACCAGTATAATATGTACACTGAATTGGTTGAAGTCAATCCAAATGCTTTTGAATTGTTTCATTTGTTGATGCATATTCGTATATAAGAATATTAGTTGGATTTAAGGATGATAGAATGAAGTTGCGTTTAGATTGAATAGTAATATGGAAATTCATAGTTGAACTCTAGATAATTTGAGTGTTGTTTTGTGATGAATCAAGTGGCTTAAAACTTGAAGCTTTATAGAGATGATTCGAGGGGAAAGTAGTGGAAATGTAAGACAATGATTTGACAAGAATTTAGGATAGAGTTGATTTTCAAGTATTAGAAGAAATGAAGTTATAAGTTGATTTATTATAGTGCGATTTTGGCTAGAAAAAGATGAGTTACTTGGTTGTGTCGATTCAGATAAGAATTTATGAAGCATTATGTCAATATAAGTAGAAATTGATGATTCAGTATGTTGAGTTAGTTGGAAGTGAAAAGGATGAGTTATCTTGTCAGAATTAGTTGGACCCATGTACCATATGTGGTTGTAATGTTGTTACGTGTTTAAGAAAATTTTGGAGAATGTGTTATTAAAAGATGGTAAAGTTGTAGTTATGTTGATGATAATTGGGAATTCATGGGAAGTATAGGTATATCTTATCCAAGATTTGGAAGTAGTCGTCGTTGTAATTATGTTGAACGTTCAAATGTTTTGTCGTACGGACCTAAGTTGAAGTATTCAGTAATTATGAGAGTGTGGAATGCCTGTTGGAATGAAATTCCTGAAGAGTTAAGTCGAAAGTATTTGTTATGTCGGTTCCGGTGATTAGAAGTTTGAGGTAAAATTGGTAGAGTTGATACTTTACAAGTAATCAGAGTGTGCATCGAATGCATGGTGTAGTGCAGTTGTTCTTATGTGAGTAACAACAATGTTGATAGTTGGTTGTGTTGGTGTCGTGTTTAAGTTGTGTGTTCTTATGTTGTTATGTTCTAGTTCTTGAACCGGTGAATTCTTAAGTTGGTTACTCTTTGTGTTGTGATGATAGTTGTTAATTGTATTACTTGAGTAGTATTCTTGTTGTTGTCACCGTTAATGTTATAAATGCTATTGAAATATACGTGGGGTTGCCTTTCGTGGCATGGTAGTTGATTAGTCGGGGGTGATAACATAGTTGGAGTAGTTGTATCAGATAAATTTTCGAGGACAAAAATATCCTAAGTGGGGGAGAGTTGTAACGCCCATTTATTTAATTAATTATTTAATTTGATATATTGTAGTATGTTGTGTCAATTTGTGTTGGTTTGTGCTACTTGTGTTGATTTAAGTCGATTTCCAAAATATCGGAATATTACGTTGATGTTTCTAAGTTGGTTTGAGTTGAATGAATTAATTGAGTTGATTTAAGTTGTGGAAAACGACATTAAATATTTTCCGTATATAGTTGAATATGTTGATAGGGTTGTTTGGACGATTTATTCGATAGTCGATAATTAGTCGATTTAGTTGGGATAAATAATATTAGAATTAATATTATTGAATTATATGAGTGTTTTAATTAAGTGTGTTTAGTCATTGCGTTGGTAGTAGTAATCATGGGGGTGTTGGTGAGTAATCCCAATTTAGATTATAATTATAATAAAAGAAGAAAATCAAATAGAAAATGATGTTAGTGGGTTCAGTAGAAGTTGAGAAAGTGGAACGAAGTGTGAGAAAGCGGTTACGAGGGAGAATTGTCGCCGAAGCCAATTACGAGAAAAGTCGATCAAAAATTCGAGTAGCCATCAATTTAAGGTAAGGGTGGGGTTCAAATTCTATAACCAGGAATACGATGATTAATATGTGGGATTGAGGTTATATGAATTTTCATACTGTCAGGTGTTGATTTTTTGTTGATCGTGTTGTTTTGATTTGATGTGAAGAATTTAATTTTCTGTGATAATTGAGTAATCGATTTGTCGTGATTTATGGCTGGATTAATTGTTGATAAATTATTGTTGATTAATAAACCTTTGGAGAAATTTAACTGGGACGAAAACCCTCTTTTGCATTGCACAGGGTGGCGCAGGCCACCCACTATACCTTAAGGGGCGGCGCAGGCCACCCAAAAGAAGAAAAATCTATTTGTACTAAGTGACGCTAGCCACTTGCTTTCTCATGAAGGGTGGCTCAAGCCACCCATAAATGTAGGGAAGGCACTTTATTTCTTTTACACTTAATTTTTGTAGGAATGTGAAAAAGGCATGTTGTCATCTTATTCCTTTTCCTTTTATAAAATATAGATACAAATTTGTATAACAAAGGAAAGGAAATGACATGTGATGAGAGCCACATTAACATCATGAGAGCCACCATAGTATATGGCGCAAACCACATTGTGTGAAGGTGTGGACCACTTGTTTTAGTTCCTGAATGTGATTAAAATAATTGGTTGATGAATAAAGTATTAAATGGTCATAATACCTAGTTAATTAATAAAAGTACAATTACTGAATTGGTTAATTAATTGTGATGTAGATAATTAGTGATTAATTATTTTAAGTAGTATTATGTGGAAGAAACAAAATGATATAATATAGAAGTATTTTAGAAACAACAGATTAGCAGAAAACGAGAACTTAGTAAATACTTGTATTCTAGCAGAAATGGATTTTTTTAGCAGAATGATATTTTGGCAGAACTGTGATAACAATGTTAATTTGGTGACTGAAAAATGTTGGAATCAGTGAAATAGAATTTAACAGAAATAGTAGGAATCATTGGTAGCAGTAATAGTAGTAAAAACAATACCGATTTAGTCGACCAGGTGAAATTATGCGATAAAATTAGTTGTTCAGAATTTAATGAAAATTGAAGAGGTAGTTCATAATAATTAGTAGGTGATTTTAGTCAATTTATTTTTTTGAATTCGTGTTGAAATATGTGGGTTTCGCGTGCCATCTAGTATGTTGCTTTGTTCCGATTTATGGATATTTTAAGTTGTAGGTCGAATGACCAACGTTGATTATTTAAGTTGTAGGTTGAATGACCAATGTTGATATTAAAGTTGTAGGTCGTATGACCAACATTGATGTATATAAGTTGTAGGCTTATGACCAAAGTTGAATCGTGTTGAATTAAAGTTGCTATGTTGTTTGTTGAATGTCGTTCTGAGTTGGTTGTTGTTATGTGTTGTGTTGTTGTGATCATGACATACATTGCATTTTATAAGTTGGAGCGGATGCTCACCACGTTGGTCTAGATTGGCAAAATTATTAAGTGTGAGGCTTATGCCTTGCAGATACCTCGATAACCTGGTATATTTTAAGTTCGGAGTTTTACTCCAATGGTACCACATGCATACGTATAGTCGAGTCACATTTTGTGTTGTATTATTCATGTTGCTTAAGTTAATGAAATTGTTTATGTTGATTAAGTTGCAGAAGTTGTTTATGTTGATTAAGTTGATGAAGTTGTTTATGTTGATTAAGTTGATGAAGTTGTTTGTTTACGTTAAATACGTTCGTTAAAGTTGATTATGTTGATTATGTGATCATGTCGATGAAGTTTCTTATATGATTAGGTTGATTTAAATTGATTATATGATTATGTTGATGAATTGCTTATATGATTATGTTGATAAAGTTGATTATGTTTGTTGAAGCTGTTGAAGTTGATTATGTTTGTTGAAGTTGTTGAAGTTGTTGAAGTTGATTATGTTGACTATGATGATGTTGATTTGTTTATTATACGGTAAATGTTGATAGGTGTAATAAGTTGATAAATTATGTTGATAAAATGTGGGTGATTGTTAAGTTGTTGTTGTTGTTGGATAGTAGTGAAATTGTATGATTCCATCTAACGTATTAATTACCATACTCTTGTTTATATTGTTCGGTATCTCACTCCTCCTGTTTGAATGTTACCCCTATGTTGGTAACATGCATGTTAGCTTGGTGGAAGATTATTATCTTCATTAGTTCAAGTCGGTGTCGATGCTCTGATACGTAACACTCGGGGGGATGAACACTTAGTTGCTTTAATGTTGTATTTGATCTAGTTGTTATTGTTTCAAGTTGTTTGTATTAAAAACATGTTGCTACTAAGTTGTTTAAGTTGAAAAAGATGTTGTACTATGTTTAATTGAATAATTGAGAATCTGCTGCTTATTAAGTGAAAGTTATTTGTTTCAAAGATTGAATAAAAGTTGTTGTTATGGTTTTATTTGAATTGAGAGTGTTATGTATCTATCTGTTATTATTCGATTAAATGAATAAGTTTTTGAAAGTTGATATGTGGCATCCTTTTTGTTTACTTGTTGGTTTTATTACTCTGATTTTATCGATTATTGTCGGGTAGAAATGGGGTGTTACATACCACACTTGGGTGATAAAGCGAACAAGACACACCGTAAGTGAGCTTGAAAATAAACTATCATACTTGAATGATAACTCAAAGAAACAAAATCGGACATGGACGAAATCGCAAGGCATTTACCTTACTTTGGTGACAAAGCAAGCAAGACATACCGTGAGTAAGCTTGAAAAAACACTATCATACTTGGATAATAACTCGAAAAAAACGAAACTGGACTTGGACGGAATCGAATAACATTTATCATGCTTGGGTGACAAGGAAAACAAGACACACTGTGAGTGAGCTTGAAAAGAGACTATCATACTTGGATGATAACTCGAAAGAAACAAAACCGGACTTGGACGAAATTGAAAAGCATTTACCACATTTGGGTGATAAAGCGAACAAGACACACCGTGAGTGAGCTTGAAAAGGGACTATTATACTTGGATGATAACTCGAAGGAACGAAACCGGACTTGGACGAAATCGAAAAGCATTTACCACATTGATGCGTGTTTTTCGCAAGTGTACGAACATGTCAGAGTAATATAAAAGATTATCGAATCCACAGAGACCAAGTGTCAATCTATCGTACCTGTTGTTATGGTGTGTATCTAAGGCAACTGAATATAAGGGTTTTAAGGAGTGCACAATGGTAAATAAAATAATAATTTTAAACAATTAATAAAGACAGGCTCGAATGTAATTCACGTAATCAATAGATATTCCGGTACTTGTTAATAGAACTACTTATGGGCAATGTTTTCTGCTTTGAAAAGAACTAATTTAATAGGAACTGTCGCTTTCGCGTATTCAGAACCGAGTTGTACTCTCTAATCAACCCCTCCTATTGTCATAGATAAAAAGGTGCATACTGCGTTAGAGTAGTAAACCTATTTTTAAGAAATATAGTATCTTAACTAAGTTGAAAATTACTTTAACCTGGATTTCTTAGCAAAAAGAGGTTCTCACGAACCAGACTCGAAACTTCTTAACGCGTCTGAAAATCGTTTTAAAATCTCTTTTCTTTTTAATCTAAAAACTCCTAATGAACTAGACACATCGCTTTTGGCTGTTTTTGAAATAGTTAAAAACAATTACTTAAATTGAAAGATAAAAAAGACCTTAAGTGTTTCTACGAACAGTTGTACGGATTACTGGTTCAATTACGATCCTTACATTCTAACCATTATGGATTTAGTTAGACATGGTAAAGTAAAAGTTATTTTTATAATTTTTCATAAAAGTAATTAGTGCGAGTGCGGAAAGTAAATAAAAGTAGTGCGAGTGCGGGAAATAAAGGTATTTAAAGCAAGTGCGGAAAATAAACGAAAGTAGTGCGAGTGCGAGAAATAAATAAAGTGAAGCGAGTGCGAGAAATAAATAAAAGTAAAGCAATGTGGAAAATAAATAAAAGTAAAGCGAATGCGGAAAAATAAAATACCAACTGGAATTAAAATGGAGGCAGGATTAACTTCCTCCTAGAGTGCTCCAAAACTCGATCACACAGACGTATACAGACTCGATCACTCGATTGCAGTAACACCCCGATGTGGAATGATAACTGCTTTAAAACTGATATATGCCTAAGATATTCTAAGTTTGGATGAAGAAAACGAAATTCTAAAGTCCTATTTATAGGCAAATCTTAAATGGGAAATGACCAGGATGCCCCCCTCCACTAAAAAGTGGAGGGAACCACTTTTGCCTTGTGGCGCCCGCCACAAGGCCATGGCGCCCGCCATGAGAGCAATATGGAAGAAGAAAGTGGGGATCGTGGGTCTTGGCAGTTGTGGAGTGGTCTTGAGACGTGGCCACGTCATGGCAGACCCCATGGCGCCAGCCATGGCGGATGCCGTAAGTGTAAAAAGCTGAATTTCTTGGTTTTCATCCGTTTCTACTCCTTTTTCGTTCCTTTTCTCGATTTAAGCCCCGATTACATAGAAAACCTGAAAATAAAGAAAAACAAAGTAATAACATAACAAAATAACAATAAAAGCTAAGAATGCATGCGAAGTCGGAGTCAGAAATACGGTGAAATTTAGTATTATCAAATCCTCCCACACTTAGACCTTTGTTTGTCCTCAAGCAAACATTAAAGCTCAAAAATGAAGAAAACTGGTGTCAACACGTGATTTGGGCTAAAGGGCTTCTAAGTTCAAGTCAGGATGCAGTGACAGGTACTAACTAAGTGAACCAAGGGTACCATAATAACACAGACACAAACTTCAATCCTATCTTAACCACCCCATGTCATCCTACAATACCTAGGCCTCTCTTCTCATCTCTTTTTGGGTCCTTTTCATTCAGGCGCAATCATATTAAGCCCGTTATCCGTACATGCTTCATATTAGAGTGACTGGTTAGTGATTCTGATCCATAACATAAGGTTTCTGGCACATAAGCATGTGTAAACCTGTTTTATTTGACCTAAACATAGTTGTGGGGGATCGGATCGTAATCCGCCCTACCAAGTTCAGTGCCAGATACCTCTGAACAAACTAACAATAGGTGACTGCAATTTTATTTTTTCTTTTTGCGGCAAAAATGTTTTTTTCTTCTCTTTTTTTCGGTTTAAATGACTTTGTGAGGGTCACCTATCCCAGAGTTTGCCTTTTTTTTCTTTTTTATTAGCACTGGATCATTCACTTATGTTCATCGCCCCCCTACGTAGAGCATGCTTAGGTCGGAGCTGACTGCTAGAATAAACTACTTAGGACAATTTTTTGAATGATAATAAAGGCCATGGTGTGCGGTTTAGGAGTGATTCCTATATTCAAGAGGTCTATGGTGCTACAATGGTACTGATGTTTCAAAAAGTTGACCTAAGTCACCACATTCTAATCCAAACCTATCTCAAAGCCCAAAAAATATGTGAAACAACATTGTTTTCTGTTAAAAAAATTTTTTTGGTAAGGCTAAGGAAATATGTAAAAATGAGGATGTACTAAAGATACACTATACTGGTGACTCGTCGGACTCATGCATTATCTAAGAAAAGTTAAACTAAATAACTTACTGAAAAGGGAAATAACAGAAAGCAAATAAATAACTAGAAAGGGAAATGACAGAAAGCAATAAAATCCCCTCCCACACTTAAATCGAACATTGTCCCCAATGTTTCGAAATAAGATAGGGAGAGTAACATGGAAAACTACTGTGGAGGAGCACTGGTGCCCTCGCTATCCTGCTGTGATGGTCTGGAACGACGGGATCTACTGCGCTGCTGGTCCCTCCGGTCAAGTCGTGCCGATAAGGCAGCCTGGGCACCCCGGACCTCTCGAAGGTTACCTAGGATGGAACCCTGGGTGGCCTCCATAAGCTGGTAGTGCCGTCGGTTGACTTCTCGCTGACGGGCCTGCTCTGATGTGATGTCGGTCAAGGCCCGACAAACGTTACTATAGGCACAATCTGATACCGATCGCGATTGTTGCATGAAGCTCATGTTGTCCGTCAGTTGTTGTTCAATAGAAGAGAGTAGGTTGTCTCGCCTTTCCTCTCTAGCCGTCATATCACGCCACATCTCCTCAGTGACATAGAATCCAGGAGCAGCACCTGCAATAGGGTTAGAGGAAGATGGTGCAGTGTGTGACTGTGAAGGACGATGGGGGACATGTGAGGTACGGGAGATTGTTCTCTCCGATCATATTCTTCATCAGTGTCATGTGCCTCCCCATCAGGAATATTAGGAGGAAGTGGACCTAAAACAGGTGGAGCATTCAGATCATAGGTCCAGTTCCTTTCATTACGTACATCAGTACGTCTACTGCAAGGTAAAGCAACAGATGGGATAGCTACCCCATGAACCATCAAATCATAACCACCTTCTCTCCTCGTTCGGCACAATTTCATGTCTTTTAGAAATTTTAAATTAATTGTGCGAGGAGGTAGTGGTTCAAGTGTAGCTATCTCATTGTTCAAGTCAAGAGCCCGAGCAATAGACGTAACAAGTCCTCCAAAAACAATCGGTCCTGTTTTATTAGTAGTTAAAGCCATGTGTGCAAGCATAAATGAGACCGGATTGATATGGGTATTAGTGAGGCATCCTTGCAAAAATAGGAGTTCTTTAGCGTTTACCTAATTCGGACTCTCCCGGCCAAAAATAGTACATGCCAAAAGATATCTTGAAACTCTTATGGCCGGGTTATGGATGGTCGACGCAAGTATTCCTTCAAAAAAATTTATTGAAGTACTTGACAGCCTCTGTCAGAAGGAAAATACTTTGGCCGAACATTCCGCATCCAAAGGTGCCTCACATATCGCACCTTCCTTATGAGGGATTCCTAACAAGCCTGTCAGTTCGTCGATATTGTATTCGTATTCAATTCCAAACAGTCTAAAATTAATAGTACCGACTGTGCTAGCAGTGTTAGGACTGACAGTGTATATCAATGAACTTAAAAACTCAACTGTCAGCCTCTCATAGGTAGGTTCCTGTCGTACCTCGAAAAATACGATCCTCGCGAACGCGGTCGCGGATGGGCTGACATGAGAGTCGCCACCTAATTTTATTTATTCCCAAAGAGGCAAATGGTAAATATAGATAAAACCACCAAGAAGGGATAAAACAAGGTCGTCACAAACCGTTGTCGGGGTTCGAAAGTCGGTTATGTAGGGGGAAGGTATTAGCACCCCCTACATCCATCGTACTCGATGGGAACCATCTAAGTTGTCACGCGCGAAGGGATGTCTATGCTTATGAATTATTTGCTAAACTAATTGGTTTATTGATCCTAGGAGCTCGACAAGGATTAAGATCCTCGTGCCTACATATTCCCTTGTCCAATGGGAAAGTCAGAGTTTCGTAGTTTGGCCTGATATGGGTGATTGGTTATTCGTTTTATTACCTTTCTTCGATGAAAGAATTTAGGAGTCGAATTGCACTAAAGACTATGGATAGTTTATTCCGTCCAACAAGACGAGCGTCTTGCGTCGAAATAATCGGAGCGAGTAACGAGAGCTCGTTATCCTCCTTTCTACCGCTTAAGGCTCGTGGCATGCAATTTTCCTTGTATTTATTGAAGTGTTTTATTTCCTAAGACCGCTTGATGTTGGATCAAGGGTTTGGATCTAAAAAGTAACATTTCAGTTTTTTGAAGTTTGAGGTGAATGCAAATGGAAGTTTATTTGTTAGTTTGTTAGCGAGGCACAATGCGCTCGGCTCGCAAAATTGAGGAACTAAGCTAAAGACTAGCTATGGAAACAAGCGCGATGCGTTGATTCGTTAAGTTGGAAAATGTTGAGAAAGGTGTAAGGTGCAAAGTAGTGCAGATGGCGATCAAGGAATGATCGACTTACATGTGTGTATGGAGTGAAATGCGTATGGATATTTACTTGGCGTTGGACCAAAAATTTCGTTTATCTTTGAAAATGATTAATCTTAGTGTGCGTTCGTTTTTTTTACTTAGCAATTTATCGTCAAAATGCAAAAGTAATCACACAAGTAAGCATTATATCAAGTCACAAGCAAAGCGGATTAAGCATACACAAATATTCATCACACGCATAAAATCGAACAATGGAGAAAAGTTAATTAATTAAATAGAAATATTTAATTAGACTAACTATCAAATTAATTAATCTAATTGAAAAAAAAAATATTTAATTAATCTATGAAAATTTTGTTTTTTTTGGATAAGGAGAAACTAAATAATTAATTTAAACAAAATTATTTAATTAAATTAATTAGAAAAATGATTAATTTGGTTAAATAAAATTGTTTAGAATTTAATTATATTTTTTTGTTTTGATTTTTTTGTAAAGGCAAAACAAGATAAATAAATAAAAAGAAAATAATAAGCCTGATTTGAAGACAACATAGAAGCTTATTAACCAGCTAAAAACGCAGACCCAAAGGTAACTCTAGGGTAGATCTGAACCGTCAGATCTAGAAAAAATAAAATAAAAAAACCTAGCTAGGATGAGCAATGAATTAAAAAAAAGAAGCAGACCTAGCTAGGATGCATCATTGGTCAACATTATCCACATAAACTTGAAGCACCACAACCAATAAATTTGGAAAACACAGATGTCTCTTGGGCAGTGCAGCATTAGTGACTATTGTGCCTTTTCAAAGTGATAAGAAAAAAACGACTGCATATTAATACTCTCTTTCCCATTGGAGATATCTTTTGTTGGTGTAGCTCTCATGAATCCTTCAGGGTAATGGTCACCTATTTTATCCTTCATCCATACAACCAGGTCTTAAGTCACAAACAAATGATCCTTAATGTAATTTTCTATGTACCTCTCAGAATGACCTTCTTCTTATCCTTTTCAGATGTTTTAAAGACTTGAAGTAAGGAATATCGGCTCATGAATATTTTGCGAATGCGGGAACACTTTGGTGGACAAAGTAATATTCAAATCAAATATCTAGACCCTTCATTACACAGGGTAACCATGGTTTATGAAAGTTAAGTCTTCCTTATTTATGCCTTATGTTTATATCTTTCTGCTTTAAATTTATGACGACGTCGATGGCAATAACTTGTGGATGATATTCTGATGACAACTTGAATTTCTGAAACAACTAATACTTGGATGTTAAAATTTCTGTGTGCTCTTTTAAATGTCTTCTTTTAAAGAACTTAGGGTGACAAAAATTGCATCTTGATGTATGCTTGAATCATATTTGATATGAACTTTAATTGATAGAGATATACTGAAACTGGACCATGTGAGTGTTGGTGATGCAAAACAAAATAATAGCAGTAGGATCTAACAATATTGCTATTTGACATTATGATCTTGTTTCAATCTCTTTTTTTTTGTCATGCTAACTCGCATTGATCAACCTCATTCATTGCATTGTTACCTATTAGTGTACTGGTGCGAAAACTTGGAATTGTGATCCTGTTTTGACATAATCATTTAGTTTTGTAGGTTTTGACATAGTCGTATGACCAATGCCTTGGCAGAACTACTGTGGAGCTCCTCATTGCTTGTTCTTTTCATGATGGGCTTATGCATTGGATCAATGTATATTGCAGGTTGGAGTTTCAGGCATGACAATCAAATGGCTCACTCCCCTGCCTGTAACCACTTTGAAAACTTATATGTTGCTGACTTCATTTGACCAATGATATGCTGCTTTTTAATTGCATTTATTCATCTGCACCTTTCTCTTTTTTCTGTATTTGATGATCATGTCATCTAATGCTTTGTTGTGGAACGTTTTTTTACTATATCCTGAATGCCTCTCTTGAGAACTTGCTCGTTCACTAATGGATCTCTTGATGTTGCATGATTCTGCAGGTACCTCACAGGTGGGAGATAAGGATTCAGTATGTTACCTCAGAAGAACTTGTAAGAGCTTGAGTGAACAAACAAAAACTTGGTTGAATTGGATGGGTTTGATAGAAGAAGATTATGGCTAGAACAAGAAGATCTTAGTGGTAGCTTAAGCTTCTTAGTTTTAATCTCAAAATATGATTATGGTTAGATGAGCAATGAATTAAAAAAAGAAGCAGACCTAGCTAGGATGCATCATCGGTCAACATTATCCACAGATACCGCAAGCACCACAACCAATAAATTTGGAAAACACAAATGTCTCTTGGGCAGTGCAGCATTAGTGACTATTGTGCCTTTTCAGAGTGATAAGAAAAAAAAGACTGCATATTAATACTCTCTTTCCCATATTCCACATGCCTTAAAAAATAAAGATAAAATGAAAATCTCTTAAGCCTATCAAATCACACTTAATTAGGAAGAAGGAAAATGAAATGTTGAGGAACACAATTTTTCAAACCGTGTACTCAGTTCTCTTTCTCTCAAAGAGAGTCATATGAACTTCTCATCATACACCAAGCTACAAATCCTTGCAAAATCAAAAAAACATCAACAAAGACTCAAAGACCGCATCACACAGACAAACAAAACCCTAATCCTGATCAAAGCCAACCCCAATTTCAATTGATTCACATCACACAAGACAAAGTTTCAGAAGCAGTAAAGTGAGGATAAAGGAAGCTACCTCAGCGTGATTTCGAGTCGGCTTCAAGGTAGGGTTTCGCCTCTTTTTGGTTCCAATCTTCTTCTTCTTCTTCTTCCGGTTTTCGTTTTTATTGTTTGAGTGTTGTTGTTTGTCTATCGTTGAGTACGGTGAATGGATGGGGTTCAGCTCATCTTGCTCATAATTTCGATGTAAAATTATGAGAAGATTTTTTCTTGAGCTTTAGGGTTATTTAGGGTTTATGGGGATTTTTTTAGTTGCAGAGTATCAGTAGTTGATTTTTTTGTTCCTTTCTTGAAAATGATTAGATTCCTATTGATAGAGGGGGCTCTGGGATTTTTGATGTGTGTGAGGTTGAGGGATTCAGGTAAAGATCGTGTGAGAAATGTGAGCTGGTAGAATCTGAATCCGTTAGAGGGGAGTTTTGGATGGGATTGTGTGGTCCCTTAAAGATAGTGACAGATTTGTGAGCTGGATGGTGAGCTGGCTTTTGTGGGGTCCCTGATAAAATCTATTTCACTAATCTTAGAATGATTTTCAATGATTTTTACTGTTACATAAAACGATCCTTTTTTGCTAATAAATCTCAACTGTCTTGCCTGCCTTGAATTTGGACTTTTGTACTCTTGCTGCTGACTTTCTGACTTTTGATGTTTGAACTTATCTAATTAATCATACTGACAATGCTCATATGAACTTAGCTCATCCACAACAATTTCAATTTCATGTAGGAATTAGTTAGATTATGGTGCACAATGATTAGAGATCAAGGCTTAAGCATGAAGATATTGGAGATATCTTTTGTTGGTGTAGCTCTCATGAATCCTTCAGGGTAATGGTCACCTATTTTATCTTTCATCCATACAACCAGGTCTTAAGTCACAAACAAATGATCCTTAATGTAATTTTCTATGTACCTCTCGGAATGACCTTCTTCTTATCCTTTTCAGATGTTTTAAAGACTTGAAGTAAGGAATATCGGCTCATGAATATTTTGCGAATGCGGGAACACTTTGGTGGACAAAGTAATATTCAAATCAAACATCGAGACCCTTCATTACACAGGGTAACCATGGTTTATGAAAGTTAAGTCTTCCTTATTTATGCCTTATGTTTATATCTTTCTGCTTTAAATTTATGACGATGTCGATGGCAATAACTTGTGGATGAGATTCTGATGACAACTTGAATTTCTGAAACAACTAATACTTGGATGTTCAAATTTCTGTGTGCTCTTTTAAATGCCTTCTTTTAAATAACTTAGGGTGACAAAAATTGCATCTTGATGTATGCTTGAATCATATTTGATATGAACTTTAATTGATAGAGATATACTGAAACTGGACCATGTGAGTGTTGGTGGTGCAAAACAAAATCATAGCAGTAGGATCTAACAATATTGCTATTTGAGATTATGATCTTGTTTCAATCTCTTTTTTTTGTCATGCTAACTCGCATTGATCAACCTCATTCATTGCATTGTTACCTATTAGTGTACTGGTGCGAAAACTTGGAATTGTGATCCTGTTTTGACATAATCATTTGGTTTTGTAGGTTTTGACATAGTCGTATGACCAATGCCTTGGCAGAACTACTGTGGAGCTCCTCATTGCTTGTTCTTTTCATGATGGGCTTATGCATTGGATCAATGTATATTGCAGGTTGGAGTTTCAGGCATGACAATCAAATGGCTCACTCCCCTGCCTGCAACCACCTGCCTGCAACCACTTTGAAAACTTATATGTTGCTGACTTCATTTGACCAATGATGTGTTGCTTTTTAAGTGCATTTATTCATCTGCACCTTTCTCTTTTTTATGTATTTGATGATCATGTCATCTAATGCTTTGTTGTGGAACGTTTTTTTACTATATCCTGAATGCCTCTCTTGAGAACTTGCTCGTTCACTAATGGAACTATTTATGTTGCATGATTCTACAGGTACCTCACAGGTGGGAGATAAGGATTTAGTATGTTACCTCAGAAGAACTTGTAAGAGCTTCAGTGAACAAACAAAAACTTGCTTGAACTTGATGGGTTTGATAGAAGAAGATTATGGCTAGAACAAGAAGATCTTAGTGGTAGCTTAAGCTTCTTAGTTTTAATCTCAAAATATGATTTTGGTTAGATGAGCAATGAATTAAAAAAAAGAAGCAGACCTAGCTAGGATGCATCATCGGTCAACATTATCCACAGAAACTGCAAGCACCACAACCAATAAATTTGGAAAACACAAATGTCTCTTGGGCAGTGCAGCATTAGTGACTATTGTGCCTTTTCAAAGTGATAAGAAAAAAAGACTGCATATTAAAACTCTCTTTCCCATATTCCACATGCCTTAAAAAATAAAGATAAAATGAAAATCGCTTAAGCATATCAAATCATACTAAATTAGGAAGAAGGAAAATGAAATGTTGAGGAACACAATTTTTCAAACCGTGTACTCAGTTCTTGTTCTCTCAAAGAGAGTCAGACGAACTTCTCATCATACACCAAGCTACAAATCCTTGCAAAATCAAAAAAACATCAACAAAGACTCAAAGACCGCATCACACAGACAAACAAAACCCTAATCCTGATCAAACCCAACCCCAATTTCAATTGATTCACATCACACAAGACAAAGTTTCAGAAGCAGTAAAGTGAGGATAAAGGAAGCTACCTCAGCGTGATTTCGAGTCGGCTTCAAGGTAGGGTTTCGCCTCTTTTCGGTTCCAATTTTCTTATTCTTCCGGTTTTCGTTTTTATTGCTTGAGTGTTGTTGTTTGTCTATCGTTGTGTATGGTGAATGGATGGGGTTCAGCTCATCTTGCTCATAATTTCAATGTAAAATTATGAGAAGATTTTTTCTTGAGCTTTAGGATTATTTAGGGTTTATGGGGATTTTTTTAGTTGCAAAGTATCA
The DNA here is from genome assembly GCA_963966055.1 of Lathyrus aphaca. NCBI lineage: Eukaryota > Viridiplantae > Streptophyta > Magnoliopsida > Fabales > Fabaceae > Lathyrus > Lathyrus aphaca. Next base: position 452,216,340 of record OZ014519.1, on the reverse strand, counting down.
GTAGTTGATTTTTTTGTTCCTTTCTTGCAAATGATTAGATTCCTATTGATAGAGGGGGATCTGGGATTTTTGATGCGTGTGAGGTTGAGGGATTCAGGAAAAGATCGTGTGAGAAATGTGAGCTGGTAGAATCTGAATCCGTTAGAGTGGAGTTTTGGATGGGATTGTGTGGTCCCCTAAAGATAGTGACAGATTTGTGAGCTGGATGGTGAGATGGATTTTGTGGGGTCCCTGATAAAATCTATTTCACTAATCTTAGAATGATTTTCAATGATTTTTACTGTTACATAAAACGATCCTTTTTTGCTAATAAATCTCAACTGTCTTGCCTGCCTTGAATTTGGACTTTTGTACTCTTGCTGCTGACTTTCTGACTTTTGATGTTTGAACTTATCTAATTAATCATACTGACAATGCTCATATGAACTTAGCTCATCCACAACAATTTCAATTTCATGTAGGAATTAGTTAGATTATGGTGCACAATGATTAGAGATCAAGGCTTAAGCATGAAGATATTGGAGATATCTTTTGTTGGTGTAGCTCTCATGAATCCTTCAGGGTAATGGTCACCTATTTTATCTTTCATCCATACAACCAGGTCTTAAGTCACAAACAAATGATCCTTAATGTAATTTTCTATGTACCTCTCGGAATGACCTTCTTCTTATCCTTTTCAGATGTTTTAAAGACTTGAAGTAAGGAATATCGGCTCATGAATATTTTGCGAATGCGGGAACACTTTGGTGGACAAAGTAATATTCAAATCAAACATCGAGACCCTTCATTACACAGGGTAACCATGGTTTATGAAAGTTAAGTCTTCCTTATTTATGCCTTATGTTTATATCTTTCTGCTTTAAATTTATGACGATGTCGATGGCAATAACTTGTGGATGAGATTCTGATGACAACTTGAATTTCTGAAACAACTAATACTTGGATGTTCAAATTTCTGTGTGCTCTTTTAAATGCCTTCTTTTAAATAACTTAGGGTGACAAAAATTGCATCTTGATGTATGCTTGAATCATATTTGATATGAACTTTAATTGATAGAGATATACTGAAACTGGACCATGTGAGTGTTGGTGGTGCAAAACAAAATCATAGCAGTAGGATCTAACAATATTGCTATTTGAGATTATGATCTTGTTTCAATCTCTTTTTTTTGTCATGCTAACTCGCATTGATCAACCTCATTCATTGCATTGTTACCTATTAGTGTACTGGTGCGAAAACTTGGAATTGTGATCCTGTTTTGACATAATCATTTGGTTTTGTAGGTTTTGACATAGTCGTATGACCAATGCCTTGGCAGAACTACTGTGGAGCTCCTCGTTGCTTGTTCTTTTCATGATGGGCTTATGCATTGGATCAATGTATATTGCAGGTTGGAGTTTCAGGCATGACAATCAAATGGCTCACTCCCCTGCCTGCAACCACCTGCCTGCAACCACTTTGAAAACTTATATGTTGCTGACTTCATTTGACCAATGATGTGTTGCTTTTTAAGTGCATTTATTCATCTGCACCTTTCTCTTTTTTATGTATTTGATGATCATGTCATCTAATGCTTTGTTGTGGAACGTTTTTTTACTATATCCTGAATGCCTCTCTTGAGAACTTGCTCGTTCACTAATGGAACTATTTATGTTGCATGATTCTACAGGTACCTCACAGGTGGGAGATAAGGATTTAGTATGTTACCTCAGAAGAACTTGTAAGAGCTTCAGTGAACAAACAAAAACTTGCTTGAACTTGATGGGTTTGATAGAAGAAGATTATGGCTAGAACAAGAAGATCTTAGTGGTAGCTTAAGCTTCTTAGTTTTAATCTCAAAATATGATTTTGGTTAGATGAGCAATGAATTAAAAAAAAGAAGCAGACCTAGCTAGGATGCATCATCGGTCAACATTATCCACAGAAACCGCAAGCACCACAACCAATAAATTTGGAAAACACAGATGTCTCTTGGGCAGTGCAGCATTAGTGACTATTGTGCCTTTTCAAGGTGATAAGAAAAAAAGACTGCATATTAAAACTCTCTTTCCCATATTCCACATGCCTTAAAAAATAAAGATAAAATGAAAATCGCTTAAGCATATCAAATCATACTAAATTAGGAAGAAGGAAAATGAAATGTTGAGGAACACAATTTTTCAAACCGTGTACTCAGTTCTTGTTCTCTCAAAGAGAGTCAGACGAACTTCTCATCATACACCAAGCTACAAATCCTTGCAAAATCAAAAAAACATCAACAAAGACTCAAAGACCGCATCACACAGACAAACAAAACCCTAATCTTGATCAAACCCAACCCCAATTTCAATTGATTCACATCACACAAGACAAAGTTTCAGAAGCAGTAAAGTGAGGATAAAGGAAGCTACCTCAGCGTGATTTCGAGTCGGCTTCAAGGTAGGGTTTCGCCTCTTTTCGGTTCCAATTTTCTTATTCTTCCGGTTTTCGTTTTTATTGCTTGAGTGTTGTTGTTTGTCTATCGTTGTGTACGGTGAATGGATGGGGTTCAACTCATCTTGCTCATAATTTCAATATAAAATTATGAGAAGATTTTTTCTTGAGCTTTAGGGTTATTTAGGGTTTATGGGGATTTTTTTAGTTGCAAAGTATCTGTAGTTGATTTTTTTGTTCCTTTCTTGCAAATGATTAGATTCCTATTGATAGAGGGGGATCTGGGATTTTTGATGCGTGTGAGGTTGAGGGATTCAGGAAAAGATCGTGTGAGAAATGTGAGCTGGTAGAATCTGAATCCGTTAGAGGGGAGTTTTGGATGGGATTGTGTGGTCCCCTAAAGATAGTGACAGATTTGTGAGCTGGATGGTGAGATGGATTTTGTGGGGTCCCTGATAAAATCTATTTCACTAATCTTAGAATGATTTTCAATGATTTTTACTGTTACATAAAACGATCCTTTTTTGCTAATAAATCTCAACTGTCTTGCCTGCCTTGAATTTGGACTTTTGTACTCTTGCTGCTGACTTTCTGACTTTTGATGTTTGAACTTATCTAATTAATCATACTGACAATGCTCATATGAACTTAGCTCATCCACAACAATTTCAATTTCATGTAGGAATTAGTTAGATTATGGTGCACAATGATTAGAGATCAAGGCTTAAGCATGAAGATATTGGAGATATCTTTTGTTGGTGTAGCTCTCATGAATCCTTCAGGGTAATGGTCACCTATTTTATCTTTCATCCATACAACCAGGTCTTAAGTCACAAACAAATGATCCTTAATGTAATTTTCTATGTACCTCTCGGAATGACCTTCTTCTTATCCTTTTCAGATGTTTTAAAGACTTGAAGTAAGGAATATCGGCTCATGAATATTTTGCGAATGCGGGAACACTTTGGTGGACAAAGTAATATTCAAATCAAACATCGAGACCCTTCATTACACAGGGTAACCATGGTTTATGAAAGTTAAGTCTTCCTTATTTATGCCTTATGTTTATATCTTTCTGCTTTAAATTTATGACGATGTCGATGGCAATAACTTGTGGATGAGATTCTGATGACAACTTGAATTTCTGAAACAACTAATACTTGGATGTTCAAATTTCTGTGTGCTCTTTTAAATGCCTTCTTTTAAATAACTTAGGGTGACAAAAATTGCATCTTGATGTATGCTTGAATCATATTTGATATGAACTTTAATTGATAGAGATATACTGAAACTGGACCATGTGAGTGTTGGTGGTGCAAAACAAAATCATAGCAGTAGGATCTAACAATATTGCTATTTGAGATTATGATCTTGTTTCAATCTCTTTTTTTTGTCATGCTAACTCGCATTGATCAACCTCATTCATTGCATTGTTACCTATTAGTGTACTGGTGCGAAAACTTGGAATTGTGATCCTGTTTTGACATAATCATTTGGTTTTGTAGGTTTTGACATAGTCGTATGACCAATGCCTTGGCAGAACTACTGTGGAGCTCCTCATTGCTTGTTCTTTTCATGATGGGCTTATGCATTGGATCAATGTATATTGCAGGTTGGAGTTTCAGGCATGACAATCAAATGGCTCACTCCCCTGCCTGCAACCACCTGCCTGCAACCACTTTGAAAACTTATATGTTGCTGACTTCATTTGACCAATGATGTGTTGCTTTTTAAGTGCATTTATTCATCTGCACCTTTCTCTTTTTTATGTATTTGATGATCATGTCATCTAATGCTTTGTTGTGGAACGTTTTTTTACTATATCCTGAATGCCTCTCTTGAGAACTTGCTCGTTCACTAATGGAACTATTTATGTTGCATGATTCTACAGGTACCTCACAGGTGGGAGATAAGGATTTAGTATGTTACCTCAGAAGAACTTGTAAGAGCTTCAGTGAACAAACAAAAACTTGCTTGAACTTGATGGGTTTGATAGAAGAAGATTATGGCTAGAACAAGAAGATCTTAGTGGTAGCTTAAGCTTCTTAGTTTTAATCTCAAAATATGATTTTGGTTAGATGAGCAATGAATTAAAAAAAAGAAGCAGACCTAGCTAGGATGCATCATCGGTCAACATTATCCACAGAAACTGCAAGCACCACAACCAATAAATTTGGAAAACACAGATGTCTCTTGGGCAGTGCAGCATTAGTGACTATTGTGCCTTTTCAAAGTGATAAGAAAAAAAGACTGCATATTAAAACTCTCTTTCCCATATTCCACATGCCTTAAAAAATAAAGATAAAATGAAAATCGCTTAAGCATATCAAATCATACTAAATTAGGAAGAAGGAAAATGAAATGTTGAGGAACACAATTTTTCAAACCGTGTACTCAGTTCTTGTTCTCTCAAAGAGAGTCAGACGAACTTCTCATCATACACCAAGCTACAAATCCTTGCAAAATCAAAAAAACATCAACAAAGACTCAAAGACCGCATCACATAGACAAACAAAACCCTAATCCTGATCAAACCCAACCCCAATTTCAATTGATTCACATCACACAAGACAAAGTTTCAGAAGCAGTAAAGTGAGGATAAAGGAAGCTACCTCAGCGTGATTTCGAGTCGGCTTCAAGGTAGGGTTTCGCCTCTTTTCGGTTCCAATTTTCTTATTCTTCCGGTTTTCGTTTTTATTGCTTGAGTGTTGTTGTTTGTCTATCGTTGTGTACGGTGAATGGATGGGGTTCAGCTCATCTTGCTCATAATTTCAATGTAAAATTATGAGAAGATTTTTTCTTGAGCTTTAGGGTTATTTAGGGTTTATGGGGATTTTTTTAGTTGCAAAGTATCAGTAGTTGATTTTTTTGTTCCTTTCTTGCAAATGATTAGATTCCTATTGATAGAGGGGGATCTGGGATTTTTGATGCGTGTAAGGTTGAGGGATTCAGGAAAAGATCGTGTGAGAAATGTGAGCTGGTAGAATCTGAATCCGTTAGAGGGGAGTTTTGGATGGGATTGTGTGGTCCCCTAAAGATAGTGACAGATTTGTGAGCTGGATGGTGAGATGGATTTTGTGGGGTCCCTGATAAAATCTATTTCACTAATCTTAGAATGATTTTCAATGATTTTTACTGTTACATAAAACGATCCTTTTTTGCTAATAAATCTCAACTGTCTTGCCTGCCTTGAATTTGGACTTTTGTACTCTTGCTGCTGACTTTCTGACTTTTGATGTTTGAACTTATCTAATTAATCATACTGACAATGCTCATATGAACTTAGCTCATCCACAACAATTTCAATTTCATGTAGGAATTAGTTAGATTATGGTGCACAATGATTAGAGATCAAGGCTTAAGCATGAAGATATTGGAGATATCTTTTGTTGGTGTAGCTCTCATGAATCCTTCAGGGTAATGGTCACCTATTTTATCTTTCATCCATACAACCAGGTCTTAAGTCACAAACAAATGATCCTTAATGTAATTTTCTATGTACCTCTCGGAATGACCTTCTTCTTATCCTTTTCAGATGTTTTAAAGACTTGAAGTAAGGAATATCGGCTCATGAATATTTTGCGAATGCGGGAACACTTTGGTGGACAAAGTAATATTCAAATCAAACATCGAGACCCTTCATTACACAGGGTAACCATGGTTTATGAAAGTTAAGTCTTCCTTATTTATGCCTTATGTTTATATCTTTCTGCTTTAAATTTATGACGATGTCGATGGCAATAACTTGTGGATGAGATTCTGATGACAACTTGAATTTCTGAAACAACTAATACTTGGATGTTCAAATTTCTGTGTGCTCTTTTAAATGCCTTCTTTTAAATAACTTAGGGTGACAAAAATTGCATCTTGATGTATGCTTGAATCATATTTGATATGAACTTTAATTGATAGAGATATACTGAAACTGGACCATGTGAGTGTTGGTGGTGCAAAACAAAATCATAGCAGTAGGATCTAACAATATTGCTATTTGAGATTATGATCTTGTTTCAATCTCTTTTTTTTGTCATGCTAACTCGCATTGATCAACCTCATTCATTGCATTGTTACCTATTAGTGTACTGGTGCGAAAACTTGGAATTGTGATCCTGTTTTGACATAATCATTTGGTTTTGTAGGTTTTGACATAGTCGTATGACCAATGCCTTGGCAGAACTACTGTGGAGCTCCTCATTGCTTGTTCTTTTCATGATGGGCTTATGCATTGGATCAATGTATATTGCAGGTTGGAGTTTCAGGCATGACAATCAAATGGCTCACTCCCCTGCCTGCAACCACCTGCCTGCAACCACTTTGAAAACTTATATGTTGCTGACTTCATTTGACCAATGATGTGTTGCTTTTTAAGTGCATTTATTCATCTGCACCTTTCTCTTTTTTATGTATTTGATGATCATGTCATCTAATGCTTTGTTGTGGAACGTTTTTTTACTATATCCTGAATGCCTCTCTTGAGAACTTGCTCGTTCACTAATGGAACTATTTATGTTGCATGATTCTACAGGTACCTCACAGGTGGGAGATAAGGATTTAGTATGTTACCTCAGAAGAACTTGTAAGAGCTTCAGTGAACAAACAAAAACTTGCTTGAACTTGATGGGTTTGATAGAAGAAGATTATGGCTAGAACAAGAAGATCTTAGTGGTAGCTTAAGCTTCTTAGTTTTAATCTCAAAATATGATTTTGGTTAGATGAGCAATGAATTAAAAAAAAGAAGCAGACCTAGCTAGGATGCATCATCGGTCAACATTATCCACAGAAACCGCAAGCACCACAACCAATAAATTTGGAAAACACAGATGTCTCTTGGGCAGTGCAGCATTAGTGACTATTGTGCCTTTTCAAGGTGATAAGAAAAAAAGACTGCATATTAAAACTCTCTTTCCCATATTCCACATGCCTTAAAAAATAAAGATAAAATGAAAATCGCTTAAGCATATCAAATCATACTAAATTAGGAAGAAGGAAAATGAAATGTTGAGGAACACAATTTTTCAAACCGTGTACTCAGTTCTTGTTCTCTCAAAGAGAGTCAGACGAACTTCTCATCATACACCAAGCTACAAATCCTTGCAAAATCAAAAAAACATCAACAAAGACTCAAAGACCGCATCACACAGACAAACAAAACCCTAATCCTGATCAAACCCAACCCCAATTTCAATTGATTCACATCACACAAGACAAAGTTTCAGAAGCAGTAAAGTGAGGATAAAGGAAGCTACCTCAGCGTGATTTCGAGTCGGCTTCAAGGTAGGGTTTCGCCTCTTTTCGGTTCCAATTTTCTTATTCTTCCGGTTTTCGTTTTTATTGCTTGAGTGTTGTTGTTTGTCTATCGTTGTGTACGGTGAATGGATGGGGTTCAACTCATCTTGCTCATAATTTCAATATAAAATTATGAGAAGATTTTTTCTTGAGCTTTAGGGTTATTTAGGGTTTATGGGGATTTTTTTAGTTGCAAAGTATCTGTAGTTGATTTTTTTGTTCCTTTCTTGCAAATGATTAGATTCCTATTGATAGAGGGGGATCTGGGATTTTTGATGCGTGTGAGGTTGAGGGATTCAGGAAAAGATCGTGTGAGAAATGTGAGCTGGTAGAATCTGAATCCGTTAGAGGGGAGTTTTGGATGGGATTGTGTGGTCCCCTAAAGATAGTGACAGATTTGTGAGCTGGATGGTGAGATGGATTTTGTGGGGTCCCTGATAAAATCTATTTCACTAATCTTAGAATGATTTTCAATGATTTTTACTGTTACATAAAATGATCCTTTTTTGCTAATAAATCTCAACTGTCTTGCCTGCCTTGAATTTGGACTTTTGTACTCTTGCTGCTGACTTTCTGACTTTTGATGTTTGAACTTATCTAATTAATCATACTGACAATGCTCATATGAACTTAGCTCATCCACAACAATTTCAATTTCATGTAGGAATTAGTTAGATTATGGTGCACAATGATTAGAGATCAAGGCTTAAGCATGAAGATATTGGAGATATCTTTTGTTGGTGTAGCTCTCATGAATCCTTCAGGGTAATGGTCACCTATTTTATCTTTCATCCATACAACCAGGTCTTAAGTCACAAACAAATGATCCTTAATGTAATTTTCTATGTACCTCTCGGAATGACCTTCTTCTTATCCTTTTCAGATGTTTTAAAGACTTGAAGTAAGGAATATCGGCTCATGAATATTTTGCGAATGCGGGAACACTTTGGTGGACAAAGTAATATTCAAATCAAACATCGAGACCCTTCATTACACAGGGTAACCATGGTTTATGAAAGTTAAGTCTTCCTTATTTATGCCTTATGTTTATATCTTTCTGCTTTAAATTTATGACGATGTCGATGGCAATAACTTGTGGATGAGATTCTGATGACAACTTGAATTTCTGAAACAACTAATACTTGGATGTTCAAATTTCTGTGTGCTCTTTTAAATGCCTTCTTTTAAATAACTTAGGGTGACAAAAATTGCATCTTGATGTATGCTTGAATCATATTTGATATGAACTTTAATTGATAGAGATATACTGAAACTGGACCATGTGAGTGTTGGTGGTGCAAAACAAAATCATAGCAGTAGGATCTAACAATATTGCTATTTGAGATTATGATCTTGTTTCAATCTCTTTTTTTTGTCATGCTAACTCGCATTGATCAACCTCATTCATTGCATTGTTACCTATTAGTGTACTGGTGCGAAAACTTGGAATTGTGATCCTGTTTTGACATAATCATTTGGTTTTGTAGGTTTTGACATAGTCGTATGACCAATGCCTTGGCAGAACTACTGTGGAGCTCCTCATTGCTTGTTCTTTTCATGATGGGCTTATGCATTGGATCAATGTATATTGCAGGTTGGAGTTTCAGGCATGACAATCAAATGGCTCACTCCCCTGCCTGCAACCACCTGCCTGCAACCACTTTGAAAACTTATATGTTGCTGACTTCATTTGACCAATGATGTGTTGCTTTTTAAGTGCATTTATTCATCTGCACCTTTCTCTTTTTTATGTATTTGATGATCATGTCATCTAATGCTTTGTTGTGGAACGTTTTTTTACTATATCCTGAATGCCTCTCTTGAGAACTTGCTCGTTCACTAATGGAACTATTTATGTTGCATGATTCTACAGGTACCTCACAGGTGGGAGATAAGGATTTAGTATGTTACCTCAGAAGAACTTGTAAGAGCTTCAGTGAACAAACAAAAACTTGCTTGAACTTGATGGGTTTGATAGAAGAAGATTATGGCTAGAACAAGAAGATCTTAGTGGTAGCTTAAGCTTCTTAGTTTTAATCTCAAAATATGATTTTGGTTAGATGAGCAATGAATTAAAAAAAAGAAGCAGACCTAGCTAGGATGCATCATCGGTCAACATTATCCACAGAAACCGCAAGCACCACAACCAATAAATTTGGAAAACACAGATGTCTCTTGGGCAGTGCAGCATTAGTGACTATTGTGCCTTTTCAAGGTGATAAGAAAAAAAGACTGCATATTAAAACTCTCTTTCCCATATTCCACATGCCTTAAAAAATAAAGATAAAATGAAAATCGCTTAAGCATATCAAATCATACTAAATTAGGAAGAAGGAAAATGAAATGTTGAGGAACACAATTTTTCAAACCGTGTACTCAGTTCTTGTTCTCTCAAAGAGAGTCAGACGAACTTCTCATCATACACCAAGCTACAAATCCTTGCAGAATCAAAAAATCATCAACAAAGACTCAAAGATCGCATCACACAGATAAACAAAACCCTAATCCTGATCAAACCCAACCCCAATTTCAATTGATTCACATCACACAAGACAAAGTTTCAGAAGCAGTAAAATGAGGATAAAGGAAGCTACCTCAGGTTTATTTCGAGTCGGCTTCAAGGTAGGGTTTCGCCTCTTTTCGGTTCCAATCTTCTTCTTCTTCCGGTTTTCGTTTTTATTGTTTGAGTGTTGTTGTTTGTCTATCGTTGAGTACGGTGAATGGATGGGGTTCAGCTCATCTTGCTCATAATTTCAATGTAAAATTATGAGAAGATTTTTTCTTGAGCTTTAGGGTTATTTAGGGTTTATGGGGATTTTTTTAGTTGCAGAGTATCAGTAGTTGATTTTTTTGTTCCTTTCTTGAAAATGATTAGATTCCTATTGATAGAGGGGGCTCTGGGATTTTTGATGCGTGTGAGGTTGAGGGATTCAGGAAAAGATCGTGTGAGAAATGTGAGCTGGTAGAATCTGAATCCGTTAGAGGGGAGTTTTGGATGGGATTGTATGGTCCCCTAAAGATAGTGACAGATTTGTGAGCTGGATGGTGAGCTGGCTTTTGTGGGGTCCCTGATAAAATCTATTTCACTAATCTTAGAATGATTTTCAATGATTTTTACTGTTACATAAAACGATCCTTTTTTGCTAATAAATCTCAACTGTCTTGCCTGCCTTGAATTTGGACTTTTGTACTCTTGCTGCTGACTTTCTGACTTTTGATGTTTGAACTTATCTAATTAATCAAACTGACAATGCTCATATGAACCTAGCTCATCCACAACAATTTCAATTTCATGTAGGAATTAGTTAGATTATGGTGCACAATGATTAGAGATCAAGGCTTAAGCATGAAGATATTGGAGATATCTTTTGTTGGTGTAGCTCTCATGAATCCTTCAGGGTAATGGTCAGCTATTTTATCCTTCATCCATACAACCAGGTCTTAAGTCACAAACAAATGATCCTTAATGTAATTTTCTATGTACCTCTCGGAATGACCTTCTTCTTATCCTTTTCAGATGTTTTAAAGACTTGAAGTAAGGAATATCGGCTCATGAATATTTTGCGAATGCGGGAACACTTTGGTGGACAAAGTAATATTCAAATCAAACATCGAGACCCTTCATTACACAGGGTAACCATGGTTTATAAAAGTTAAGTCTTCCTTATTTATGCCTTATATTTATATCTTTCTGCTTTAAATTTATGACGATGTCGATGGCAATAACTTGTGGATGAGATTCTGATGACAACTTGAATTTCTGAAACAACTAATACTTGGATGTTCAAATTTCTGTGTGCTCTTTTAAATGCCTTCTTTTAAAGAACTTAGGGTGACAAAAATTGCATCTTGATGTATGCTTGAATCATATTTGATATGAACTTTAATTGATAGAGATATACTGAAACTGGACCATGTGAGTGTTGGTGATGCAAAACAAAATCATAGCAGTAGGATCTAACAATAATGCTATTTGACATTATGATCTTGTTTCAATCTCTTTTTTTTGTCATGCTAACTCGCATTGATCAACCTCATTCATTGCATTGTTACCTATTAGTGTATTGGTGCGAAAACTTGGAATTGTGATCCTGTTTTGACATAATCATTTGGTTTTGTAGGTTTTGACATAGTCGTATGACCAATGCCTTGGCAGAACTACTGTGGAGCTCCTCATTGCTTGTTCTTTTCATGATGGGCTTATGCATTGGATCAATGTATATTGCAGGTTGGAGTTTCAGGCATGACAATCAAATGGCTCACTCCCCTGCCTGCAACCACCTGCCTGCAACCACTTTGAAAACTTATATGTTGCTGACTTCATTTGACCAATGATGTGCTGCTTTTTAAGTGAATTTATTCATCTGCACCTTTCTCTTTTTTATGTATTTGATGATCAGGTCATCTAATGCTTTGTTGTGGAACGTTTTTTTACTATATCCTGAATGCCTCTCTTGAGAAGTTGCTCGTTCACTAATGGAACTCTTGATGTTGCATGATTCTGCAGGTACCTCACATGTGGGAGATAAGGATTTAGTATGTTTCCTCAGAAGAACTTGTAAGAGCTTTAGTGAACAAACAAAAACTTGCTTGAACTGGATGGGTTTGATAGAAGAAGATTATGGCTAGAACAAGAAGATCTTAGTGGTAGCTTAAGCTTCTTAGTATTAATCTCAAAATATGATTATGGTTAGATGAGCAATGAATTAAAAAAAAGAAGCAGACCTAGCTAGGATGCATCATCGGTCAACATTATCCACAAAAACCGCAAGCACCACAACCAATAAATTTGGAAAACACAGATGTCTCTTGGGCAGTGCAGCATTAGTGACTATTGTGCCTTTTCAAAGTGATAAGAAAAAAAAGTTTGCATATTAATACTCTCTTTCCCATATTCCACATGCCTTAAAAAATAAAGATAAAATGAAAATCGCTTAAGCCTATCAAATCACACTAAATTAGGAAGAAGGAAAATGAAATGTTGAGGAACACAATTTTTCAAACCGTGTACTCAGTTCTTGTTCTCTCAAAGAGAGTCAGACGAACTTCTCATCATACACCAAGCTACAAATCCTTGCAGAATCAAAAAATCATCAACAAAGACTCAAAGACCGCATCACACAGATAAACAAAACCCTAATCCTGATCAAACCCAACCCCAATTTCAATTGATTCACATCACACAAGACAAAGTTTCAGAAGCAGTAAAATGAGGATAAAGGAAGCTACCTCAGGTTGATTTCGAGTCGGCTTCAAGGTAGGGTTTCGCCTCTTTTCGGTTCCAATCTTCTTCTTCTTCCGGTTTTCGTTTTTATTGTTTGAGTGTTGTTGTTTATCTATCGTTGAGTACGGTGAATGGATGGGGTTCAGCTCATCTTGCTCATAATTTCGATGTAAAATTATGAGAAGATTTTTTCTTGAGCTTTAGGGTTATTTAGGGTTTATGGGGATTTTTTTAGTTGCAGAGTATCAGTAGTTGATTTTTTTGTTCCTTTCTTGAAAATGATTAGATTCCTATTGATAGAGGGGGCTCTGGGATTTTTGATGCGTGTGAGGTTGAGGGATTCAGGAAAAGATCGTGTGAGAAATGTGAGCTGGTAGAATCTGAATCCGTTAGAGGGGAGTTTTGGATGGGATTGTATGGTCCCCTAAAGATAGTGACAGATTTGTGAGCTGGATGGTGAGCTGGCTTTTGTGGGGTCCCTGATAAAATCTATTTCACTAATCTTAGAATGATTTTCAATGATTTTTACTGTTACATAAAACGATCCTTTTTTGCTAATAAATCTCAACTGTCTTGCCTGCCTTGAATTTGGACTTTTGTACTCTTGCTGCTGACTTTCTGACTTTTGATGTTTGAACTTATCTAATTAATCAAACTGACAATGCTCATATGAACCTAGCTCATCCACAACAATTTCAATTTCATGTAGGAATTAGTTAGATTATGGTGCACAATGATTAGAGATCAAGGCTTAAGCATGAAGATATTGGAGATATCTTTTGTTGGTGTAGCTCTCATGAATCCTTCAGGGTAATGGTCAGCTATTTTATCCTTCATCCATACAACCAGGTCTTAAGTCACAAACAAATGATCCTTAATGTAATTTTCTATGTACCTCTCGGAATGACCTTCTTCTTATCCTTTTCAGATGTTTTAAAGACTTGAAGTAAGGAATATCGGCTCATGAATATTTTGCGAATGCGGGAACACTTTGGTGGATAAAGTAATATTCAAATCAAACATTGAGACCCTTCATTACACAGGGTAACCATGGTTTATAAAAGTTAAGTATTCCTTATTTATGCCTTATATTTATATCTTTCTGCTTTAAATTTATGACGATGTCGATGGCAATAACTTGTGGATGAGATTCTGATGACAACTTGAATTTCTGAAACAACTAATACTTGGATGTTCAAATTTCTGTGTGCTCTTTTAAATGCCTTCTTTTAAAGAACTTAGGGTGACAAAAATTGCATCTTGATGTATGCTTGAATCATATTTGATATGAACTTTAATTGATAGAGATATACTGAAACTGGACCATGTGAGTGTTGGTGATGCAAAACAAAATCATAGCAGTAGGATCTAACAATAATGCTATTTGACATTATGATCTTGTTTCAATCTCTTTTTTTTGTCATGCTAACTCGCATTGATCAACCTCATTCATTGCATTGTTACCTATTAGTGTATTGGTGCGAAAACTTGGAATTGTGATCCTGTTTTGACATAATCATTTGGTTTTGTAGGTTTTGACATAGTCGTATGACCAATGCCTTGGCAGAACTACTGTGGAGCTCCTCATTGCTTGTTCTTTTCATGATGGGCTTATGCATTGGATCAATGTATATTGCAGGTTGGAGTTTCAGGCATGAAAATCAAATGGCTCACTCCCCTGCCTGCAACCACCTGCCTGCAACCACTTTGAAAACTTATATGTTGCTGACTTCATTTGACCAATGATGTGCTGCTTTTTAAGTGAATTTATTCATGTGCACCTTTCTCTTTTTTATGTATTTGATGATCATGTCATCTAATGCTTTGTTGTGGAACGTTTTTTTACTATATCCTGAATGCCTCTCTTGAGAAGTTGCTCGTTCACTAATGGAACTCTTGATGTTGCATGATTCTGCAGGTACCTCACATGTGGGAGATAAGGATTTAGTATGTTACCTCAGAAGAACTTGTAAGAGCTTTAGTGAACAAACAAAAACTTGCTTGAACTGGATGGGTTTGATAGAAGAAGATTATGGCTAGAACAAGAAGATCTTAGTGGTAGCTTAAGCTTCTTAGTTTTAATCTCAAAATATGATTATGGTTAGATGAGCAATGAATTAAAAAAAAGAAGCAGACCTAGCTAGGATGCATCATCGGTCAACATTATCCACAAAAACCGCAAGCACCACAACCAATAAATTTGGAAAACACAGATGTCTCTTGGGCAGTGCAGCATTAGTGACTATTGTGCCTTTTCAAAGTGATAAGAAAAAAAAGTTTGCATATTAATACTCTCTTTCCCATATTCCATATGCCTTAAAAAATAAAGATAAAATGAAAATCGCTTAAGCCTATCAAATCACACTAAATTAGGAAGAAGGAAAATGAAATGTTGAGGAACACAATTTTTCAAACCGTGTACTCAGTTCTTGTTCTCTCAAAGAGAGTCAGACGAACTTCTCATCATACACCAAGCTACAAATCCTTGCAGAATCAAAAAATCATCAACAAAGACTCAAAGACCGCATCACACAGATAAACAAAACCCTAATCCTGATCAAACCCAACCCCAATTTCAATTGATTCACATCACACAAGACAAAGTTTCAGAAGCAGTAAAATGAGGATAAAGGAAGCTACCTCAGGTTGATTTCGAGTCGGCTTCAAGGTAGGGTTTCACCTCTTTTCGGTTCCAATCTTCTTCTTCTTCCGGTTTTCGTTTTTATTGTTTGAGTGTTGTTGTTTGTCTATCGTTGAGTACGGTGAATGGATGGGGTTCAGCTCATCTTGCTCATAATTTCGATGTAAAATTATGAGAAGATTTTTTCTTGAGCTTTAGGGTTATTTAGGGTTTATGGGGATTTTTTTAGTTGCAGAGTATCAGTAGTTGATTTTTTTGTTCCTTTCTTGAAAATGATTAGATTCCTATTGATAGAGGGGGCTCTGGGATTTTTGATGCGTGTGAGGTTGAGGGATTCAGGAAAAGATCGTGTGAGAAATGTGAGCTGGTAGAATCTGAATCCGTTAGAGGGGAGTTTTGGATGGGATTGTATGGTCCCCTAAAGATAGTGACAGATTTGTGAGCTGGATGGTGAGCTGGCTTTTGTGGGGTCCCTGATAAAATCTATTTCACTAATCTTAGAATGATTTTCAATGATTTTTACTGTTACATAAAACGATCCTTTTTTGCTAATAAATCTCAACTGTCTTGCCTGCCTTGAATTTGGACTTTTGTACTCTTGCTGCTGACTTTCTGACTTTTGATGTTTGAACTTATCTAATTAATCAAACTGACAATGCTCATATGAACTTAGCTCATCCACAACAATTTCAATTTCATGTAGGAATTAGTTAGATTATGGTGCACAATGATTAGAGATCAAGGCTTAAGCATGAAGATATTGGAGATATCTTTTGTTGGTGTAGCTCTCATGAATCCTTCAGGGTAATGGTCACCTATTTTATCCTTCATCCATACAACCAGGTCTTAAGTCACAAACAAATGATCCTTAATGTAATTTTCTATGTACCTCTCGGAATGACCTTCTTCTTATCCTTTTCAGATGTTTTAAAGACTTGAAGTAAGGAATATCGGCTCATGAATATTTTGCGAATGCGGGAACACTTTGGTGGACAAAGTAATATTCAAATCAAACATCGAGACCCTTCATTACACAGGGTAACCATGGTTTATAAAAGTTAAGTCTTCCTTATTTATGCCTTATATTTATATCTTTCTGCTTTAAATTTATGACGATGTCGATGGCAATAACTTGTGGATGAGATTCTGATGACAACTTGAATTTCTGAAACAATTAATACTTGGATGTTCAAATTTCTGTGTGCTCTTTTAAATGCCTTCTTTTAAAGAACTTAGGGTGACAAAAATTGCATCTTGATGTATGCTTGAATCATATTTGATATGAACTTTAATTGATAGAGATATACTGAAACTGGACCATGTGAGTGTTGGTGATGCAAAACAAAATCATAGCAGTAGGATCTAACAATAATGCTATTTGACATTATGATCTTGTTTCAATCTCTTTTTTTTGTCATGCTAACTCGCATTGATCAACCTCATTCATTGCATTGTTACCTATTAGTGTATTGGTGCGAAAACTTGGAATTGTGATCCTGTTTTGACATAATCATTTGGTTTTGTAGGTTTTGACATAGTCGTATGACCAATGCCTTGGCAGAACTACTGTGGAGCTCCTCATTGCTTGTTCTTTTCATGATGGGCTTATGCATTGGATCAATGTATATTGTAGGTTGGAGTTTCAGGCATGACAATCAAATGGCTCACTCCCCTGCCTGCAACCACCTGCCTGCAACCACTTTGAAAACTTATATGTTGCTGACTTCATTTGACCAATGATGTGCTGCTTTTTAAGTGAATTTATTCATCTGCACCTTTCTCTTTTTTATGTATTTGATGATCATGTCATCTAATGCTTTGTTATGGAATGTTTTTTTACTATATCCTGAATGCCTCTCTTGAGAACTTGCTCGTTCACTAATGGAACTCTTGATGTTGCATGATTCTGCAGGTACCTCACAGGTGGGAGATAAGGATTTAGTATGTTACCTCAGAAGAACTTGTAAGAGCCTCAGTGAATAAACAAAAACTTTCTTGAACTGGATGGGTTTGATAGAAGAAGATTATGGCTAGAACAAGAAGATCTTAGTGGTAGCTTAAGCTTCTTAGTTTTAATCTCAAAATATGATTATGGTTAGATGAGCAATGAATTAAAAAAAAGCAGCAGACCTAGTTAGGATGCATCATCGGTCAACATTATCCACAAAAACCGCAAGCACCACAACCAATAAATTTGGAAAACACAGATGTCTCTTGGGCAGTGCAACATTAGTGACTATTGTGCCTTTTCAAAGTGATAAGAAAAAAAAGACTGCATATTAATACTCTCTTTCCCATATTCCACATGCCTTAAAAAATAAAGATAAAATGAAAATCGCTTAAGCCTATCAAATCACACTAAATTAGGAAGAAG
This sequence comes from Lathyrus aphaca, assembly GCA_963966055.1. Classification (NCBI taxonomy): domain Eukaryota; kingdom Viridiplantae; phylum Streptophyta; class Magnoliopsida; order Fabales; family Fabaceae; genus Lathyrus; species Lathyrus aphaca. The sequence continues at coordinate 452,198,402 of OZ014519.1, read as the reverse complement.
GAAAATGAAATGTTGAGGAACACAATTTTTCAAACCGTGTACTCAGTTCTTGTTCTCTTAAAGAGAGTCAGACGAACTTCTCATCATACACCAAGCTACAAATCCTTGCAGAATCAAAAAAACATCAACAAAGACTCAAAGACCGCATGACACAGACAAACAAAACCCTAATCCTGATCAAACCCAACCCCAATTTCAATTGATTCACATCACACAAGAAAAAGTTTCAGAAGCAGTAAAGTGAGGATAAAGGAAGCTACCTCAGCGTGATTTCGAGTCGGCTTCAAGGTAGGGTTTCGCCTCTTTTCGGTTCCAATCTTCTTCTTCTCCCGGTTTTCGTTTTTATTGTTTGAGTGTTGTTGTTTGTCTATCGTTGAGTACGGTGAATGGATGAGGTTCAACTCATCTTGCTCATAATTTCGATGTAAAATTATGAGAAGATTTTTTCTTGAGCTTTAGGGTTATTTAGGGTTTATGGGGATTTTTTTAGTTGCAGAGTATCAGTAGTTGATTTTTTTGTTCCTTTCTTGCAAATGATTATATTCCTATTGATAGAGGGGGCTCTGGGATTTTTGGTGCGTGTGAGGTTGAGGGATTCAGGAAAAGATCGTGTGAGAAATATGAGCTGGTAGAATCTGAATCAGTTAGAGGGGAGTTAAGGATGGGATTGTGTGGTCCCCTAAAGATAGTGACAGATTTGTGAGCTGGATGGTGAGCTGGCTTTTGTGGGGTCCCTGATAAAATCTATTTCACTAATCTTAGAATGATTTTCAATGATTTTTACTGTTACATAAAACGATCCTTTTTTGCTAATAAATCTCAACTGTCTTGCCTGCCTTGAATTTGGACTTTTGTACTCTTGCTGCTGACTTTCTGACTTTTGATGTTTGAACTTATCTAATTAATCATACTGACAATGCTAATATGAACTTAGCTCATCCACAACAATTTCAATTTCATGTAGGAATTAGTTAGATTATGGTGCACAATGATTAGAGATCAAGGCTTAAGCATGAAGATATTGGAGATATCTTTTGTTGGTGTAGCTCTCATGAATCCTTCAGGGTAATGGTCACCTATTTTATCCTTCATCCATACAACCAGGTCTTAAGTCACAAACAAATGATCCTTAATGTAATTTTCTATGTACCTCTCGGAATGACCTTCTTCTTATCCTTTTCAGATGTTTTAAAGACTTGAAGTAAGGAATATCGGCTCATGAATATTTTGCGAATGCGGGAACACTTTGGTGGACAAAGTAATATTCAAATCAAACATCGAGACCCTTCATTACACAGGGTAACCATGGTTTATGAAAGTTAAGTCTTCCTTATTTATGCCTTATGTTTATATCTTTCTGCTTTAAATTTATGAAGATGTCGATGGCAATAACTTGTGGATGAGATTCTGATGACAACTTGAATTTCTAAAACAACTAATACTTGGATGTTCAAATTTCTGTGTGCTCTTTTGAATGCCTTCTTTTAAAGAACTTAGGGTGACAAAAATTGCATCTTGATGTATGCTTGAATCATATTTGATATGAACTTTAATTGATAGAGATATACTGAAACTGGACCATGTGAGTGTTGGTGATGCAAAACAAAATCATAGCAGTAAGATCTAACAATAATGCTATTTGACATTATGATCTTGTTTCAATCTCTTTTTTTTGTCATGCTAACTCGCATTGATCAACCTCATTCATTACATTGTTACCTATTAGTGTATTGGTGCGAAAACTTGGAATTGTGATCCTGTTTTGACATAATCATTTGGTTTTGTAGGTTTTGACATAGTCGTATGACCAATGCCTTGGCAGAACTACTGTGGAGCTCCTCATTGCTTGTTCTTTTCATGATGGGCTTATGCATTGGATCAATGTATATTGCAGGTTGGAGTTTCAGGCATGACAATCAAATGGCTCACTCCCCTGCCTGCAACCACCTGCCTGCAACCACTTTGAAAACTTATATGTTGCTGACTTCATTTGACCAATGATGTGCTGCTTTTTAATTGCATTTATTCATCTGCACCTTTCTCTTTTTTATGTATTTGATAATCATGTCATCTAATGCTTTGCTGTGGAACGTTTTTTTACTATATCCTGAATGCCTCTCTTGAGAACTTGCTCGTTCACTAATGGAATTCTTGATGTTGCATGATTCTGCAGGTACCTCACAGGTGGGAGACAAGGATTTAGTATGTTACCTCAGAAGAACTTGTAAGAGCTTCAGTGAACAAACAAAAACTTGGTTGAACTGGATGGGTTTGATAGAAGAAGATTATGGCTAGAACAAGAATATCTTAGTGGTAGCTTAAGCTTCTTAGTTTTAATCTCAAAATATGATTATGTTCTTCTTGGAACTGTCTTTCTTTTGCTGCATTGTAATTCTTGGTATATTTTTTTAGGTACACATTCAAATCTTGGCTGGTCTATCAGAGGTGATAAGCTGCTAGCGGTGGTGAGCTAACAGTTCACTTTCTTCAACTTTTGTTGTTTATGAAGAAACTTTCCTTGCTACATAATGGCACAAGGGACTTGGTGATGGAATTATTGTTCCTTGCTCTAGTTCAGGTGAAGTTTGTTGTTCTTGAACTGTTTTCAGTATTAAAAGTGTTATCATAACTTTTTCTTTTTCTATGATGAACTTTGCTTCACTCTCTTGTTATTATGACATGTGACATTCTGCATTGTCTGATCATAACTGTGTTTCTCTTATTTGAAATATGATGCTATGGTTTGTGTGGCAGGTTGATTATAAAAGTGTATCGATGACTTAGGTCTCCTTTGAGTATTTGCTGCAGACAACTTGGATGGATGAGTAGCGTTATAAGAACAAGGTGCTGGTGGATGTAACAAGTTACAAGACTGGTGTGGTGAAGAGGACATGGTGCAATGGTGAGACGAAGTCTTGGATGAGGAGAAGGCTTGTATAGAAACTTGGGTGAACTAGGCTTGCTGAAGGATTTTGACTGAACTTTTGTAACATTTGTGGATATTTGCATCTTATTTCAATATGGTTCTTCTTTGAATTTTAACTTTCTTGGATTTGCATGATAGGAATATTAGTTGTTCCATGAATTTCATTATAGCCTTGTAGAACTAAGAGCTCTGTATTTTATGTCATACGTACAAACAATTTGACAACGTACTTCTCTTTAATTTTGAATTCACTATGATTATGACATCCTTGGTAAAAACAATATTGTACCCCCTTTGGAATTGCCATTTAATATTCTAAATTCCTCAATATAGCACACTCTTGGGATCAGCTTGACATTTAATTAACTTTATGCATTAAAAGTCCAACAATGACTTTCTCCCTGACCTTTGTTTTTTTTTGTAGCTTTTCAAAGATTGAATTGCATCATGGACTCATGATTTAAATCCCCTATTATTTACTTGGGAACACGTGCAATATGAATTCTAACCCATCAACATTTTTCACTTGCATGTGAGAGAAACAAAAATATACTTATGGCTCTAATGCAATAATGAATCAAAGCTTCACTCTCAATGTGAGGTCTAACTTTAGGATTAATGGACCAAAACCCATTAGAACAACGTCTCTAAGTCACGTTCAACACCAAAAGATCATGGAGTCCTTGTTTAGTTTAAACAATTCCTTAAGTTCTTTTTACTATAATTTTGGACATGAAGCATTGAACTCTCTTGAGGATGACATGTGTAGATGTCCCAAAATCACCATTGAACAAAATAAAATCTGAAACCGATCATAATCTGACTTTAATGTACCTGCACCAACTTGGTTAGACATAATGATCATAAACACAAGATTTTTAAGACTGGGTTCTTAAGAGATCATGGCCACAAACCAAATGATATTTCAGAGATAAAATTCAAAAAGGTAGGACAAATTTGGGGTATGACAGATGCCCCATATCTAATTGACTTGCACAAAGGAATGAACTGCTGCATGGAGTTCAATCTTTGTAGGGCAGAAGTCGATTAGATATAGAAAGACCCAGAAATTTGTCCGACAAGAGAGAAAATGTGACACCACTGAAAGGGATATGAGGATAAGATTGGCAAGTTGTACAAAATATCTGAGATTCTTCGTACTAACAAAGCAGTATCCCAACTTGATGAATAAACTTCTCTAAGTCGTGCGAAGCAGTCCCTTATGCATTAAGGTTCCTCGGGGACAAGAACCTAACAAAACGTGTGATTCTTTGGGTCATGCGAAGCAGTTCCTTAACAATAAAGGCTCCTCGGAGAATGCCCAAATCGGTATCTTAATCAATGATGCTCTCTAATCCAACAAAGCAGCTCTTCACACTCAAGGGTCTCCGGTGATACTTAGAGAAACATCTCAAACAATGGCATGGTATTTTCTAGATCATGCGAAGAAGTTCCTTTCAGTCAAGGCTCTTCGGTGTTACTAGAACAGTATCTCTACCATAACATGAGATTCTTCGGGTCTTGCGAAGCAATACCTTTTTTATTTAAAGTTCTTCGGAGAATTCCAAAGTAGTATCTCGAATAATGAGATTCTCTAGTCCATCAAAGCAGTACCTTACCAATGAAGGCTCTTTGGGGATACTTAGAGCAGTATCTCTACCCAATGGTATAAGAATTTTTAGGTCATGCGAAGCAGTTCCTTACAATCAAAGCTCTTCGGTGATACTAGAATAGTATCTTCACCAAACATAAGATTCTCTGGGTCTTGCGAAAGAGTACCTTTTCGATTAAGGTTCTTCGGAGAATGCCAAAGCAGTATCTCGAACAAAATGGTATAAGATTTTCCAGATCATGCGAAGCAGTTCCTTTCAGTCAAGGATCTTCAGTGATACTAGAACAGTATCTTTACCGAACATGAGATTCTTCAGGTCTTGCGAAGCATTACCTTCTCGATTAAGGTTCTTCGGAGGACTCCAAAGCAGTATCTCAATCAAATGAGATTCTCTAATCCAAGCAAAGCAGTACCTTAACAATAAAGGCTCTTTGGGGATACTTAGAGCAGTATCTCTACCCAATGGTATAAGACTTTCTAGGTCATGCGAAACAGTTCCTTACAATCAAGGATCTTCGGTGATACTAGAACAATATCTTCACCAAACATAAGATTCTTTGGGTCTTGCGATGCAGTACCTTTTCGATTCAAGGTTCCTCGGAGGATGCCAAAGCAGTATCTCGATCAATATTTCAGGATACTCTCTGCTTGGAGAGCAACAAAAATGAAGATGGTGGGCATCATCACTATCAACTATGAAGCTGAAGAATAATTTGCTGGGGAATAGAAATCCGCAAGCACATGCGGGATATTAGCTCCTTTCAAAGGAATACCGCCGACTTTGAGAGAGAAAGGCCCTGGATGCATGTCCTGGATCCTGCTATTCTATCTCGATATGACCTCGTACATTGCATGATGCACAATGATTCCTATGAGAATGAAAATATTAATGATTCTAATGCAAATTCTTTGTTATATGCTAATGATTAAAATGATTGTGTTTGATGACATTCTTGTTTTCGGACAGGAATGTTATGCATGTCATACTTGTGACAAATGCAGATGGTTGAATGCGTTGGAGATAAGTTTCTTCGTTAATTGCCAAGAATACTAGACTTTGGAGGGATGAATGCCAACGTGGTGGACTTTTAGTTATTTCATGGTCGCCAAAAAGTGGACTTTGGAGAGGTGTGCCAAACGTGGTTGGACTTTTGGCTTTCTGGTAGTTGCCACCAAAGTGGACTTTTGGGAAAAATTGGTCTTCCGCTTTTTAGCAGTTTCCAATAAAATTGGACTTTAGGTTTTATGAAGGATGCCAACACGGTGGACTTCAAGCCTTTTGATGGTTGCCAATGAATATTGGACTTTGGGAGGTGGTGAAGGGTATTAAATTTTCCAACACTTGGTACACGAGATCCTAATAAAACTGTAAGCAACAAGAAGAGAGACATGAGTGCCCTTGGCAAAATTTCGACTGAGGTTTAACATTCGTCAATGGGATATGTTGTCTGTGCTGAAACAATCATGGTGACTGGCAATGCTATTAATGTTAATCAAATGGGAAAACTGTCAAATCCCTCCTGTCAACCAAAAGGATAATTGTACTACCTTTCAATCATTGTTATTATTTTTTACCAAAATTTCAAAACAAAGTTTATCAATGATAAAAACATTTTGCAAACAAACAGATAAAGTAAAAATGATTGAGCACAATTTTTGATGAGAAATTTCTCTTTTTCATTGCTAAGACCCATGAAGGGTATGAATGTACATACAGATGTAATTCCTTAATGAGGTAATTGTTGTGCAAGGAAAATACAATGGCAATGAAAATAAATGAGATTCTATTGAGTTTCGACACCGCTATGGTCCCTATATCTCTGAAAATCTCATCCGTTAAACTTTGTAGGAAGACGATTGGATTGATCTTTCTCTTTCGTATCTCCCCAGAGTCAAGTGGATGTACAGAATATAATATTTGCCTTGGAATTAGTCCCTAACTTTTGCTTGGATCGCCCTTTCGGGTTTTCAATCCACCGGGACGCCCTTTTTTGCTTGAGCCGCCCTTTCGGGTTTTCAACTCAGCGAGCTAGATTTTTTATTTTCATCCCTAATTTTTTTGCCTGGACCGCCCTTTCGGATTTTCAGTCCACCGGGATAGCCATTTTTGCCTAAGTCGCCCTTTCAGGTTTTCGACTTAGCGGCTTTTTATTCCACTCTTTTAGGCATAATATCTCTTGACTGCATCTGCGTTCACGGGGGCGGATAGTTTTTCGCCGTCCATACTCGCAAGGATCAAGGCACCTCCGGAGAAAGCTCTCACCACCACAAATGGTCCTTCATAATTAGGCGCCCACTTGCCCCTGGGTTGTCTGTGCATGGTAGTGATTCGTTTGAGCACCAAATCACCTTCCTGGTAGGTCTGAGGACGCAATTTCTTATCAAAAGCTTTCTTCATACGCCTCTGGTAAAGTTGTCCATGGCATAATGCTGTCATACGCTTCTCTTCAATAAGATTGAGCTCATCAAACCTTGTTCGGACCCATTCTGCTTCGTCTAATTTAGCTTCCATCAGAACTCTCATTGAAGTAATTTCAACTTCTATTGGGAGGACAACTTCCATGCCGTATACCAAAGAAAAAGGGGTTGCCCATGTCGAAGTACGTACTGAAGTACGGTAACCATGCAACGCGAAAGGTAGCATCTCATGCCATTCCTTATACGTGACCACCATTTTCTGAATGATCTTCTTGATATTCTTGTTTGCAGCTTCGACAGCTCCGTTCATCTTGGGTCTGTATGGTGTTGAATTATGTTACTCGATCTTGAAACTGGCACATAACTCTTCGATTGTCTTGTTATTGAGATTTGACCCGTTATCAGTAATGATCCGGTGAGGAACCCCGTATCTACATATGATATTATTCTTCAAGAAGCGAGCAACCACTTGCTTGGTGATATTAGCGTAAGAGGCGGCTTCGACCCACTTAGTAAAGTAGTCTATGGAAACAAGTATAAACCTATGCCCGTTTGAGGCCTTTGGTTCAATCATCCCAATCATATCTATTCCCCGCATGGAGAAAGGCCATGGCAAAGTCAAGATGTTCAATGGATTGGGAGGTACGTGCACCTTGTTAGCATATATTTGGCATTTGTGACATGTTCAGACATGAGCATAACAATCAGCCTCCATCGTTAGCCAATAGTATCCTGCTCTAAGGATTTTCTTTGCCATGGTATGCCCACTCATATGGGTACCAAACAGTCCTTCATATGTCTCCTTTATGATTTGCTCTGCCTCCTGTTCATCTACACATCGAAGTAGGATCATGTCATGATTTCTCTTGTACAAGACCTCCCCATTCAGAAAGAAATTTGAGGCCAATCTTCTTAGTGTTCTTTTATCCATACTCAAAGCACCTTCTGGGTATTCTTTCTTCTGCAAGTAGCGCTTGATATCATAGAACCAAGGCTTGACACTTGATTCTTCTTCAGCAGTCAGGCAATGTGCAGGTTCTTCAAAACGCTTGAGATCAATGGAAGGTTGATGATTAGGCCAAATCAGCTGGTACATAGATGCCAGAGTTGCCAGAGCGTCAGCCATTTGATTTTCACTACGAGGAACATGGGTGAAAGTAATATTATTAAACCTGGGAAGTAACTTCAACACATAATCCCGATACGGAATCAGATGATCACATCTTACTTCCCAATCTCCTGTAGTTTGATATATCACCAGAGCTGAGTCACCATATACATCGAGTGTTTTAATCCTCAGATTAATGGCTTCTTCTAGTCCCATAATGCATGCTTCATATTCAGCCACATTGTTCGTGCACGGAAAACAAAGCTTAGCTGTAAAAGGTACATGAAAATCCTTAGGAGATGTCAATACTACCCCAATTCCACAACCACGATCATTAGCAGCCCCATCGAACATGAGAGTCCATCGTTCCCCTGGTTCAGGTCCTTCGTCAGGTCCAGGTTCTTCATAATCTTTAATCAACATGATATCCTCGTCCGGAAAGTCAAACTTCAAAGGTTGGTAATCCTCCACAGGCTTGTGGGCGAGATGATCTGCTAGTACGTTGCCTTTGATAGCCTTTTGAGTGACATATTGAATGTCGTACTCTGACAAAATCATTTGCCATCGGGCAATCCTGCCAGTGAGAGTTGGTTTCTCAAATATATATTTAAGAGGACCCATCTTGGAAATCAAATATGTCGTGTGGGTCAACATATATTGTCTGAGACGTTTGGCAGCCCATGCGAGAGCACAACAAGTCTTCTCAAGTGTTGAATACCTCGTTTCAAAATCATTGAACTTCTTGCTTAAGTAGTAGATGGCATGCTCCTTCTTGCCAGTCTCATCTTGTTGCCCCAGCACACAGCCCATGGATTCGTCAAGAACTATCATATACATGACGAGAGGCCTTCCTGGAATGGGAGGTATCAAGATTGGTGGTTCTTGCAAATATTCCTTAACTCTATCGAAGGCTATTTTACATTCATTATCCCATTCAATTGCTTGATCCTTCCTTAAGAGCTTGAAGATCGGTTTGCAAGTAGCAGTGAGATGCGAAATAAATTTGGCAATGTAGTTCAATCTTCCAAGGAAACCTCTGACTTCCTTTTCAGTTCTTGGCACAGGCATGTTCTGAATGGCTCTGACCTTGTCAGGATCAACCTCAATCCCCTTCTGACTCACAATGAATCCTAGCAACTTTCCAGATCGAACCCCAAATGTGCACTTATTCGGGTTAAGTCTGAGCTTGAACTCTCTTAATCGTACAAACAACTTTTGCAGGTTAACAATGTGTTCCTCCTCTATTTGGGATTTAGCAACCATATCGTCAATGTAAACTTCAATCTCTTTATGAATCATATCATGAAAGAGCGTTACCATGGCACGTTGATATGTTGCTCCAGCATATTTGAGTCCGAATGGCATCACTTTGTAGCAAAACGTTCCCCACGGATCATTTTTGAGTCCGAATGGCATCATTTTTGGATCCGAATGGCATCATTTTTGGATCCATTTTGATCTGATTATATCCGGAGAAACCGTCCATAAAAAAGAACACTGAAAATTGAGCTGTATTATCCACCAATACATCAATGTGAGGTAGTGGGAAATCGTCTTTAGGACTAGCTCTGTTCAGGTCTCTGTAATCGACACACATGCGGATCTTTCCATCTTTCTTTGGAACTGGTACGATGTTGGAGATCCACTGTGGGTATTTAGCTACTGCTAGAAATCCAGCATCAAATCGCTTTCTTACTTCTTCCCGAATCTTGAGGGCCATGTCTGGACGAGTCCTTCTCAACTTCTGCTTGACTGCTTGACATTCTTCTTTGAGCGGCAACTTGTGTACGACAATATCAGTACTTAGCCCAGGCATATCCTGATATGACCATGCGAACACGTCAGCATACTCATGAAGGAGCTTTATCAATTTTTCTTTCACTTCAGCCTGCAGAGAAGCACCTATCTTCACTTCTCGTTTATCCTCCTCTGATCCCAGGTTGATAACTTCAATGTCCTCTTGGTGCGGCTGGATGACCTTCTCTTCCTGTTTGAGTAGTCGGGCTAACTCCTCAGGGAGTTCACAATCTTCCTCGCCTTCTTCCTCCGCTTGGTTGATCGGACAATCGAAGTCATATAGGACCATAGCAGCGTCGTCATCAAGGACCTCGGTGGTGTCTCTGCATGTTTATGATTTATGCATTTATTTTAGAAAGTGTGTGCATTAAAACATTGCCATTTTATTATGAAAGAAAAAAACGAAAGAAAGAGAACAAATATTGAATGCAAATTGTCGATTTATTATATTGATAATCAAAGTTTTAAAACATTGGTGGCCCGACAACATTCCAATATGCTTTGGGCAGAGCATATGGTTTTGAAAAAGAAGCAGAATTACTTTTTAGTGTAAATAAACTGAGGAATCTCGACAGTCCTCCAATTCTCTAATTCCTCCCCTGGATTGGCTTGACGAATCCAATTACAAGTCACTTCATGATAGTCTTCGTCCGAGATCATTGCAGCATGACCTTCAAAGATGTATCCGACACTTGTAAATGTATCACTCACTCGAGGAAATTGACCATGCTCTTCATATGCAGAGACCATTGTTGCGCTGGAAGATGGCTGATAGCCAATGCCATACGTGTCTCTTTTATCTTGCACCTCGACAACTTTGCCCCAGCCCTGTGTGTTCCCGGTTTCCAAGACAGCCAAAGCTTCCTTCAGGGATGCCATTGACATTGATGGCTGTTGGCGCTCAGACTCTCGTTGTACTACCAGCATACTCACTATTTCAAAAGATTGAAATGGTGTCTCAACGATTTCACCTTCAACATCAATATACCGGAATGAGGTCAAATGACTCACCAGTATATCCTCCTCGCCTCCAATTACCACTATTCGGGTCTGCATAGGGAACTTCAGTTTCTGATGAAGAGTAGACGTAACGACCCCTGCGTTATGAATCCATGGTCTTCCCAAGAGACAGCTATACCCAGGATGTATATCCATTACTTGGAAAGTAATGGTGAAAAATGCAGGTCCTATCTTGATCGGGAGATCCACCTCTCCTATAACCGCACGCCTGGAACCATCAAAGGCTTTTACTATCAATGCACTTGGCTTCATCACCACTCCTTGCACGGGCATTCTTTCCAACGTCTTCTTTGGCATCACATTTAAGGAGGAACCAGTATCCACCAACACCCTCGACAGCAACGTATCTTCACATCTTATGGAGATGTGCAAGGCCTTATTATGGTTTTTCTTATCAGCAGTGAGCTCTTCATCGTTAAAGCCGAGGAAGTTACCAGTGGTAACACTGGCTATGACGTCATCGAATTAGGCTACCGTAATGTCTTTGGTAATGTGGGCCGCACTTAGCACTTTCAGCAAAGATGATCTATGTGCTTCAGAACTGAGTAATAAAGCTAGCATAGATATTTTGGCGGGAGTCTGATTCAGCTGATCGACTACCTTGTAGTCGCTTTTCTTGATAATCCTTAAGAACTCTTCTGCCTCCTTCTGAGTGAATGCAGCTTTTGGCGATGACGGATCTACTGGCGACACTTGAGGAACAGGAGTGACAACCGGTGCAGCAGTTGTCTTTTGTTTTTGATTGGATGACGGCTCTACTGGTCTTGGTGCAAACACTCGTCCACTACGAGTCATCCCACTTGGTCCGGCAATGGATGTTACAACGGGAAATTCAATATTGATGGGCTGCCTCCTCTGTCCTTGTCTAGCGTTCACCAGTTCATAACTCCAAGGTACAACTTGGTTATTCTCCCCAGTGTAGGGAACTGAATATTCTATAACTATAGGAGTAACATTGTTTGGAGTCTGAGGCACATCATAATACACCTCGATTGCAGCCACCATTCTTTTCTTCTTTCCTCGTCTTTCGATCTGTATCAAACCTTGATTGAGGAGTCCTTGCAGACACTCTCTGATATCTTCCTCGGAATGATCAACACCTTCATCTTTCACCAACATCAAACCTGATTTCTCCAATTGTTCCCCAATCTTAGCCATTGGAGTTTGAACGTCTTCTGCCTTTAGGATTAACTCACACTCGTCTTCCTTTTCCACGACATTAACAACCGCCCCTCCATGAGGTGGCATGGGGTTGGTTTTGACATTTGGGCCTCTTGGAGTAAAAGTTAGATCCTTTGTCTCCACTAAATCCTGCACGTGATTTTGAAATGCATAACATTTGTCTATAGTGTGTCCAGGCGCACCTTTGTGGAATTCGCAGGTGGCATTAGCATCGTAATTTGGAGGATAAGGGAAGGTGGCTGGTCTTAAATCCCTCAGAGTCAGTTGTCCGCGTTGATTCAGCTGATTAAAGATATCTCTGTAAGGCATGGGGACCGGATCAATGTGCCTTCTTGGTCTAGGTTGCCTCTGCACTGGACCATTTTGTCTGTATTGCTGATTGGGCTGTTGTGCAGGAGCCTGCTGATATTGTTGGTTTTGTTGAGCCTGTGGTGTATATAGAGCTGGTGTAACATTAGCCACGTGCCCATAAGACATGTTATACGGCAAGCTGGCTCTTCCTCTCATAATAGCATTGGCTTCTCCTCCCCTCTTCTTTTGGAAATTAGGATAAGGTTTCTTGCCAACATCTGTAGAAGTGGTTGCTCCTTTGCCCTTTTTCAGCTGGCTTTCAATCCTTTCTCCTACGGACACGATTTTGGAGAAGCTAGGAAAACTAGCTCCCATCATCCGGTCCATATATTTGTCCTCCAGTGTATTTAAAAACATTTCTGTTAATTCTTTAGGAAGCAATGGCGGCTGAACCCGTGCAGCAAGTTCTCTCCACCTTTGTGCGTATTCTTTGAACGACTCGTTGTTACGCTGAGTCATGTCTTGCAGTTGAGTGCGATTGGGTGCAAGATCCACATTGTTACGCTGAGTCATGTCTTGCAGTTGAGTCATTCCACATTTTTACTCGGCCTCTTTCCAACTGGACGTACCACTCCAATGTTGCTCCGGACAGGCTATCCTGGAAATAATGAATTAGGAGATGGTCGTTCCTAGCATACAAAGCCATTTTTCTGCAGTAAGCCCGAAGATGAGTGTGAGGACAACTGTTCCCTTTATATTTATCGGGAAAGTCCGGAGCCTTGAACTTATGCGGGATTACTAATCCTGGCACAAGACACATCTCCTCAGCATCTAGACCCGGAATGGTCTTAATATCCATTGCCTTAAGCTTTTCCTCCATTGAACGCAACCTCTCTGCTACTGGCTCGAGAAGATCTTCAGTACGGTGAACCGGTGGGTCCGCATAAAAGACACCAGACTGCTCATCCATGTCCTTAAATGACCCATGGTGAGCTGCTAAAGATTGTAAGTTGGGTGGATTTGCCCCAGTAAGATTGAAGTTCTCTTTGGCAGTCCCCGAAGTGCCGGCTTGTCTGACGAGTTTCTCAGCTTCTTCTTCTCTCTTAGCCATGGTGATGAACTCAAGGATTTGGTCTAGCTTTCCTTTGAGCGAATCAATATCAGACCTCATAGCGTTCTGCTCCTATTGGATTTGCTCCAAAGTCATTTTGTAAATCTTTCTAGTCTCGTACCTCCGTCGGAAAATCCGGAAAGTCAGCTTTTCTGTGGAGGGAATGTAAAGCGTATGAGTTTTTTTTTGTTTTTGTTTGTTTATGAAAATGAGCGTATGAATGCATATGTTTGATTACAAAGCTCTCAGTCGTCTTATCAATTTATTACCAAAGATATTTAACGTATTTATCATTGCAAATAAGACAAGATTTAAAATCCAAAAGCATCAATTTTCATTCATTTGATTCAAACAAGTACATTAGAGATTCCACGAGTTTTCATATTACAATGCAAAAGATAACAACAACTTTCTTGAACATAAACTATGGTGCAGCCCTGAAAATGACCCCTTGAGCTTTGCGAACTGCTACTAGATTTGTGGTAAGCTCCTTGATGGTTCTTTTGCAAACCTTCACACACCTATAGACTTCTTCAGGTGTGTTTTCTGGGCACATAACTCGATATGCATCTTCAAGCTTCTCTGGGAGGTCTTGACTTTCCAGGTTCAGCATGCTAGCCAAGTTTACAAACTTCTGCTTCCACTATTCGTACAAAGCTTGGAGATTTGCAATTGCAATATCTCTTCCGCCTATGGCCGTTTCAGCATCCTGACATTTGTTCATCGTCTTGATAAGCCTTATGAGACTTCAGACAATAAATTTGTTCCACATATTGCTCATGTTGAAATTTCTCACGGTCGTACTTTCGCTGATAACTCTCCTTTTCCAACTTTCCTACTGCTAGCTTGTCTTCTTCTTTTTTGAGAGAATCTTCTAAACTCTTGATCTTTTCTTCCAAGGTGGTTCTATCCTCCTTCTTGTTCTTAAGACACACTTCCATGTCTTTCTGTAAACTGATAATTCAAACTTCAGCCCTTCTCAATTGCTCATTACGATAATCTAGATCCATGCTAGCTCCATAAAGAGCACCCAGGCAATGCTCTCTCTTATCTTCTTCTATTTTGAATCTTTTGTTGCTGCTTTCCACCCTTTCTGTCATCTTTTTACTTTTCTCCTCCCAGACCTCTTGTTTTCCTTTAGTTCGAAGGAGTTCGACCCGCAGGCGTTCATTCTCCAATTCTAACCCTTTGATCCTTTCGCTGAGCTCATCTATATCCTCAGGTAATAATGGTGCTTTCTCAGGAAGAGGTGGGAAAGCTATTGGATCGAGGAAGAAAGGGATCTTGACGACACGAGCTCTTTCTTTTACCCACAAGACATAAGGTTCTTTCACAACGATATTCTTGCGGACACTAGGGTCACTTGTAACGATCTTCTTCCAAGCCGCCTTGAATTTCTTTAACTCTTCTTTAGATGGGTTATCAACAACAAAAGGTATCAAATGCCTTTCCTCGAGAGGAGCCTCCATAGGGAGCCCAAGTTGTCTCTTGAGCAGCACCAGGTTGTAGTTTATGCAACAATGATTTCCTATCAGAGGGACATTAAGGAAGTTTCCACATCTAAGCACGACACCCCCAATCTTCCAGTCTCTTAAGTACCATGTGATGTCATTAGCCCTAAGCGAAGCAAATCTGTGAGGCCACGACAAATTCCTGGACACAAAGTAACCCTCCTTTGGCATGTTCATTTTCATCCACATGTGCAACAGCGGAGCGCAACAAAGAAACACACCTCCCCTCTTCGTATGTCGGGTATGGAAAGTATGATAGAAATCTGCCAATAAGAACGGAACTGGGTTTCCTGTCATGAAAATCTCTATAGCAGAATGGTCGATAAACTTATCTGACTTCGGGAACAACACGATCCCATATACAAAAAGAGCTAGGATGGCTCCGCAGGAGGACCAGTTTCCTTTTTCAGCACATTGCCAGGCTTGCATTTCTAAGAACAATCTCGTGAATCCTTCTTTGTCTGACTTGTTATCCACTAACAAACTTGCATGAAGTCCCAACACAGCAGCCAACTTAGTCATAGTGACTTCTTCTTCCAGCTTTGGGAAAGGATTACGGTCCCTAATACGAAGGCCCACAAGCAACTCGAACTCTTCCAAAGTAGGAGCAATCTGGAAATCCGGGAAAGTGAAGCACCGAAGTTGAATGTCGTAATATTGGGCAAGAGCACTAAGAGCATCAAGATTAGTTGCCTCGTCCAGTATACTCAGGATTTTTCTGAAGCGAGCCTGAAAGTTGTTGTGCTTGATAGGCGTGATCTTAGCTCTCAAGGCCAGTAGTGTGTCAATCTTCGGTTCCCAGAATTTAAAACTGTACGTGCTTTTCTTGGGAATTTGATTCATCTTGATTGCTTTGACAAATACTTCAAATCTGCAATAAATATAAGAAACTGAGAGCTCTGTATCATTTTTATGAATGAATGTATGCAATAATGAATGGGTAAATCCAAAATGCAATGTTCCGGAAGCAAATGGTACAGATGGAAGATACTTTGATTACTCTCCTCACAAGGACCTCACTGGGTGACCTCTACAGTTTTAGGGACCCCAAAGTTAATAATTCATATGGATGTTCATCACATACGCCATCAATATGAAGGTTAATTGACTCCACCATATGAATCTCGTTTAGGTGAGATCTTCGTATCAAGCCACGAGAGAGAGAAATCTCTCGGGGCCCCATACTACGTGATCATCGACACGAGGTTTAAAACAAAGTCCCGGAGTTATAGAACTTCCTCAATTGTTCGATGCACGTGTCGGTTTCTTGACAGTCAATCAACTCCATTGAGTAAGTCTATTCCAGGTGAGGTCTTCGTATCGAGCCACGCAAGGGCGAACCCTGGTGCCCCATACTACGCAACCATCAACCGATGTTTTAACCCAAAAAGGTTCTAAAGGTCCTCAGAGTCAATGACTCTAATGAAAACAACTGAGTACACACGCCAAGAGCTTGGCGGTTGTCAGTATTCTCATTAAAATCTACTCCGAGTGAGGTTTTCGTATCGACAACCCACGAGAAAGGTTCCCTCGGGAGCCCATACTACACAACCTGACCCGGGTATAGATCCTTTCCCTCAAGTTGTTTTTGATCAAAGTATCATTCCAGTACCAAAGATCCACAATAAGGATATAAAATGTAAAGCGATAAAGAAAGCGATAAACAAGTAACACATAAGCAAACATCCAAACAAGCGTGGAAACCTAGACTATGCTCGACTTGCATAGGGGTGAACCAGTTCCCAGCAGGGTCGCTAGTTGTCGTACCTCGAAAAATACGATCCTCGCGAACACGGTCGCGGCTGGGCTGACATGAGAGTCGCCACCTAATTTTATTTATTCCCAAAGAGGGAAATGGTAAATATAGATAAAACCACCAAGAAGGGATAAAACAAGGTCGTCGCAAACTTTTGTCGGGGTTCGGAAGTCGGTTATGTAGGGGGAAGGTATTAGCACCCCCTACATCCATCATACTCGATGGGAACCATCTAAGTTGTCACGCGTGAAGGGATGTCTATGCTTATGAATTATTTGCTAAACTAATTGGTTTATTGATCCTAGGGGCTCGGCAAGGATTGAGATCCTCGTGCCTACGTATTCCCTTGTGCAATAGGAAAGCCAGAGCTTCGTAGTTCGACCTGATATGGGTGATTGGTTATTTGTTTTATTACCTTTCTTCGATGAAAGGATTTAGGAGTCGAATTTCACTAAAGACTATGGATAGTTTATTCCGTCCAACAATACGAGCGTCTTGCGTCGAAATAATCGGAGCGAGTAACGAGAGCTCGTTATCCTCCTTTCTACCGCTTAAGGCTCGTGGCATGCAATTTTCCTCGTATTTATTGAAGTGTTTTATTTCCTAAGACCGCTTGATGTTGGATCAAGGGTTTGGATCTTAAAAGTAACATTTCAGTTTTTTGAAGTTTGAGGTGAATGCAAATGGAAGTTTATTTGTTAGTTTGTTAGCGAGGCACAATGCGCTCGGCTCGCAAAATTGAGGAACTAAGCTAAAGACTAGCTATGGAAACAAGCGCGATACGTTGATTCGTTAAGTTGGAAAATGTTGAGAAAGGTGTAAGGTGTAAAGTAGTGCAGATGGCGATCAAGGAATGATCGACTTACATGTGTGTATGAAGTGAAATGCGTATGGATATTTACTTGGCGTTGGACCAAAGATTTCGTTTATCTTTGAAAATGATTAATCTTAGTGTGCGTTCGTTTTTTTTACTTAGCAATTTATCGTCAAAATGCAAAAGTAATCACACAAGTAAGCATTATATCAAGTCACAAGCAAAGCGGATTAAGCATACACAAATATTCATCACACGCATAAAATCGAACAATGGAGAAAAGTTAATTAATTAAATAGAAATATTTAATTAGATTAACTATCAAATTAATTAATCTAATTGAACAAAAAATATTTAATTAATCTATGAAAAATTTGTTTTTTTTTTGGATAAGGAGAAACTAAATAATTAATTTAAACAAGATTATTTAATTAAATTAATTAGAAAACTAATTAATTTGGTTAAATAAAATTGTTTAGAATTTAATTATATTTTTTTGATTTGATTTTTTTGTAAAGGCAAAACAAGATAAATAAATAAAAAGAAAATAATAAGCCTGATTTGAAGACAACATAGATGCTTATTAACCAGCTAAAAACGCAGACCCAAAGGTAACTCTAGGGTAGATCTGAACCGTCAGATCTAGAAAAAATAAAATAAAAAAACTTCCATCCAATGGTCACAAACAAGCCACACATATTAGATGAGCAATGAATTAAAAAAAAAAGAAGCAGACCTAGCTAGGATGCATCATCGGTCAACATTATCCACAGAAACCGCAAGCACCACAACCAATAAATTTGGAAAAGACACATGTCTCTTGGGCAGTGCAGCATTAGTGACTATTGTGCCTTTTCAAAGTGATAAGAAAAAAACGACTGCATATTAATACTCTCTTTCCCATATTCCACATGCCTTAAAAAATAAAGATAACATGATGTCCCACATGGAAAAGGGCCAAGGAGAAAACATGACACTCAATGGATTGGGAGGCACATGCACCTTATCATCATATATTTGACATTTATGGCATCTGCGGAGTATTTTCAGCAATCGGATTCCATGGTCATCCAATAATATCCCGATCACAAATGTTTCTTTGCCATGGCATTTCCTCAAATATGGGTACCAAAGGATCCCTCGTGAGCTTCCTGCATTAACATGTCTGATTCGTGTCTATCCACGCATCTGAGCAGAACCATGTCAAAGTTCATTTTGTATAGTACACCATCCTGATTTAAGAAGAACCCTCCTGCCAACCTTGAAAAGGTCTTCTTATCTTTGCTAGATGCCCCTGTCGGGTATTCTTGACATTTCAAGAAACGTTTCATATCATAGTACTCAGGATTATCATCGTCAGTAGCATCGGCTACAAACACATAAGAGGGCCTTTCAATATGAGATACCATAATTATGGGCATATAGTTCCATTATTGGACTTTAATCATGGAGGAAAAGGTTTCTAGGGCATAAGCAAATTGATTCTCGTCACGAGGCACATAATGAAGTTTTACCGTCAGGAAGAATGTCCACAACCTCCTCGCGTATTCCCTGTATAGAATCAAATGTGGTTGATGAACAAGCCACTTTCTGTTAACTTGATTAATGGCCAAAGTTGAATCACCAAAGATATCGAGGGTATTAATTCGTAAATTAATCGCCTCTTCAATCCCCATTATACAAGCTTCGTATTTTGCCTCATTGTTGGTGCATTCAAACGTTAAATGGGAAGTGAATGACATGTGAACTCCTTCTGGTGTGATAATGATGACACCAACTCTGCTACCATTCATGTTAACGGCCCCATCAAACATCAGAATCCATTTGGGTTCAGGGTCTGGCCCCTCCTCCGAGAGTAGTTCTTTGCAATCTTTCAATTTGAGGAACATGATGTCTTTATCAGGGAACTCAAACTTCATTGGCTAATAGTCATCAATTGGTTGCTTGGTAAGGTAGTCTAACAATACGCTTACCTTGATGGCTTTCTGGGAAGTATATTGGATGTCTTATTCAGTCAAGACCAACTGCCAACGGGAAACCCTTCCGGTTAGTGTTGGTTTATCGAAGAAGTATTTGACAAGATCCATCTTGGAAATCAATAAGGTCGTGTGAGTAAGCATGTATTACATCAATCGCTTAGCAGCCCATGCTAGTGCGCATCATGTCTTCTCAAGCATTGAGTACCTGGACTCACAATCTGTGAATTTCTTGCTCAGGTAGTAGATGGCGTGCTCTTTTCTACCTGTCTCGTCATGTTGACCGAGAACGCAACCCATTGAACCTTTAAGTAATTTAAGATACATGATCAAATGCCTCCCTGGAACCGGAGACATGAGGATTGAGGTTCTTGTAAATACTCTTTTATTATGTCGAAAGCCATTTGGCAATCGTCGTTCCACCCAACAACCTGATTCTTTCTAAAGAGCTTGAATATTGGTTCACACGTGCTGTTAGGTGAGATATGACCCGTGCAATGTAGTTTAATATACCTAAGAAGCCACACACTTCTTTTTCAGTTTTAGGATCAAACATTTCTTGAATAGATTTCACCTTTGCAGGATCAACCTCAATCCCCTTTTCACTTACGATGAAACCCAGTAGTTTACCGGAGCACACTCTGTAGGTGCACTTGTTTGGATTCAGCCTCAGTCTGAACTTTTGCAACTTGTAAAACAGCTTGGACAAGTTGACCAGGTGTTCCTCCTCTGTTTGTGACTTCGCAATCATGTCATCAACATAGACTTCAATCTCACGATGAATCATATCATGAATGAGAGTCACCATTTCCCATTGGTAAGTTGCCCCAACATTCTTAAGACTGAACGACATCACTTTATAGCAGAAAGTTCCCCAAGGGGTGATGAATGCAGTTTTCTCCATGTTATCTGGAGCCATTTTGATTTAGTTGTAGCCTAAAAATCCATCCATGAAGGAAAATACCGAGTATTGAGTTGTGTTGTTTACCAACGCATCAATGTGAGGCAAGAGGAAATCGTCTTTAGGACTAGCTCTGTTCAAATCTCAGTAATCAACACAAATCCGAACTTTGCCATCCTTCATTGGTACCGACACGATGTTGGAAACCCATGTTGGATAACTCATAACAACCAAAAACCCAACATTAAATTGTTTCTGAACTTCTTCCTTGATCTTTATTTCCATATCAGGCCATGTTCTACGTAGTTTCTGTTTCACTGGTAGATAATATTCTCAGAGCGGTAGTCTGTGTACTAAAATATCAGTGTCAAGTCCCGGTAAGTATTGGTAAGACCAGAAGAAGATGTCAACGTACTCTCGGAGCATGGAAATCAATATTCTATTCATAGATTCTTCTAATGTGGTCCCGATTTTAACCTCTTTCTTTGCCTCTTCGGTACCTAGATTTAAGATCTTAATAACCTCTTTGTGCGGCTGAATCACCCTCTCCTCTTGCTTTAACAACCTGGCTAACTCTTCAGGCAATTCACAATCTTCTTCAGCTTCCTCGTCGGCTTGGTAAATTGGATTGTCGAAGTCATAGCGGGTCATAGAAGGATTGTCATTGATGGGACCCAATGGAGTGCATCTGCATGAATGATGATTCATGCTTTGTTTTAGAATGAGTGTGAGAAAAAATGAAAAATGTACATTGCCATTTATTATTTAAAGAAAAATAAAAAAGGAAAGACGGTGAACACCATATCATGAATGCAAAAATCATCCATTTTATTGATGATTAAACATTGTATATTGAAACAGATATGCCCTTATAATGAGCTACTACGCCTTGGGCGAGGCGTAGAGCTTTCACACAAAAGGAAAAACACAAGACAATTACTCTTGATGTTGCGTAACAATGATGATCTTTTCAAACGACTAGTTGTTGATCTTCACTCCTGGGACACTCAACTTGATCCAATCGTCTATTTCACAATTGTTGTCAATTGTATCATCCTAAATGGCGCAGATACGACTGTGATCCATTAATCCAGCACTAGAGAAAGTGATTGGGACTTTACGACCTCTAGCATTTGGTGTTGTTGTATCTTGTGTAGGGTGATAACCGACTCCAAACATATCTTCCTTTCTAGGGACTTCGATCATCTTGCCCCAGCCTTTACTGTTTCCTGATTCAATCACCTTGAGAGTATGTTTGTAGGATGCAATGAATACTCCCTTCTTTTTCTCGTCAGAGACTGACGCTGATGATGACTCTGTTTCAGTTCTGGCCGGTTTGAAAGCTTAACACGGAGTCTCGTATATCTCACTATCCATCTCCACATACTTGAAGGAAGATAAATGGCTTATAAATATGTCTTCTTCTCCACATACTATAATGATCTGTCCGTCCATGAAGAACTTCAACTTCAAATGTAGAGTAGAAGACATTGTCCCTGCCACATGAATCCAAAGGCGTCCCAACAAACAATTGTAGGAAGGATGAATATCCATTACGTAGAAGGTTGTATTGAAAACTTGAGGGCCCACCTTGATCAGTAGTTCTACATCTACGAAAACGGATCTCTTAGAACCATCGAATGCTCCGACCTCCAGATCACTGGGCCAGAGCACTACGCCATCATAGTTCAACTTAATCATGGCCTTTTTCGGGAGCACGTTTAAAGAGGACACCGTATCAACGAGAACTTGTGAAAGCATAACTCCTTTACACTCCATTGAAATATGCAAAGCTCTATTCTGGGGAAAAATCACACCAAAGAGCGGGGAACAAAGATAAATGCAAGAATGCGAGCAAAAGATGCTATGCTCATGCGTATGAATATGCTGACAAAACAGACATAAAGATAAGCAACGGGTGACATAAACATCACAACAACCGGATACTTGGCTAATCAAGGCAACAAGGCCAGGGACCATGCTGGAGATTTGAATCGAAATCCTGCAGGGGAATATAAAAAAAAACAAAAAAAACCATCAAAGGAATAAAATCCTACTACAAGGCATAACTCAAACTAGGGAAAACAACTGCTAGGGATCCAATCCACAAAGCAATCTTCAAGAATCCATAAAAGGATAACATCAGAAATTCCTCTCTGAGAGGAAAACATGTTGGAAATATGTCAACAACACAAAATCTTCCATACTCTGGGGAAAGAGGGAAATGTCCCTGTTAAACTCTGATGGGGACGAATATCTGCATATCTCTGATGAGGAGACGAAATAAAGATCTACCAGTGATGCAAATAAAGCATAGCCTATTGGAGTATCAAACGTCAATCATCAACTCTGCATAGGGATACAACCTTGCTGAGGAGAGGTAAAAATCTGTCGGGGATGGGGAATACTTCCACGATCCATGCTGGGGACAAAAATATTCTTATTCAAACTCCTGCAGGGAATAATCATCATACTATTCCTGCTCCATTCGGGGAAAGAGTTATACCACTCTCACTCTGCTAGGGGAAATAGTTACGCCACTCCTGCTCTGCTTAGGGAAAGAGTGCAAAACTTGCCAAAGATAAAAAAATAGAGATCTGCTGGAAACCATCACACGCAGACTTACTGGGGATCTATGAAGATCTTTCATCACTAAACTTTTGAACTTTTCGACCCACGGGGGTATACCAGAGGTTAACATCATAGCATATCACAATTACGAGGGATTTTAAATCAATAATCACCAACAGGTGAAAGAAAACCTCTAAACTGATTGATATACCAATACTTCTGCTGAGGGATGCAACCAACTTATGCTGAGGAGCAAAGACTCGGCCGGAGGCTTCCAAGACTTTTCAAGTCAAGGGTAAACTATTGAGGAAGAAATCAAAACTCAGTTGAGGATTTTCTAGGATATATCTTCCAATAACTCTTCTGGGGGAAAGGAACATAATTAAGATTATTTACAATCCTTGCTCATACTAGTGGGGCACAAAACACCCTTAATATCAACATGTCAGGACCAATCAGGAATTCCATAAGGACACAAACGGATCAAACCCTACTTTGGGAGAGACAAGTTACACACATCCGGACTTTACCATCCCTGGAATCACTATTGATATCCTTTCTTTGTTCAAAAATCAAGAGAAAATGCTTTTATAATCTTCAAAGATTAAATTTATTAAATTTGTTTCAAAAATCATCATCAACAATAAATAGAAATTTTGTAAACAAAAACAATATAAAGAGTTTCAAACAATTGGATAAAAGCTCAAATTTATTGATAGAATGGTAGTCAGCAAATGGCGAGACTCCATGGATCATTACAAGTTTGAAAAATGGTAAATACATGGAAAAGGGCTACATTGAAATACAATGATCGCTATTCTCCCTATCAACTTTGAACTCCACTGTGTCCAAAACTTCAGTCAAGGATAAGTGAATAAGAATCTTTGATGGGCATTTCTTCTGAAGGATAGAATCTGAAATCCTCGGTCGTTACAAGTGATCCAATCTGTCGATGCAGTTACTTGCCATGATCCCTAACTTTTGCCTAGATTTCCCTTTCGGGTTTTCAATCTACCGGGAGAATTATTTCTGTTTATGTCTCTAATTTTTGCCTGGACCTCCCTTTCGGGTTTTCAATCCACCAAGACGCTCATTTTTTTTAAGCCGCCATTTCGGGTTTCCAACTTAGCGAGCTTTTATTTTATTTTATTTTTTAGGCAAAGTATTTCTTGACTGCATCCGCATTCACAGGACGAGTGATCTCCTCACCATACATAGTTGCAAGAATTAATGAACCGCCAGAGAAGGCTTTCTTGAAAACATATGGGCCATCATAGTTCAGAGTCCACTTGCCCCGAGAATCTGTAATGAAAGAATGGATCTTTTTGAGCACGAGGTCGCCTTCTCTGAATACACGAGGTTTGACCTTCTTGTCAAAAGCTTTCTTCATTCTTTGCTGGTACAACCGACCATGACACAAAGCTGTTATTCTCTTTTCCTCAATTAAATTCAACTGATCAAATCTACTCTGACACCATTCAGCCTCAGTCAACTTGGCTTCCATCAGAACTCTGATTGATGGGATCTCAACCTCGACGGGGAGCACTGCTTCTGTACCATAAACAAGTGAGAAAGGGGTTGCCCCTGTTGAAGTGCGGACAGATGTACGATACCCATGAAAAGCAAAAGGGAGCATCTCATGCCAGTCCTTGTCTGTCACAACCATCTTCTGAATGATCTTCTTAATATTCTTATTCGTAGCTTCAACATCCCCATTCATCTTCGGTCTATAAGAAGAAGAATAATGGTGTTGAATCTTAAATTCTTCACAAAGCTCTTTCATCATCTTATTATTCAAGTTCGAACCATTATCAGTAGTGATTCTATTCGGAACACCATATCTGCAGATAATGTTATTCTTGATAAACCGAACCACAACTTGCTTGGTCACATTAGCATATGATGCGCTTCCACCCACTTGGTGAAGTAGTCAATTGCCACAAGAATAAAACGATGTCCATTCGAAGCCTTGGATTCAATCATACCAATCATATCAATTCCCCACAAAGAGAAAGGCCACGGGGAAGAAATCACATTGAGATGAGTTGGTGGCACATGAATCTTATCAGCATACACTTGGCACTTATGGCACTTTTTCACATATTTGCAACAATCAGATTCCATTGTCATCCAATAGTAACCTGCTCTCAACATCTTTTTAGCCATTGCATGCCCATTATCATGAGTACCAAAAGATCCTTCATGAATTTATTTCATTAACATGTCTGCTTCGTGTCTATCCACGCATCTGAGCAAAACCATGTCAAAATTCCTCTTATAAAGCACATTTCCATTCAGGAAGAAATTGCCTGCCAATCTCCTCAAAGTCCTCTTATCCTTATCGGATGCCCCAAGTGGGTATTCCTGACTCTGAAGAAAACATTTAATATCATGATACCAAGGCTTGTCATCATGGACCTCTTCAACTGCAAACACATGAGCTGGTCTTTCAAGTCGCATCACCCTGATCATGGGAACATCATTCCACTGGTGCACTTTTATCATAGAAGTTATAGTTGCCAAAGCATCTGCCATCTGATTTTCATCACGAGGCACATAATGAAACTCAACTTTAGTAAAGAAAGTTGATATCCTCTTGGCATAATCTCGATCAGGGATCAAGTGGGGTTGATGAGTTACCCACTTACCCTTGATCTGATTGATTACCAAGGCAGAATCTCCATACACATCAAGATGCTTAATCCTCAGATCGATAGCTTCCTCAAGACCCATAATACATGCTTCATACTCAGCTTCATTATTGGTACAAGGGAAAGTCAATCTTGCAGCAAAAGGAATATGTTAACCATGGGGAGTAATGATCATTTCCCCAAACTTGATAGCTGGTAATCATCAATCGGTTGATGTGCCAAATGGTCATCCAAGATACTACCTTTTATAGCTTTTTAAGCTCGGTACTCGATATCATATTCTGACAACAACATTTACCAACGAGCAATACTCCCAGTCAAAGCAGGTTTTTCAAATATATACTTGATAGGATCCATTTTAGAGATCAACCAAGTTGTATGATTCAGCATATACTGGCGAAGACACTTTGCAGCCCAAGCTAAGGCACAACATGTTTTTTCAAGCATGGAGTACCGAGACTCACAATCAGTGAATTTCTTACTCAAGTAGTAAATTGCATATTATTTTCTTCCAGATTCATCTTGCTGGCCAAGCACACAACCCATGGAATCTTCCAGCACAGTCAAGTACATGATCAAAAGTCTAACTTCCACCGGAGGAGACAAAATAGGAGGTTCAAGCAGATATTCTTTGATACTTTCAAACGCCTTCTGACAGTCATCTATCCAGACATAACCTTTGTATTTCCGAAGCAACTTGAAGATCGGAGCACATGTGGCAGTCATGTGATAGATAAACCTCGAAATATAATTCAAACGGCCCAAGAATCCTCTTACTTGCTTTTCAGTTCTTTGAGCAGGCATTTCCTGAATAGCTTTTCAATTCTCCGTACATAAAGGAGAACACATCAAACTTAGCCGTATTATCTACCAACACATCAATGTGTGGTAACAGAAAATCATCTTTTGGGCTGGCTTTATTCAAATCTCTATAATCAACACACATTCTGACTTTTCCGTCTTTCTTTGGAACAGGCACAATATTGGCCACCCATTGAGGATAATTAGATGTCACCAGAAAACCTGCAACAATCTGCTTTTGAACCTCCTCTTTGATCTTTACTGCCATATCAGGATGAGTTCTTCTCAACCTTTTCTTCACAGGTGGACATTCGGGCTTCAGCGGCTATCTATGCTCCACAATATCAGTATCAATATCTGGCATGTCTGGATAAGACCAAGCAAACACATCAACATATTCTCTAAGAAGCTCTACAATCCTCTTCTTAACATCAGGACCAAGCAATGCTCCAACTTTGACTTCTTTCTTATCATCTTCAGAACCCAATTTGACTATCTCTATAGACTCTCCATGAGGCTGAATAACCTTCTCCTCGTGCTCAAGCAACCGAGAAATCTCATCAGGAATCTCTTCAACATCCTCTTCCTCAGCTTCGAACACAGGGAATTCAAAGTTGGGAATGGGCATAAGATCATTGTTTTCAATGGGTTTATCAATCAATCTGCACAATGATTTTATTTTTATTTTAGAGTATGAACAAAAGTGCAAACATTATGCAGATAAACCGTTATTTTTATTTTGGGTTTTTTATGTTACCATTTGTAAACACCCCAAATTTGCCCTCACCCATTCACACCATGGCTTGTGATCATTTCATATGCATAAAACCAATCATACCATCTCATATTATATTTTTGATTCACTGCATAGATTCTAAGTCATCTGCATCTAGGGTTTGTGATCTGAGCAATCTAAAAGTTTCTTGAGCCTCTCCAAAGGTCATCAACCACTTCAAAGGGGTCCATGTGTGTTCTTATATCATATTACATCCTCTCAAAATCAAGAATGTCAAAGAATCACAAGAACTGAGAATGGTATGGAGGCAGAGCCAGGTTTGACTGCACAGATGACCTGAAATTAGGGTTTTGGTTTCAGAGGCCATAACTCCAATTTTTTTGATCATTCTTGTTTCCATTGGTCTCTATATGGTATAGGGAGTATGCATATCAATTTTCATGAAGAAATTCCATGGGGAAGTCATCTGATCAAGAGTTGACTTTCTGGACAAGTCAGTGCAAAATCAGGGCATCTGAGGCCCCCAATGACCCAACCAAGGGGTGATCTTCATCATTTTGAGTGTATATGATCTTTATTTGATCATGGAAGAAGTTAGAAGTTCACAAAATTCAAGAATTACAAGTTTTTGCAAAGTTGACTTTTTAGGGCATGGTTGACTTTTAAAGAATATGTCATTTTATGCCACTTTTCAAACCTTA
Source organism: Lathyrus aphaca (assembly GCA_963966055.1). Lineage (NCBI taxonomy): Eukaryota > Viridiplantae > Streptophyta > Magnoliopsida > Fabales > Fabaceae > Lathyrus > Lathyrus aphaca. The sequence continues at coordinate 452,170,519 of OZ014519.1, read as the reverse complement.
CTTTTTGATCCAAAAATGCTTCAAATGGAAAAACTTTGGTCATGAAAGTTGTAGATTAGATCTTTCCCTTTTCAAAAAGTACAAGAACATGACCTAATTCATTTTGGATCAAAAGTTATGGTGTGTCAAAGTTGGCAAAAATCACTAATTTTCAAGATATGCCTCAAATAAGAAACTTGCAAAAACTTTGTACCAAGGCATTTGTAACTTCTAATTCATGTCTAACCATTACACAAACATCACATGTGACCTAAAAATCAGATTTGAACCAAAATTTCTCATGTTTCATGGTTTGTATAGCAAGAAAGTTTCATGTGAACCAAAAGTGATCAAGTTGCAAAATCATCATCACACTTCCCTCCACTTGTTGCCTTGGCTGCTGAACCAACCATAGCCTTTCCCCTCACCATGCTGCACCAGCCCACACCCTTGTACTAGCCTAGAACACAACCCATGCCTCTCTTACACAAAGGTTGACAATTTGCAAAAGTGAACTTACCTATCACAGCAGGCCAGGTCACATCATCTGACCAATGAGATTATTTTATGCAAGCCAAATGCTAGCCATTTCACATAACAAGCAAGGCTGAAACACACAAGAACATAACATTCACAAAAACACTCCCTCAAGCAAAACTCTTCGAATCTCTCTCCACAACTCACAAACACAAGAACCAATTCCACTGATCAACTCACCTTGCTCCACTGAGCCAAAACCAGCAAGACTCAGGCCTGAACTAAGCATGAACTAAGCTTCACCATTTTTCATCCCCAAAGCCAGAACTTTCGAATCTCACTTTCCAGCCATAAAACACCCCATTTCTCTTCACCAACAAGTCAGACACACTCAAAGGAGCAAGAATCCACCATTGGATTAGCCTGAAACCTCACATTTCTTGACTGTGAAACCTGCTGCACCAGAACTCTTCTCTTCAAACCAGCCATCCACAAGAACTTTGAGGCTTCTCTTTGAGTTCAAGGGAGTCAAAGAAGTTCATTTGCACACAAAGGAGGCTCTGGAAGCTCAGTGTTGAAGCTTTCCAGCTCAGGTATGACCATGGATTCTTTTTCTCAGAGCTTGCATTTTGAGTTATAAATTGGTTGCTTATGTCTTGCTGGTCATGGGGATGCATTTAGAATCAAAAATAGATGAGAAATGAGTTTGTATTGTCACTCTGAAATTTCACCCGTGAAATTTGTTTCTTTCGATTTGCTTGATTCTGGATGTTTAAATGATGTTTGAGAGTGGATTCGTGCCCTAGGATGTTAGAGGATCACTTGGCTGTGTTTAATTTGATGTTTAGAAGCCTAAACCATGATCTAGGGTTTTGTTGTCGCCGGAGAAGATGACCGGAGCTCCCCTCCGGTCACCTGATTTTGTTTAACCCTAATCCTGTAATTAAATGAGGTTTAAATCTTGAGCGTTGGATCAGCTGACTTTGTTGACTTCCCGCGTGCACGAATGGCCCAGATTCGTTCATTTGCCCTAATCCACTTTAGTTAGTTTAATTAATCATAATTAAATTAATTTAATCAGAACCAACCTAGGCCACTAGATCTGGCGCGCAGTCAACATTTTCAAACCCAGAGCAAATCCTAGCCCTCCATTCAGTTGACTTCAGTTTATTTCATTATATTTTCATATTTTTCTCATTTGTTTTATACAATTTATTTAAAATAGTAAAAATGTTTTAAAAATTATGAAACTTTTTGTCAAGAGTTTCATTAATTTTTAAAACACAAAAATATTTTTATTTTCATTTTTAGCATTAAAAAAGTATTTTTAAATATTTAAAAGATTATTTTTAATTGATTAATGAAAATTAATTTATTAAAAATACTTTTAGGTATTTAAAAATCACCAAAAAATTCATGAAATGTTCTAAGACATTTAGAAACATTGTACAACCTTCAAACCAAATTTCGTTTTTGATCTTGATGCATTTTGAGAATTTTTCATTGAATTAAAATCATTTTTGTGCATTATTTTGATCCAAACTTCAAAAAATCATTTCTGCCTAACCATGAAGAGTTGGACATTGATTCTTTTTGCATTGCATTTTGTTTAGCATGTAGTTTATGACATTAAATGTCCATGATTTGATCTTTCATTTTCCATTTGTTTGGTAATTTTCTTGTTTAGGAACCCTAAAACCCTAGAAATCTTAAGAAAAACCATAACTTGAAATTGGTTAGGAGTTGAGACCTCTCCTTTAGGCATTGGGTTAGTATAGGATTAGGGGTACTTTGAGTGCATTTTCAATTTTTTATAATGTTGATTGCTTCTGGTTTTTGTTTTTGTTTGTTGCATTGATCATAAACCCTAATTTGGGCTTCCATATGCATCCATCTTGCATTCTCTGGCATAACATGACTTGCCATGGCATTTCAAGCATCCATTTGATTCATTTGACATCATAAGACATATTGAAAGCATGTTTGATCATTGCATCATGTATTTGCCATGTTGTATGCCATGTGCATTCCATAACTTTTCATGTAGGTTCATGGTCCTAAGCATGCTTCTCTTGCATCCATATGTTTGTATGATCATTCTCATGCCTTGCCTCATGTTTGCATAATCTCTTAGCATCATTAACATCACACTCATGCTTATGGTTTTGGTTTGTATCATGTCATTGCATCTCATTTGCATAGCATTTCATTTCTTTTGCTAACCTTTCAGGTGGTAAGTTGTTTTGAGAAGTGGATTTGCCTTCACTTCTCACAATCTCCTTTCATATCTCTTATGCATCCTTGCTGCATTTTGTATGTGTATTGAATTGAGCTTTCTCATTCATGTTCATCTTACCTTCTTTCTTCAAGCAACTTGTCTTCTTAAGTGAAGCAAGTTGTTTTGCTTCTCTTTGCTCCTTTCATTTGCTTCTCTCCTTGGTGGTTCTTTGAAGATCTTTCTTGCAAACCTCACAAAAACTAGGAACAACCAAGTATGATAATAATTAGGGTTGATTAGTTCCCCACTTAGCTTTTACCTTTGTGTCATCATTGAGTCTTCTCTTCTCATCTCATAATCAGGGACTAAACCCTAAAGGCTTTAAGGCTTTGTGATTAAGCTTATGCCCGCATCCTTCTATTAGGATGGAGTGTATAACTTTAATCCTAAGTGTTAAACCCTTAATGTGTTTAACTCCTTAATCAATTCACTTAATAATCATCAAGACATCAAACTTGTAACTTGGGCCTTGCATTAGGGTTCTAATTCTTCCTTAATTGGTTAAGAAGGACTAACCCTAGTGTTAATGGACAAGTCCTCCTCAAGTTGTCTTACAAATCATAAAAATCACTTCTTCATCTAACCATTAACTAAAATCCACTTAATAAAGACTCTGTTTTGTCATGAGGTTAATCCCTAATCATGGATTAAGTTGAGGAGCTTTCCTCAGCTTAAACACTCTCATCTATTATCCTTCTATTAGGATGGTGTAATGAGTCTGTTTAATCCCTGATTATGGCTTAGTCTCATTACTTAACACTAAACAAAAACAACAAAAACATCTAAATAATCACAAGTAGGTTAATGATCTTAATCCTACACCGTGGTGATTAAGTGTGAGATGCTGACTTCACACTTAAGGTATTCTCATTACCCCTAATCAGAGGGAAGATGTGATGAGTTTACTAAATCCATTTGGTTTATGCTTAAGCTCATTAACTTATGTCAATTCCGAAAAAAGCAATAAAAGACTGAAAACACAAAAACAAACAATAATCGTCTCCTCCGGGATTCTTTTCTCATCTCACTCACTCCTAAACGAGAACTTGCTTCTTCCGTCTAATGCAAGAAAGTTTGCACCTGAGCCAGACAGGTCATACACTTGAGCATAGACCAGTAAGCAATTCACAAGTCATTTCATCCTTCAGTCTCTTTGGGTCGAACTACGGTGTTCTGACTTCCTCATTGCACGAGAGGATACGTAGGCATAACTTAACAGTTATCGAACAAAAGTCTCTGTACATTCCCCCTCCTTCCAGCATTATTCTTTAAGCCTCATGATCATGAGCATTTCACTCCTGTCCTTGCACTGACACTTCTCTTATACACTTCACATCACTTATACACTTTACACTGACACCTGTACATCCTTTTCCAGCTCTCTTTTATACACAAATTGCACTGACACTACCCCTTTAAAACACAAATCTTTTAAGCGTGGATCCCGTCGAGTACGACGGACAATCTGGGTGCTAATACCTTCCCAGGTTGTAACCAACCCCCTTTCTTAGTCTCTCTGGTCCGCAACCGTCTTATCCATCTTTTTCTAGGTCTATGCAGCATTGCCTTTCCCCTCGGGATAAAAATGCCTAGCTGGCGACTCTATTCATCTCCAGTGAGTTCACTGCTGTGTGTTCTCATTGTCCCTCTCGCCGACCGTTCGCGTCTGTACCTTTATTTGGGCCAGTCCCATCTATCGGGAGCGACAGCTTGGCGACTCTGCTGGGGATCCTTATGCTGTAACCAGGGCTTCTGGTTCTTTTTGTGGGTTCCTCCTAGCGCTTGATTGATTTGTGTTTACTGGGGTGTTATGTGCTTATTTGTGTTTGTATATTTGTATTTATGTACAGTTGCTTTACTGTTTTCTTTATAGCTTTGCATATTATCATACTGTCATACTGTGCTGCTGGCTGGATCTGTTGTTTGCTTTGGTGGGTGGGTGTTCCATTGAGAGTTAAGATCCTATACCTGGGACCTGAGTGACACCTAGGCTAGAGTGAATCATATTCTTTCCCATTCCATCTCGGTCTGGTGCGGGAATATGAAACACGGTTCAGATATGGGTTTCTTCTTGAGAACTCTGTGTTGCAGATTTCCTGCAATGCTAGGGCTATCTGGGAAGCCTGCTAAGTCTGGATGACCTTTTAGTATTGACCTTCAGAAACTGAGGTGAATTAGAGGAGGAACTTTTATGGTTATTGTAAACACTGTACCTCCGGGTTAGAAGTGTTTACACTTCTCATAATTGATCCAAGTCTGAGGATCCTTGTTTTAGAACACCACTTGTGAGGGGGTTGGGCTGTTTACAGGTTTGCAGGTACCTTGACCTCAGAATACCCTGTTACTTTGATTTGATTAAGAATACTCCATGTTGGGACAGTTCTTGTGGTTCTAAAAACCCTGGACATGTGACTCTTTATTTGAGTCCCCCACCTTGGTTACTGGACTTATGAACCTCCATCTGGATTTCTTGAACATATGTGGACCTATATCAGAGCACTTGATCAGATCCAGCTCAGTCACAAACCCTTGCATATCATTTGCATACATAATCATTGCATCATATTGACATTTGCTTATTTGTGTTTCAGTGTATCCATCTTCATTTGGTTTTGGTTTTGACCCCATCTTCAGTATTGACCTATCTTCATCAGCACCTGCTTCAGCTATCAGCTGTCTACTTCAGTCTCTTGCACCAGCCAATCAGTGGCCCTTTCTTCAGTATCATCATCAGCACTTGTCTCTACTCAGTCTCAACATCATGGCACCTAAAAAGAGCAACATCACCTACCATTTCTTCCAGCCAGAGCTAGCTGACATCCGGAGGATTCAGACCCTGATCACTCCAGACCATATACCACTGTTCAGGGAACACCATGGAGATATACTTGATATGGTTATGGATCTGGACCCCTCACAGAGAAGCCTGATCCACACTTGCCTTCAGTTTTATGATCCCCCACTGAGATGTTTCACTTTTCAGGACTTTCAGCTGGGCCCCTTGTTGGAAGAATACTCATCATTAGTTGGTATACCTATCAGGGGTGGAGTCCCTTTCAACCCTGAGATGGTCTTTCCTGGTAATGAAGAGGTTGCAAAGGCATTGCATCTGGAACCAGTCCTGATTGGGAAGCATATGACTTCTAAGGCTGGAATCCCTGGTTTGCATCTGGATTTCTTGATCTCTCAAGCTACCCTGAAAGCTTCTTTATGAGAGTGGAAAGCAGTCTGTGCTTTATTGGCCTTGAGCATATATGGAATTATATTATTTGCAGATGAGCCTCGATTTGTTAGCAAGAATGCAATCCATCTTTTCATCCTAAAGAACCCAGTGCCAACTTTATTAGGGGATCTCTACTATTCAGTGCATTAGAGGAATGAAAAGCAGAGGGGAAGATTAGTAAGATGCTGTGCTCCTTTGTTCCACACTTGGCTTCTCAGGCATTTGCCCAGAACAGATGCATTTTTGAACCCTCATCAGCAGAGAAACTGGGCTGGAAGACTTACTACTCTAACTTCAGCTGATATTAGGTGGTGCACTCAAAGCACAAAAGGCAGGGATATCATCACCAGCTGTGGGCATTTTCCCAATGTGCCCCTAGTAGGAGTTAAGGGTAGTATTAATTACAACCCTCTGCTGTTCAAAAGACAACTGGGCTATGCGCTGGTCCACACTCCTAAGGCACAGGACTTGGTTGAGACTCTTTATTGTGAGAACAAGCTTAATCTGGCTATTGTTAGGCAGGCAGCTTGGGCTTGGGACAATGTGCAGACTAAGGGGGTAACCATCCTGGGGAAGTGTAACAATGTGGCATCAGCACAATACTATGTTTGGTCCCATGCCAGGGCTCAATTCTCTGGGATGCCCTTTACTATAGAAGATATGCCCGGGCCTTCCACAACACCACCTCCAGCAACTGTCAGCCTAGAGGAGTTTGAGAAGTTGAAAGAGAGAAATGAGAAGCTGACTCAAGCTCTGCAGAAGACCCTCTGGGAGAGGAGTGATGGTAGGTTGGATATTGAGAGGTTGGAGAAGTTGAAGGTAGAGCATTTGGCTAGAATTGAGAAGTCTGAGGATTACATTAAGAAGTCTAGGGCTGGAGAACAGATTTTGAAGAATGCTTGCAAAGAAGCTCAGTTCCAGAAGGCCAGGACAAACTTGTATCTGAAGGAGATTCAGCCTAGGTGGGTCAGGATCACCGAGGCTCGTACTCTGGAGGACAAGAGGGTCCAAGACAAGATAGAGCAACTGGAAGCTGGTGCAAAAGAGCAGCAGGAAGCCCTGGCAGCAGCCCAGAGGGAAATATCAGAGCTGAAGATCAGAGCGGGAGTGAAGAGGTCAAAGGACCAAAGTCAACACAAGAAGCTAACTGCAGCTGTTACTACCCGGAACCTCCTCATCAGGAACCTCACGGAGCGTCCGGCTGATCCTGTGATCGAAGCACTTCTCAAGGAAGTTCGGGAGGATGAGTTTGGTCTTGATGTTTGACCATTTGCTTGTTGTTGCTTTCATTCCATGTACTTTTATTTTCTTGTAATGTATTTTGACCCCTCAGAGGGCTTGTATTTGTAAATAAATTGTGTACCATTGGCCTTTTGTAATATATGTATTAGTTTGTTCCATCCGAGTTTACTTCGAAAGCAACATCAACAGCATCTTCAAGGGTCTGGAAGGGTCAAAACTGAATGCCAAGCCGGATACCTTGAAAACAAATAAGCATACTGCATTGCATGCTAACCCTTTGTTTGTTTTGTAGGTGTTTGTTTTATTGTTGCTAACTCTGTTGTGATGCTCAGGAATTATTGCTCGACGACGAGGGTTTCCACTCAACCGACCACACAGGTACCCCACCCGCAGTAACCTTCCGGGCATACAGATGGATCAGATGCAGCAAGACCTTACAGAGGTCAGGAACCAAATGACCAACGAAAGGTTGGAAATGAGGAACCAAATGACACAGTTTATGGAGGTAATGAACAACATGGCTCAAAGCCAGGAGAGGCTCAGAGCACTGGTGGAAGGGAGAAATCAGGAAGATCATCAGCCAGGGACTGCTGGGACTAGCAACAATGAAAGAGTCCAACCTCATGTCAATCCCCCAGTCTTTGGACCCCACCTCCATCCAGAGGCCAACATCCCTGTCAATATACAAGGGACTGCCACAGCAGGGAGGGTACTGCAAGAAGACCCCCAGGAGGACCAGTTCACAGTGATGGGAGCTGGGGAAGAAGCTTATGATAGAAGGTTGGATGAGATAGCTGAGAAATTAAGATCCTTAGAGTCTCAAAACTCTTTGGGTTTCGATGTTATGGATATGGGCTTGGTAGACGGGGTCAGGATTCCCCACAAGTTTAAACCACCATGCTTTGAGAAGTATAATGGGACTTCTTGTCCCCGAACCCATCTACAATCTTTTCTCGGGAGGCTAAAGGCCTATACCATGGACGAGAAGCTGTGGATGTTCTATTTTGAGGATAGCTTGACTGGAGCTTCGAGGGAATGGTATTCCCATCTGACAAGAGCAACTATTAGATGCTGGAAGGACCTGGCAGAGGCTTTCATCAGACAGTATCAGTATAATCTGGATATGGCACCCAACAGGACCCTCCTAATGGGAATGTCACAGTCATCTAGAGAGAGCTTCCGAGAGTATGCTCAAAGATGGAGACAGCTTGCTGCTGCTGTCCAGCCACCTATGTCAGAAAGGGAGATGGCTGATATGTTCATGAACACCCTTCAGGGGACTTACATTGATAGGCTAGCTGCCTTCTCATCTACCAGCTTTGCAGATGTAGTCATAGCCGGGGAGAGAATTGAAAGCCTATTGAAGATGGGTAAGATCTCAGACAACGGTGCAAGCTCATCCAGTAATGCAAGAAAGCCTTTTGCGGGCCCAAGAAGGACTGGTGAGACCAATGCCATCCACACCAACAGGGGCAGACCCCAATATGTTCATAGATCTGTGGCAGCAGTCACCATTCCCGCTCCAGCTCATCCACAACCAGCTTATCAACCTCCGCAGCAAAACTATCAGCAACAACCTCAGTACCATCAACAGGCTCAGTATCCTCCGAGAAACTACAACAACAGCAACACCAACAACAATAATCAGCAAAGGCCATTCCAGCAGAGGCCATCTCAAGCCAACAGGGTGATCGATCCGATCCCTATGCCATATGCTACATTGCTGCCACAACTCCTAAAACTCAACCTAGTTGAGCTAAGGACGTTGGCACCTCCAGATCCCAACAGTCTACCCAGGAATTATGACTCCAACGCCAGATGTGCCTTCCATTCAAACGCACCTGGCCACAGTACAGAAAAGTGCAGAGCTTTGCACATGAAGGTACAAGACCTGGTAGACTCTAAGGCCCTGAATTTCGCACCACCACCCAATGTCAACAAAAATCCTATGCCAAACCACGGTGGTCCCAGAATCAACGCTATTGAAGAAGACAAGCCGTCTTATTTAATAACCAGTGTGGGTCAGATTCGGACACAGTTGGTAGGGATTAAGGCTCAGCTCCTCGAATGTCAAATGTTCCCGGGGTGTGAGTTAGGGTGTGCTTACTGCAATATTTCAGTAAATGGGTGTGATAACCTGAGGAATGGCATAGATGGCCTCATTCAGAGTGGCCAACTTCAGATCACCACATCATTTCCAACAAATCCAGCAATCTCATCAGCAACAGTTCCAGCATCTCCTACAACTGCAGCAACCATTGTTCCTGACAATTCTTCAGCTTCATCAACAAGTACTTCATCTGTCATCTCAACTGATCAGTTATCAACAAATTTTCCTTCTACAACTTCAGCACCACTTCATTTTGAAACTCCTACAACAATATCTCCTACAACATCAGCAACAAATCATGAAGATGTCTCAACTGTCACAATATTTTATGATCCTGAAAACAACTCTGCCTACAACTCAGAAAGTGCTGCTCCCATCAGAGCACCAGTCACGATTTATTATGATCCACAAACTATCACAGTCCCTTCTGCAGCTGTCATCAGTCCAGTCACTGTCACAGTGCCTGGACCAGTACCTTATGAAAGTAGTAGGGTCATCCCTTGGCACTACGGCTCTGACGTATACTGCGAAGGAAAGAAAATCACCCTTGAACCATCAACGCCTGCACCACAAATAGACAATGTGGGAGGAGGCGGAGGCCTCACTCGAAGCGGACGTCTCTTTGCTCCACAAATTCAAAGATCCACTGCCGAAGCAGAAGCTGCTGCCAAGGCAAAAGGAAAGAGCCCGGTACAGGAAGATCAAGCTGTTAAGGAAGCTTTGAAAACACCATTCGATCAAGAAGTTGATGAGTTCATGAGAATCATCAAAAAGAGTGATTACAAAATAGTGGATCAGCTTCACCAGACGCCATCTAAGATCTCTATCCTATCATTGCTTATGTGCTCCGAAGCCCATCGGAATGCACTACTCAAAGTCTTGCACGCAGCTTACGTGCCTGAAGAGATCACCGTCAATCAGTTGGAAACCGTGGTTGGAAATGTTACTGCTAGCAATGGGCTAGGGTTCACCAATACTGACTTGACAACGGAAGGCCGCAACCATAACAAGGCCTTGCACATCACCATGGAATGTAAAGGTGCAGTCCTTTCCCATGTGCTGGTAGACACAGGGTCCTCCCTTAATGTCTTACCGAAAAAGGCCCTGTTGAAGCTAGAGTATGAAGGATTGGCGTTGCGTCCCAGCAACCTAGTAGTAAGAGCCTTTGACGGTTCTAAGAGATCGGTTCTGGGAGAAATTGAGCTGCCTGTGACAATTGGCCCACAAACTTTTACAACGATCTTCTACGTGATGGACATTCAGCCTGCCTACAGCTGTTTGTTGGGTAGACCATGGATTCATGCCGCTGGCGCGGTAACGTCTACCCTTCACCAGAAGTTAAAATTTGAGTGGGAAGGCCAAGTTATTACTATCTGTGGGGAGGAGGATATATTTGTTAGCCATCTGGCTACTTATAAGTATATTGAGATGGATGGGGAGATCCATGAAACAATGAGCCAAGGGTTTGAGGCCCTGAATGTTAATGAAGCATCTGCTGTATCTGGAATCTCCATGTCATCTTATCAACAAGCCCGGAAGGTTGTTGAGAAAGGAGTTGCCCGAGGCTGGGGCAAGGTTTTATCTGTGGAGGAGAAGAAAGACAAATTTGGGTTGGGTTACAGACCAACTCAACAAAATCAAGTAGAGGCTGCTGAGAAGCCCGGTTTTGTCAGTGGGGGGATGCTCACCCCTGATGCTATCAACAATTTGGAAGACGAGCTGGAAGAGGAGCGCAATCTGGAGAATTGGATACGTCCAAAGATCCCGGGGAGCAGTATCTCAAACTGGCCTTCCCAGGAAATTATAAGAGTTACTCATGCAGAGTAATTATTATTTCCTGTATTTTTATAGCATGCATCAAAGTCTTGCATCTTGCCCAAGATGACAAGACTCATTTTGTAATCGGGCCATCTGTACTTTTTGTGCAAACAAGATTAATCAATGAAATATCAGACATCTTTTTGCAAATGAGTCTTTTTCCTTTCCGCTCACTGTTTTTCCATTTTTTTTCTTTTTGTACAAAAAATAAATGGCGATGTTTTCAAAATGATAACTTTATTTCACTTTTTTAAACAAGATTAAAATCAATCACTAAAATGAACAAACTGAACCCTTGCAGAGAGTGCCTTCCAGACAGCACCGACAACAGCACGACTTTGACTTCGTATGACTCGGACAATCCAATCAATCAAGCTGACGAAGGGGTTGAAGAAGAATATGAGCTTCCTGAAGAGCTAGCCAGGTTGTTGAGACAAGAGGAAAAAGTTATTACTCCTCACCAGGAGGAGGTTGAAGTGATTAATCTTGGTACAGATGAAGACGTGAAAGAGGTTAAAATCGGGGCCTGCCTGCAAGACTCAGTGAAGAGACAACTGATTGATCTGCTTCAAGAATATGTGGACGTGTTTGCTTGGTCTTATCAGGATATGCCAGGGTTGGATACCGACATTGTTGTGCACAAGCTGCCTTTGAGAGAAGAGTGCCCACCGGTCAAACAGAAGCTGCGCCGTACTCGCCCAGACATGGCTATGAAAATCAAGGAGGAGGTACAAAAGCAATGGGACGCCGGGTTCCTTGCCGTAACTAGCTATCCGCCGTGGGTTGCTAATATAGTACCTGTGCCTAAGAAGGACGGCAAAGTAAGGATGTGTGTTGACTACCGGGATCTGAACAGAGCCAGCCCGAAAGATGACTTCCCATTACCTCACATTGATGTATTGGTGGATAACACGGCTCAGTTCTCGGTATTCTCCTTCATGGACGGATTTTCAGGATACAATCAGATCAAGATGTCACCTGAAGACATGGAGAAGACGACTTTCATCACACCCTGGGGCACGTTCTGTTACAAAGTGATGCCATTCGGACTGAAGAATGCTGGTGCAACATATCAACGGGCTATGGTGACATTATTCCACGATATGATCCATAAAGAGATAGAATGTTATGTGGATGACATGATCGCCAAGTCCCTTACTGAAGAAGACCACTTGGTGAATCTGCTGAAGTTATTCAAGCGTTTGAGGAAGTACCAACTGAAGCTGAACCCCAACAAATGTACATTCGGGGTGCGGTCTGGTAAGCTGCTGGGATTTATTGTAAGCGAGAAAGGGATTGAAGTAGACCCTGATAAAGTCAAAGCCATTCAAGAGATGCCTGCACCGAAGACTGAGAAAGAAGTTCGAGGTTTCTTAGGGCGATTGAACTACATTTCACGGTTCATATCTCACCTTACAGCAACCTGTGAACCCTTGTTCAAGCTGTTAAGAAAAGAACAAACGGTCAGGTGGAACGAAGACTGCCAAAGGGCATTTGACAAGATCAAGGAATACTTACAAGAACCTCCAATCCTTATGCCTCCAGTTGAAGGAAGACCTCTGATAATGTACTTAACAGTATTAGAAGAGTCAATGGGGTGTGTGCTGGGCCAGCATGACGAGTCTGGTCGAAAAGAGTACGCAATATACTACCTAAGCAAAAAGTTTACCGACTGTGAACAACGTTATTCACTGCTCGAGAAAACTTGCTGTGCTTTAGCGTGGGCTGCTCGCCGACTGAGACAGTATATGTTGACCCACACTACTTTGTTGATCTCAAAGATGGACCCAGTTAAGTACATATTTGAGAAGCCAGCTCTTACCGGACGGGTTGCAAGATGGAAAATGATTCTCACGGAATATGACATTCAGTACACCTCCCAGAAAGCCATCAAGGGCAGTGTATTGTCTGATTATCTTGCTGAGCAACCCATTGATGATTACCAGCCTATGAGGTTTGACTTCCCTGATGAAGACATCATGTTCATAAAAGCAAAAGATCATGAAGAGCCTGTTCACACTGAAGGGCCTGACCTAGAAGAAGAATGGACTATGATGTTTGACGGGGCTGTTAATATGAATGGTCGTGGTGTTGGTGCAGTACTCATTACACCTAAAGGAGTTCACATGCCTTTCTCGGCAAAACTCACTTTCAACTGCACTAACAACGAAGCTGAATACGAAGTTTGCATTATGGGTCTTGAGGAAGCCATTGACCTCAGGATCAAAACATTGACTGTATTCGGAGATTCAGCTTTGGTAGTCAATCAAACCAACGGAAAATGGTACACCCACCAGGATCATCTGATACCTTACAGGGATTATACAAGAAGGTTATTGACTTTCTTCACAACAGTCAAGCTTGAGTATATCCCTCGGGACGAGAATCAGTTTGCAGATGCTCTTGCTACCATTTCATCCATGATCAAAGTTCAAGCTGCTAACTTTGTACCTCAGATTTCAGTGTCCAGACTTGATAGACCGGCATATGTATTTGCAACAGATGTTGTCAAAGATGATAAGCCTTGGTTCCATGACATTAAATGCTTCTTGGAGGATCAAACATACCCATCTGGGGCATCTTCCAATGATAAGAAGACTTTAAGAAGGCTTGCTGGTAGTTTCTTTCTGAACACTGATGGGTCTTTATACAAAAGGAACTTTGATATGGTACTCCTCAGATGTGTTGACAAGACGGAAGCAGACTTGTTGATGCATGAAGTGCACGAAGGATCCTTTGGTACCCATGCAGGAGGGCATGCCATGGCTAAGAAGTTGTTAAGGTCAGGTTATTACTGGATCACAATGGATGCAGACTGTTGTGCTTACGCCAGAAAATGCCACAAATGCCAGATCTACGCAGATAAGGTGCATGTGCCTCCCAATCCTTTGAACATCATGTCTTCACCATGGCCCTTTTCTATGTGGGGCATTGATATGATTGGCAAGATTGAGCCAACTGCTTCAAATGGCCACAGATTCATCCTGGTCGCCATTGATTATTTCACCAAGTGGGTTGAAGCAGCCTCATATGCAAATGTTACAAGGCAAGTGGTAGCCAGATTTCTGAAGAGAGATATCATCTGTCGATATGGAGTTCCCGAGCGAATCATTACTGACAATGGTTCCAACTTGAACAACAAAATGATGGCAGAGCTGTGTCGGGACTTCAAGATCCAACATCACAATTCTTCTCCTTACAGGCCAAAGATGAATGGCGCTGTTGAGGCAGCAAATAAGAATATCAAGAAGATTGTGCAGAAGATGGTAGTCACTTACAAAGACTGGCATGAAATGCTACCATTTGCCTTGCATGGGTACCGCACATCAATCAGAACGTCCACTGGGGCAACACCGTATCAGCTTGTGTATGGGATGGAAGCAGTCCTACCTGTTGAAGTTGAGTTACCCTCCCTACGGGTATTGATGGATGTTAAGCTGAACGAAGCAGAATGGGTCAGGTCCCGGTACGAACAACTAAGCCTGATTGAAGAGAAAAGGTTGGCTGCAATTTGTCACGGGCAGTTGTATCAGAAAAGAATGAAGAGAGCCTTCGATCAGAAAGTCAGGCACCGAGAGTACCAAGTGGGAGATCTTGTGCTGAAAAGGATCCTCCCTCCTCATACAGACCACAGGGGAAAATGGACTCCAAACTATGAAGGGCCATTCGTGGTAAAGAAAGTTTTCTCTGGTGGAGCACTGATGCTCAGCACCATGGATGGTGAAGACTTCCCGTCCCCTGTGAATTCGGATGCAGTTAAAAAATACTTCGCATAAAAATGACCCGCTGGACATAAAAACAGAATGTAAGTCCAGGCAAAAATAGGGCATCCCGGCGAGTCAAAAACAGAATAAAAGACTCGGGCAAAAATAAGGGAAAATAAACAAAAATGTACACCCGCTGAGTTGAAAAGCCGCATTGGACAGCTCAGGCAAAAATGGGTATCCCGATGGATTGAAAACCCGAAAGGGCGATCCATGCAAAATAAGGGAATAAGCGAACAACTGCATTCTGAATTCGTCTGTATCGCCTACAACTTAGCAAACCTCGAAAGGATCAAGCTTCAATCAGAATCAGCCTCCTTCAGAAGGCAAGACGAGAAGAACGTCAAAGGTCATACGAGTCATAGCAAGAGGGAAGCTCCTTCAAAGCGTCGTCAACATCGCCAGCACTTTGTTTCTCAATTTGTAACAGCCTCCTCATTTTAGGAGATATGTTTCTTTGACTGTATCTCGCCAAGTCAGGGCATTTGAATTAATAAAATCAGATTTTTCAGTCACGTTTCGTCTTGTACATTTTTATTTGCAAAGAATGTCTGATGTCTCTAAAAAACTGATTGCATAAGTACAGATGCTTTTCTCTAAAAAAATAAAAACACGTGCTTGCAGGGAATATACTTGCTCTCAGAAGTGTATAACTCCTATGACGGAATCCGGTAAGGGATACCTCGGGAATACTTGTGCGTTTCTCTATCTTTGCAGGATTGCAGGTATCCAAAACACGACTTGGGGCATGAAAGCTTCACCCTATCAAGCTGACAAATCAATACTCGCTCGGTATTAGCACCCAGGTGTTTTCTCCCCAGCTGAGTTGCCAACAACTTTCCCCAGCTAGTTTGCCACTTGTCACTCCCCCCAGTCGAGATTTCGAGCATTCTTCCTCAACAGAATACAAGGTCAGGGAACCATCTCCCCACAGAATCCTCAGCCTCTATTCAGAAGAGCAACGCATGAAGGAGTCGCAACAGAGTAATGAAGGCTCTTGCAAACCCCAGCTGGGTCCTATATTACAGGGATATGTCCATCAGTGACCTATATCCCCAGGCAGGTGCATCTTACCAGATCTATCAATGATCTCATCCCCAACTGGGAGGTCCATTTCAAACAGATCAGCCAGAGATCTTCGCAGCAACGGGATCCAAGTCCCGGTTTGATATCTTTGCATAATCATGACATTTGCATCATATTCACCCACAAAGCGTAGCATTCCGTCTAATACGGAGCATTACGGCAAAAATCAAACACATAGCATAATCATAAGCCATGTTGCGAATCGAACACTTGTGAATAATAAACCATTCATCAGAATGCAGGATACTTTCCCCAAAATCCCCACCAGAGTCCCCAGCAAAAGCAGTTGCCTCACAAATCACAAACACCAGTATATGCTCCTTTTGACACCCGTCCTTGTCATGCCACCAGCAGAAAGCCAAAGACATCATCTTTGCACTCACCTATACTTGTATATACATTTTCTCGACACCCGTCCGTGTCATATCCCCAGCGCAGTCGCTTACACTTTTACAACCCATATACCTGTTTATACTAAACTCTTCTCCTTTTGACATTCGTCCGTGTCACCCTCCCCAGCAGAATGAATGATCATGTATAAATCACTCCTATCATACTTATACAGATACTCGTCCGTATCTTGTATATACCACTTATATCCCCACAGATTCGACATTGGTCCATGTTCTTTGTTAACCAGTTGGTACTCGTCCGTATCATCATCTCAGAATATGCGTCAAGTGTTTGTTTCTACATGATACTCGTCCGTATCATAAGTCTTAAGGATGCTCGTCCGCATCTTTAGTCCATACACTGTGTCAAACACTGAGTCTTCTTGAATATAGATACTCGTCCGTGTCTGCTATTCCCCAGAAGAATCCCCTCAGATTCAACACTCGTCCGTGTTCTTTGTTAACCCGTTGATACTCGTCCGTATCATCATCTCTGAACACGTGTCAGTATTTGTTTCTACCCGATACTCGTCCGTATCGTAGTCTTAGGGATGCTCGTCCGCATCTTTAATCTATACACAAGCATACCAAACACTTATACCTTTTGTTTCTTGGATGTAAACGCTCGTCCGTGTTTACTATTCCCCAGTAGATTGCCAACAAAACAAATTTTCCTTCTTATCTGACACTCGTCCTGTGTCATGATAAACCCTGAGAGCAGCCGTACCCTGCTAGGTGGTCGTCCTCCACCTCTTGATGGTCGTCCTCCATCATGCTCATCCGATGGTCGTCCCCATCGTTGATATTTAGCAGCCGTCCCCTGCTAGGTGGTCGTCCTCCACCTCTTGATGATCGTCCTTCATCATTTTATCCAATGGCCGTCCCCATTGTTGATTTTTGGTTATCTGACATTCATCCTATGTCATGACAAACCTTGAGAGCAGCCGTCCCCTGCTAGGTGGTCGTCCTCCACCTCTTGATGGTCGTCCTCCATCATGCTCGTCCGATGGCCGTCCCCATCGTTGACCCTTTTATCCGGCATTCCTCTTATGTCGCGATATTTTCGGCAGCCGTACCCTGCCAGGTGGTCGTCCTCCACCTTAGATGACCGTCCCCCATCTTATCCCCAACAGAGCAGCCGTCCCCTGCTAGGTGATCGTCCTTCACCTTTGATGATCGTACCTCATCATCTGTTTATTTCATTTATTCTTTAACCCGATGGCCGTCCCCATCGTGGTCCCTTTTCTTTTTTAGCCCGATGGCCGTCCCCGTCATGTTTCATTCAATCCCCAGAGAATCTTGCAGCTTTACTTGATGGCCGTCCCCATCATAATATCTTATTTTTTCCCAGCTAGTCGGCCGTCCCCGTCTTTGCTTTACCTTTTATCCCCAGCATGTCGGCCGTCCCCGTCATCGCTCTTTACCCAGCAGTCGTCCTCTGCTCGACGGTCGTCCTCCATCGCCCACACTTTACAATATACTTTATTTTCCTTTACAATCTATATCCCTTTTCTTCTTCATTCTGTGAGTGCAAATTTTGGACTGTCTTTGGTATTCAACCACAAGTTATCTTGTTTGCCTGTTAAGCCGATGCTTACATCCTGCACAGCTAACTCATGTTTGAATAGGGGCAGCTGTAAACACCCCAAATTTGCCCTCACCCATTCACACCATGGCTTGTGATCATTTCATATGCATAAAACCAATCATACCATCTCATATTATATTTTTGATTCACTGCATAGATTCTAAGTCATCTGCATCTAGGGTTTGTGATCTGAGCAATCTAAAAGTTTCTTGAGCCTCTCCAAAGGTCATCAACCACTTCAAAGGGGTCCATGTGTGTTCTTATATCATATTACATCCTCTCAAAATCAAGAATGTCAAAGAATCACAAGAACTGAGAATGGTATGGAGGCAGAGCCAGGTTTGACTGCACAGATGACCTGAAATTAGGGTTTTGGTTTCAGAGGCCATAACTCCAATTTTTTTGATCATTCTTGTTTCCATTGGTCTCTATATGGTATAGGGAGTATGCATATCAATTTTCATGAAGAAATTCCATGGGGAAGTCATCTGATCAAGAGTTGACTTTCTGGACAAGTCAGTGCAAAATCAGGGCATCTGAGGCCCCCAATGACCCAACCAAGGGGTGATCTTCATCATTTTGAGTGTATATGATCTTTATTTGATCATGGAAGAAGTTAGAAGTTCACAAAATTCAAGAATTACAAGTTTTTGCAAAGTTGACTTTTTAGGGCATGGTTGACTTTTAAAGAATATGTCATTTTATGCCACTTTTCAAACCTTACTTTTTGATCCAAAAATGCTTCAAATGGAAAAACTTTGGTCATGAAAGTTGTAGATTAGATCTTTCCCTTTTCAAAAAGTACAAGAACATGACCTAATTCATTTCGGATCAAAAGTTATGGTGTGTCAAAGTTGGCAAAAATCACTAATTTTCAAGATATGCCTCAAATAAGAAACTTGCAAAAACTTTGTACCAAGGCATTTGTAACTTCTAATTCATGTCTAACCATTACACAAACATCACATGTGACCTAAAAATCAGATTTGAACCAAAATTTCTCATGTTTCATGGTTTGTATAGCAAGAAAGTTTCATGTGAACCAAAAGTGATCAAGTTGCAAAATCATCATCACACTTCCCTCCACTTGTTGCCTTGGCTGCTGAACCAACCATAGCCTTTCCCCTCACCATTCTGCACCAGCCCACACCCTTGTACTAGCCTAGAACACAACCCATGCCTCTCTTACACAAAGGTTGACAATTTGCAAAAGTGAACTTACCTATCACAGCAGGCCAGGTCACATCATCTGACCAATGAGATTATTTTATGCAAGCCAAATGCTAGCCATTTCACATAACAAGCAAGGCTGAAACACACAAGAACATAACATTCACAAAAACACTCCCTCAAGCAAAACTCTTCGAATCTCTCTCCACAACTCACAAACACAAGAACCAATTCCACTGATCAACTCACCTTGCTCCACTGAGCCAAAACCAGCAAGACTCAGGCCTGAACTAAGCATGAACTAAGCTTCACCATTTTTCATCCCCAAAGCCAGAACTTTCGAATCTCACTTTCCAGCCATAAAACACCCCATTTCTCTTCACCAACAAGTCAGACACACTCAAAGGAGCAAGAATCCACCATTGGATTAGCCTGAAACCTCACATTTCTTGACTGTGAAACCTGCTGCACCAGAACTCTTCTCTTCAAACCAGCCATCCACAAGAACTTTGAGGCTTCTCTTTGAGTTCAAGGGAGTCAAAGAAGTTCATTTGCACACAAAGGAGACTCTGGAAGCTCAGTGTTGAAGCTTTCCAGCTCAGGTATGACCATGGATTCTTTTTCTCAGAGCTTGCATTTTGAGTTATAAATTGGTTGCTTATGTCTTGCTGGTCATGGGGATGCTTTTAGAATAAAAAATAGATGAGAAATGAGTTTGTATTGTCACTCTGAAATTTCACCCGTGAAATTTGTTTCTTTCGATTTGCTTGATTCTGGATGTTTAAATGATGTTTGAGAGTGGATTCGTGCCCTAGGATGTTAGAGGATCACTTGGCTGTGTTTAATTTGATGTTTAGAAGCCTAAACCATGATCTAGGGTTTTGTTGTCGCCGGAGAAGATGACCGGAGCTCCCCTCCGGTCACCTGATTTTGTTTAACCCTAATCCTGTAATTAAATGAGGTTTAAATCTTGAGCGTTGGATCAGCTGACTTTGTTGACTTCCCGCGTGCACGAATGACCCAGATTCGTTCATTTGCCCTAATCCACTTTAGTTAGTTTAATTAATCATAATTAAATTAATTTAATCAGAACCAACCTAGGCCACTAGATCTGGCGCGCAGTCAACATTTTCAAACCCAGAGCAAATCCTAGCCCTCCATTCAGTTGACTTCAGTTTATTTCATTATATTTTCATATTTTTCTCATTTGTTTTATACAATTTATTTAAAATAGTAAAAATGTTTTAAAAATTATGAAACTTTTTGTCAAGAGTTTCATTAATTTTTAAAACACAAAAATATTTTTATTTTCATTTTTAGCATTAAAAAAATTATTTTTAAATATTTAAAAGATTATTTTTAATTGATTAATGAAAATTAATTTATTAAAAATACTTTTAGGTATTTAAAAATCACCAAAAAATTCATGAAATGTTCTAAGACATTTAGAAACATTGTCCAACCTTCAAACCAAATTTCCTTTTTGATCCTGATGCATTTTGAGAATTTTTCATTGAATTAAAATCATTTTTGTGCATTATTTTGATCCAAACTTCAAAAAATCATTTCTGCCTAACCATGAAGAGTTGGACATTGATTCTTTTTGCATTGCATTGTGTTTAGCATGTAGTTTATGAGATTAAATGGTCATGATTTGATCTTTCATTTTCCATTTGTTTGGTAATTTTCTTGTTTAGGAACCCTAAAACCCTAGAAATCTTAAGAAAAACCATAACTTGAAATTGGTTAGGAGTTGAGACCTCTCCTTTGGGCATTGGGTTAGTATAGGATTAGGGGTCCTTTGAGTGCATTTTCAATTTTTTATAATGTTGATTGCTTCTGGTTTTGGTTTTTGTTTGTTGCATTGATCATAAACCCTAATTTGGGCTTCCATATGCATCCATCTTGCATTCTCTGGCATAACATGACTTGCCATGGCATTTCAAGCATCCATTTGATTCATTTGACATCATAAGACATATTGAAAGCATGTTTGATCATTGCATCATGTATTTGCCATGTTGTATGCCATGTGCATTCCATAACTTTTCATGTAGGTTCATGGTCCTAAGCATGCTTCTCTTGCATCCATATGTTTGTATGATCATTCTCATGCCTTGCCTCATGTTTGCATAATCTCTTAGCATCATTAACATCACACTCATGCTTCTGGTTTTGGTTTGTATCATGTCATTGCATCTCATTTGCATAGCATTTCATTTCTTTTGCTAACCTTTCAGGTGGTAAGTTGTTTTGAGAAGTGGATTTGCCTTCACTTCTCACAATCTCCTTTCATCTCTCTTATGCATCCTTGCTGCATTTTGTATGTGTATTTAATTGAGCTTTCTCATTCATGTTCATCTTACCTTCTTTCTTCAAGCAACTTGTCTTCTTAAGTGAAGCAAGTTGTTTTGCTTCTCTTTGCTCCTTTCATTTGCTTCTCTCCTTGGTGGTTCTTTGAAGATCTTTCTTGCAAACCTCACAAACCCTAGGAACAACCTAGTATGATAATAATTAGGGTTGATTAGTTCCCCACTTAGCTTTTACCTTTGTGTCATCATTGAGTCTTCTCTTCTCATCTCATAATCAGGGACTAAACCCTAAAGGCTTTAAGGCTTTGTGATTAAGCTTATGCCTGCATCCTTCTATTAGGATGGAGTGTATAACTTTAATCCTAAGTGTTAAACCCTTAATGTGTTTAACTCCTTAATCAATTCACTTAATAATCATCAAGACATCAAGCTTGTAACTTGGGCCTTGCATTAGGGTTCTAATTCTTCCTTAATTGGTTAAGAAGGACTAACCCTAGTGTTAATGGACAAGTCCTCCTCAAGTTGTCTTACAAATCATAAAAATCACTTCTTCATCTAACCATTAACTAAAATCCACTTAATAAAGACTCTGTTTTGTCATGAGGTTAATCCCTAATCATGGATTAAGTTGAGGAGCTTTCCTCAGCTTAAACACTCTCATCTATTATCCTTCTATTAGGATGGTGTAATGAGTCTGTTTAATCCCTGATTATGGCTTAGTCTCATTACTTAACACTAAACAAAAACAACAAAAGCATCTAAATAATCACAAGTAGGTTAATGATCTTAATCCTACACCGTGGTGATTAAGTGTGAGATGCTGACTTCACACTTAAGGTATTCTCATTACCCCTAATCAGAGGGAAGATGTGATGAGTTTACTAAATCCATTTGGTTTATGCTTAAGCTCATTAACTTATGACAAATCCGAAAAAAGCAATAAAAGACTGAAAACACAAAAACAAACAATAATCGTCTCCTCCGGGATTCTTTTCTCATCTCACTCACTCCTAAACGAGAACTTGCTTCTTCCGTCTAATGCAAGACAGTTTGCACCTGAGCCAGACAGGTCATACACTTGAGCATAGACCAGTAAGCAATTCACAAGTCATTTCATCCTTCAGTCTCTTTGGGTCGAACTACGGTGTTCTGACTTCCTCATTGCACGAGAGGATACGTAGGCATAACTTAACAGTTATCGAACAAAAGTCTCTGTACATTCCCCCTCCTTCCAGCATTATTCTTTAAGCCTCATGATCATGAGCATTTCACTCCTGTCCTTGCACTGACACTTCTCTTATACACTTCACATCACTTATACACTTTACACTGACACCTGTACATCCTTTTCCAGCTCTCTTTTATACACAAATTGCACTGACACTACCCCTTTAAAACACAAATCTTTTAAGCGTGGATCCCGTCGAGTACGACGGACAATCTGGGTGCTAATACCTTCCCAGGTTGTAACCAACCCCCTTTCTCAGTCTCTCTGGTCTGCAACCGTCTTATCCATCTTTTTCTAGGTCTATGCAGCATTGCCTTTCCCCCCGGGATAAAAATGCCTAGCTGGCGACTCTATTCATCTCCAGTGAGTTCACTGCTGTGTGTTCTCATTGTCCCTCTCGCCGACCGTTCGCGTCTGTACCTTTATTTAGGCATTCCCCATTTATCGGGAGCGACAACATTTTTTAGAATAAAGCAATAAGGAAAAACCCATATGGAAATAACAAAAATAACATTTTATTGATGATGATAAAATTTGAAACAAAGCCCGACAAACATCACTTTCACCTTGGGCAAAGTGAAAGGATTTTTGAAAGAAAATAAAACAAATTACTTTGAAGCATGAACAATAAAAGGAACATCAATAGCAATCCAGTTCTTGCAAATCTTTCCATGCGTAACAAAGTTAGGCATTTCTTCATCTTCTTCATCTTCAATGATGGCAGCAGCGGAATGATCGTTGATAAATCCAGCACTTCAGAATCCTTCCTTAATAGTCTTCGGGTCATTGAGAACCACACCTGGTGTAAAACCAATATTGAATCCCTCTTTGTTGTCGACAACATCAATAACTCGCCCCCAACCGTCAAATCGACCAGTTTCGAGCATGCGCAGAGCATCCTTGAGAGAAGACATAGGCATGACATTCTTCTTAGCAGCATTATCAACAATAGAAAGAGCCTGAAATGAAGTTCCCACCTCTTCTTCAGCATCAATATAGGAGAAAGATGACAAGTTGCTCACTAGCATCGCCTGTTCACTACCAAGAGTCACTTATTTCCCATCTTTCACAAACTTCAGCTTTTGATGGAGAGTAGATGTCACAACTCCTGCCTCATGAATCCAGGGTCTTCCAAGGAGACAACTGTAAGCGGGATGTATATCCATTACCTAAAAATTAATTTGGAATATAAATGGTGCAATCAGAATAGGAAGATCAACTTCACCAATCACAGTCTTCTTCGATCCATCAAAAGCTTTCACAATAATCCTGCTATGCCTCATGGGATCACCTTGGTACACAAGCCTTGACAAAGTCGACTTCGGCATCACATTTAGAGAAGACCCAATATCAACCAGCACCTTAGACATAGCATATTCCTGACAGTTCACTGAAATATGCAGAGCCAAATTATGATTCCTTCCTTCTTCAGGCAAATCATCATCACAGAAAATCAAATTGTTGCACGATGTGATATTAGCCACAATACTATCAAACTGATCAACAGTCACATCGTGGTCAACATAAGCTTGATCAAGAATCTTCTACAAAGACTGTCTATGAGCCTCAGAGCACATTAAGAGTGATAAAACTGATATTTTCGACGGAGTATGCAACAACTGCTCAGTAACATTGTACTCGCTCTTCTTTATCAATTTTAACACCTCATCTTCACTATAACCGAATTTTCCTGATCGGGCAACAACATCTATAATCTGCTTACTTGCACTTGTATCTTCAGCTCTCTTCGGAGGATCCGAAGCATAAACTCTACCACTTCGAGTATCCTTTGTCACATCAGCAATGCTAACCACAAACCTTGGAGAAGGAATAGGAACTTCCTTACCATTTTCTATCATCGTAGCATTATACCGATATGGAACATCTTTATTAGACTCATATGACATTGGACCAGGCAAATTGGTCACCAAGGGAGTAACATCATATTTGCGTCTATCAAAAGAAATAACCACCTTCTCAGGATCAACTCTCTTAGGAATATTGAACTGAGGCACAATAACATTCACTTCATTTTCATACTCATCTCTTTTTGCTGTCACCAATATCAACTTATCGTCCATCATATTTTGAATGTCTCTCTTAACAATCACGCAACCACGAGGGATCACCGAGAAAATGCAACAACCAGCATAATCGTGATCAATATCATGATATTCACTTAAGAAAGCATGCATCTCAACCAAAGACCTTCGAATATGGGGGACCTCATAAATCTTGAACAAACCAGGACAACCATCAACCATATTCACAGACGTATTACCATGCTTCGGAAGAGGATTTGTCTTTACATTTAGATTAACATCATTGAAGGACAGAACATTGCTCCTTATCAATTTTTGCACTTCAAACTTCAATGGATAACAATTCTCAACATCGTGCCCCGGGGAACCTTGATGAAAAGCACAGTGAGCCTCTGGCTTATACCACCATGGGATAGTCTCTGGAACTGGAGGTGGAGAACATGTTTGCACAAGATTCTTTGCAATCAAAGATGGAAGAAAGTCCACATACAACATCGGAATGGGGTCAAAACTTGGCTTAGCGCGAACCTGTTGATTACCACCCTGTTTCACAAAAGGTTGTTGATAACGAGACTGATACTTTGGAGTTGTTGGCACAGTTGGAGTCACATTAATCATCGGAGTTACAGAAGCTACATGCTGCTGATGACGATTCTCACGACCACGAGGTCTTCTGTAACTTTCACGAGACACAACATTAGTCTCACCCTCTTTCTTTTTACCAAAGTTGAATCTCCTAGAGCTCGAGCCTGCACTACTCTCCTGGCTTAACCGTCCCTCACGAATACCTTCTTCTAATCGCATCCCCATACTCACCATTTCAGTGAAATCAGAAGGAGAACTTGCTATCATCTTCTCATATTAGAAATAACCTAAAGTATTCAAAAAGATCTTCGTCATTTCTTTCTCTTCTATAGGAGGAACAATCTGAGCTGCTAGCTCGCGCCATCTCTGCGCATACTCTTTGAAAGTCTCTTTGTCTTTCTGGGACATAGCGCGAAGCTGATCTCTATCTGGTGCCATATCAACATTATACTTGTATTGCCTAACAAAAGCCTCTCCCAAATCATTGAAAGTCTTTATTTGGATATTGTCCAAACTCATGTACCATCTCATGGCGGCACCAGTCAGACTATCCTGGAAATAATGAATTAGTAGCTGATCATTGTCTGTCTGAGCAGACATCTTTCTAGCATACATAGTCAAATGACTCAGAGGACAAGTATTGCCCTTATACTTCTCGAACTCAGGCAACCTGAACTTGTACGGAACTTTGACATTAGGAACCAAACAAAGATCATAGGCATCATTTCCGAACAAATCGTTATGCTTCAAGGCTCTCATCTCCTTCTGTATCTCAGCAAAACGACCTTGAAAATCATCAAGTCTTTCAATCACACCCACACCTTCACTGGGCTCAACATGGTAAATCACTTCATCATGGTGCAGAATAATGTACATCACAGGCGGTGTAGTAGTCATCACTAGCGGAAGAGTATTAAATGTAGCAGTCTGAGGAGGAGGAGGAGGATGATAACCAGCATGTATGAAATCAACCGACATGCCCCATGGTGTACTAGCAGGCATGCGATAGCAAGGAGAAAGAACTGTCTCAGTAGGAATTGATGCAGTAACAATCTTAGAGATGATTGTATTCTGAACAGGAGAATTAGGAGGAGGTGGCTGATTCTGAACAGCCACCAAGCTTTCCATTATGGCAGTAACTCTTTCCAAGCTTTCCCTCAGATATGTAACCTCTTCGCGCAGCTCGCGATTCTCTTGTTGTAAGGTTTCCGACATCTTCTTCCGATTAGCCCGAGTATCAACTTTGTGAGTCAGCTTGACAAGAGAACTGAATGAAGACCAAGAAACAACATAAGATCCCTGTACAACACTCAAAAAGCAAGACAAATGCAGGTATGATGCATGGTATGCGTATGCAAATGCAAAGATTTCAAAGGACTATAAGATAAATTGCAATATTTATAAAGACACACTTTTTAAAGTACTTAAAAACTCATTCTCATTAAAATCAAAGTAAGGATTACAAGTGAAGTACAAGCCTCAACAATCCTAATACATGAGAGAAAAACTAAATTAGGCATATGGGATCACATCCGGAGAAGATCCGAATCCCGGCTGGCACTTCATGCGAATCCTCTTAATCTCTTTCTTGTACCGATTCTCCATATCTTCCTTATCCTTCACCAACTGGTCAACAATGGCCTTCCAAGCACCGGATGTAGGAGGAATGGTAGATGAAGTACTAGAGGAAGAAAAATCCTCTCTTGGCCTCTTCGTAACACGCCGCTCAAGTAACTCAATGAGATCATCCTTCTCCTTCAGTTGCTCTTGCATCATAGTCTTCTCTAGTAGCCATTCTTCTTTCTCTTTCTTCATCTTGTCCAACTCTTCTTGAAGAGCAACCTTCTCATCAATAGGAGGAAGAAAAACAGTCAATGGTAGTATAGGAAACAAAGGCTCCTCGGGTGGATAAGGCATCTTGAGCTTGGAAGCCCTAGATCGAACCCACTGGATGTAACACTCGGAGGGAGCAAGTTGTTGTCTTCCCAATTGACCATTCTCTTTACGATGAACCGCATGCCAAGAATGAGCAATCCTTTTCTTCATTTCTACATGATCTGCACCATTAAGAAAGAAGAAACATGATAAGGAAAGGTTGTTTGATATGTCCTTCAAACAATATCCCAACTGTCGCCTAGCAAGAATAGGGTTGTAACTAATTGCCCCACGTGTACCAAGAAGAGGTACATTAGGAAACTCTCCACAACTGTCAATAAGCACACCAGTATCATAATAGGAACAATACCAAGTCATATCCTTATGAGAAAAAGACATAATCCATAGATACCATCTTCGCTTCTCTCTATTATACTTGAAGACATCGGATTTTGGTAGATGCGAAATAAACCACCTATAGAGAAGAGGCGCACAACACACAATCTCTCCATCACCTTTGGAGGTCCTATAATGAAAAGCATGATACATGTCTCCAAGCAAAGTAGGTACCAGATTCTTCTTCAAGAAAATCTGAATGGCATTCTCATCCACGATACCATCTAAATTAGGAAACAAGACGATCCCATAAATGAGCAAAGCAAGAATAGCCTCAAATGCATCCTTATGACCCAGAGTAAGAGAAGTAGAAGCTTTTCTCATCAAAAACTTAGCATTAATACCACGGACACTCCCTTTTGGAAGAAACTTTCCTTTAAGGTCAGAATCCTTGAGAAAAAGGGCTTTGACTATGACTTTGATTGTAAGCTCCTTCTCTAAACCACTGAAAAGAAAATCCTTGTCCAAAATAGGTAGACCCGTCCAATGAGAGTACTCCTCCAAAGTCGGCATGAGCTGATAATCTGGAAAGGTGAAACAATGATGCAACGAATCATAAAACTGAGCTAAGGTAGGGAGAATCCCCTCTGGTACATCGGTATCCAAAATAAAGAAGAGCTTTCCATAACACTTTCGGAACTCCTGAGTATCAACCACCAATGCTCCTAGCTTTCTCAGCTCTACTATATTTGGATTCTTGAAGGTGTACTTCTTTGTGTTCCTCCTTTCAAAATTCATAACCATAGACATATGAAATTTTACAATAGTATCTTATGAGTCTCTTGAAATCTCAAAAACAATGCTCATGAATGCATGAGTGCATGTATGCAACAACCACAAGCAAGATCATACAAAGTACACGGGTTTAGGTTTCGAGTCACAAGCATGAAGTCAAGGTAATAGAACACCAACCCACACAGGTAAGTACTAAGGTTTTGTCTTCATTGTACCTGGAGAAAACCAAAAGGGTGTTAATAGAGGTGCCCGGAGTTAACAACCATATTTTGAATATTATCGGTACGTTGGATTACTCCCCAACCGATAACATTCTTAAAATAGACCTCGTCCGAGTGCAGTATCGTGTGACAACCACCTCAGGTTTACACCCGAATGGTTTCCGCACTATGTTCGAATATCGCCGTCCTATCATAAGTTCAACTCAGATCCGGGTTAGAATCTATCTCACTCACAGAGGATCACCAAAACCGAAACAGAACAATCAAATAACAAACAAATCAAACCAAAGCAGTAAATAAATCAAAGTAGGCCGAATCCACTTAGAGATTACTCCCTAGCAGAGTCGCCACTTTTCTGTAAAGGTAAAATCATGAATGTAAACTATCAATTAGTTTAACTCAAAGTAAACCGAGTCGCCACCGCGCTTTTATTTTATTCCAAGAGGAAAAGGAAAAACAAGTGAATATATCCTAATGAATCTAAAAGCAAGAAGCTAAAGAAACATAACAGAGAAACAGGTAAGGGGATAGGGTACACAATGGGAAGATTTTACGCACCCAAAATGTTTGTGGTACTCCACGGGAGCCCTTTGAAAAATTTACTGCTTTTGGTTTGAAAATGGTTCGCAAAAATATGAGTGGAGGGATGAGAAAAGAATTAGTTTTTTTTTATTTTTTGTGTATTTGGAGAGGTTTAACGCCTCATGCCTACGTACCCACAAAGTGCAATGCAAGATCAAAACCCCGTAGTTTGTGGTACAAATAGTGAAAAGGGTGGGTTATGATTCATTTTATTAAGTGAAGAGAATTTGTCATCTTCAAGTGGATAGCCAAACAAATCTACCATGAGAATGAAAGCATGGACTCATACATCATTATGGGGAGGGCGCCAACTCGGATAAAATCAATGAGTATGCCACTAAACCCCCACAAATGACAAGAGACTCAATTACATCAAACTACAACCATGGAGATTGAGAGACTTACACCCCGACTAAAGAATAATGACTCATTATCGACACTCTTTAAAAGAAAATAAACAAAAGTGCACAAAGGCACAAAACAACTTGAATGAGTTTGATTCTTTTATTTTCTTGAATTAAGGTCAACATGATTAGATTCATTGATTTTAAAAAAGAAAAGAAAAAGGTAAAAGCCTCTTGACAAAAAGTCAAGGTTTTGTTTTGTTAAAGAGGTGATGATTTTGTTTTTTTAAAAAGAATCCTTTGAAAAAGGGAGAAGGTTTTGAAAATTAAAGAATGGGAGGAGATGAAGGGACTATCCTAAAAAAGAAAATAAGGAGATAAGGGAAGAAAGATCTAACCAAACTTGATGACATTCCAAATTATGAGCATAAGAGTTCCATCCTTATAAGCTAGCAAGTGGCCAAATAAAGGCTAAATCCAACTTCATGATGATCAAAGAAAGGGGAAGAGATCCTAAAATCTAAGTCCAAAATCTCCATTCCAATGCCAAGGATAGTAACCAAAAATCCACAAAATAAAGTCACAAGTCTTTTAGAAGTTTAATCCTTTATTAAAGTTTTTTTGTGTCCAAATAGACAAAAGGAAAATCAACAATTAAAATAATAAGAAAAAATAATAAACATGATATGGATGAATAAAGCAAAATAGAATAAAGGCAATAAAAATGCAAGAAATTAAATGTTAGTAACAAAAAGAAATTAAAGTGCAAGAATCTAAAATATTAATAGTAGTAATAGCATAATAATATTGACATAATAATGGTATGGTGAACTTAATCAACCACAACAAAAAAAAGTAACCAAAACCGAAAGGCAACCGGATCCACTTAGCATCTTACACTATAGTGATTAATCAAGGCAAATCGAACCGAATTCAATGAAATTTGAAAGGTGATTGGGAGACCCAAAGCACCTACGCATCAAACGTTCATAAGTCTCGATTCTTAATGCAATATGATTAACCACTTTGGGATTACGCGATCAACAAGAGATCCGATCCACGAAAGTGAAAGTACCCAATTAGATTTTTATTCCGAAGTCGGGACACATTTAGGTCTATGTTAAGCAATCGCCGAGTAATTTACAAAGTAATTACCCTACAAATAAGGCCGACCACCACCAATTAAGGTGCATAATGTTAGTGCTAATGCATGCGAGATAAACGATATGTAAATCGTTATCCGGACGCGATACCGCACAAAACTAAAGGTGAATACCAAATTGATCCGCACTTATGGTATTCTTCCATCCTTAAGTTCAATCACTCTTCTTGGTGGATTCAAGCATGAAAATGTATCACTAATGCAAAGTACCTTAAATGAATTGAATAATCCACTTAAAGGTAGTTTTGAATTAATGAACATTAACTACTCTAATCTACATCCAAAGTTCATTGAAATTAAGGAGAAATCACTCCCAAAAGTGCTTCCCAAGGTAAAAATAAAAAGGAGGAAGAAGAAGAAGAAAGAGGAACCAAAAAGGGGCTTGAAACAAGCCAAAAACACCATTCTGACTTGTGTTAACCGTTAACCGGTTAACGCAAGCAGATTTTGAGTAATTTATGCTGTTTTGAAGATGGTTAACCGGTTAACCAAATGGTTAACCGGTTAATGCTGTACCAGAAGCTGAAAAATGCAGAAAATTCAGCATGATCCATTTTGAAACCTTTTCTCAAACATTGGATGATCATGATCTGAATTTGCACGAATTTTAAAACCAAAATACAGTGGAATCCCTGCAATCAAACAACAAATAAAGATCCAAAGGATCTAGAAACAAAAGCACCAAAGATCTACATCTTGAATGTTGATGGTGAATATAGGTTTATGAAGGAAGATGAATTACCAAAAGCTCTTCTTCAAATTGGACCAACACAAGCTTAGATCTACTAAAATTGATGAACAAAAGAATGAAAGGATGAAGGTTTAGCTCAAGTTAATCAAGAATTCAATGTAAATTCTTGATAACTTCAAAAGAAAGAAAGAGAGCTTTTGAGAATTTTGGTGTCGGGGGAGTATTTTGCAAGAGGTTTTGTGGCTATCAAAAGCTTGTGGAATGAATGAAATTGTGGTCCTATTTAAAGGCCTTAGGTATGGAAATTTGGTGGAATGGAGCTTGCTTTGGTAATTTGAATTTAGGTTTGGTAATTGGAATTTTGGTGGGAAATGGAAAAGAGTGGTGATTAATGAGGGTTTATGGTAGGAAATGATCAAAGTGATGTAGAGAAATCAAAACCAATGGATCTAGAATATTCCAATTAAATCAATGATCTTAGGGTGCTGAATTTGAATAAAAAATTCAAATTTCGCACTGGTTAACCGGTTAACCAAGCCAAAATTTAAATATTTTATTCAAACATGGTTGCTTGGTTGTTTCGGCCCGATTCTTGTTGTGCGTCGAAGAAATGAAAACATGGGCCTTGGAAATCCTTTGAATGAATCAATTAACTTGGGAAATCCTCGATCTGATAATTTTGAATTATTTGCGAATCGTCTTCGATTTTTGTCTGTGAAATTTACTCGAGCTGCAGGACTGCTATTTTGGCCTTTTCACATGGTTCCTCTTCCTGAAAAAGGTTAGTTAAAGGAAACAAAAATATTTTTTTGATTTTGCTTAATGGTTAGTAAACATAAACAAATAAGGTAATTAAAGACAACGATGTTCCCCTGCGAGGCATAAACCTAACCCGAGAAAAACCGAGTAACCAGTGCGATCTTGTTTGTTTGCAAGATGCGGATGACAATGCAATGAAAATATAGGGCAAAAATTAGGGTGCAACACTCAACATGTTGATCAATGCCATTCTACTTGGAGATTAGAGATGATGTCGTTGAAAAAATCTCTGTCACACCAGTAAATTGTATCAAGTTGAAACTCTTTCGAGAAAAATCATGAAAAGCTGCTTAGAGATTCTTGAGGAAGATTGCCCCAAGTTCAATGACTGATGAGGGTAAACTGATAATGGATTCAGTTCCTGACTACTGCCAGAGAAAAATGATCAAATCTTTGAAATGATTGTTGAGAAGAATAAACTGATCATGGCTTCAGTTCTTGAAATGAATGTTGAGAAAATAAACCCAATATGAATATTGCAGAGAATCTTCTGGTTAACCGAATATGAGAACAACTTGTACTGAGCAACAACTCTTGAATCACATGACCTGGGAAGAACTTGCCCCTGATAAGATCACTGACCAAGTTTCTCAACTGTTTGAAAATTCCATGATGAGGAAAGTTTGTTTGCAAATAAAAAGTGTTTGTACAAACCTGGTAATTTTAATTCAAAGTTCAATGCAAAATTTTGAAATCGAAAACCATTTTTGGAATCAAATTTATTGAGTTAAATAAATGAAAACATTGTCAAAACACGGAGGTTGAGACAAAATTAAAGATAAAGCAAAGGTAAGAAACAAATGATTGGTAACGAACTTGGGATTCAGTTTACGCAACCTTGTTATAGTATGCTTTTTAAAAGAAACCTGGATTCAATTAGGACTTTTGAAGGTTGTAACGTGGTCTGGTTCACGGTTTATGAAACAAAGGATATAGGCTCAAAGTTATTTGTACCCAACCCAACTTCATGATGAACTCCAGTCATATACTTAATTAATTCAGCCTATGCATTCAAGTTCCAAGAAATTTGGGATTGCACAGATGAAGATGGTTCATAAGCCAAAGGATTTTGAGATAGCAGTCACCTCTTCCTTTTGTTATTTCTGGT
The DNA here is from genome assembly GCA_963966055.1 of Lathyrus aphaca. Classification (NCBI taxonomy): domain Eukaryota; kingdom Viridiplantae; phylum Streptophyta; class Magnoliopsida; order Fabales; family Fabaceae; genus Lathyrus; species Lathyrus aphaca. Next base: position 452,137,292 of record OZ014519.1, on the reverse strand, counting down.
GAGGACTTTGCTCCATCATCTAGCTTTTATTGAGGATTTTGATGACCTCTTGACAAATCTTTCTTTTGTTATCCCTAATTTTTTCCTTAACTGTGTCATTTGAACTTACAATCAGCGAGATGCCCCAGTTTTTCTTGCCTAAGTCTCCTTAATAGGTTTTGACTTAGCGGGCTTTAATTTTTAATTAATTTTTTTTCAATATCATTTTTTTTGAAAGATAATGACTGCATGGCTTAATGATTGCGACGAACTATCATTGGCTTTTGAATTGAGAGACATCTTCAAAACTTCTTTGATGTGTACGAAGGAAATCTTGAGATTGCAACCTTTATTGAAAGGTGTCTTGAATGATTCTCTTGTAGAATGCACATTTGAATTAATTGAGAACTACCCATCCCCAGGTTAAAATTGCGGGTTTTTTCGAATAGAAAGAAACTCCAACTTCAAGGCTCAAAAGGGTTGACAAGGGATTAACTTCCTTATTTCTCCAGTGTTTGGGATTTGAAACAATGCATGTATATCATCAGCCAAGTCTCAATTGAAAGCACACCAACAACAATTATGGGTTTTTCATTTTCATCATTCTCCCTCTAATCATTGTAAAAGCTTGATAAAAGAAAAATGAACTTGAGATATAAAGCATAGAGATGCAAACAGTAAATGAAATTTAATCAAAACAAAGCAATGCTCATTTCATTAAAATCAACATGAAAGTACAAACAGAGTTTAAAAGAAAACAAGTCAATACAATTGAAGAAAATTGCAAACATAAAGAAACAATGGCCTAATGATCCATCAGCAACAACGATGAGTTGTCCTGTCTGATATCCTGGCCTTGAAGACAATCTGACAGTTGAACTCGTCTGAAGATTCACTTCTCATGCTTCGACAAAGTATTGTTGACAACATTAGGATTTATGTCATGAAAGGAAAGGATGTTATTCCTGATAAGTTCTTTCACTTTAGCCTTCAGTGCAAAGCAGTGTTCCAAGTCATGACCAGTTCCACCTTGATGAAACTCACAATGAAGATCCGATCTATAGTTAACTGGAAGAGGATCTGGAACAGCAGGCGGAGGCCTAGTAGTAATCATACCACTCTTAATCAAGGAAGGATACAAATCAATGTAAGTCATCGGGATAAGATCAAAGTTTGGCCTATTACGATACTGATTTTGTCCGATAGCAAGACAAGAAACTTGAGCTTGAGCTTGAGCTTGAGCTGGTTGAGCTTTAACAACAGGAGCGACTACATCTACATATGGTTTAACATAACATTGTTAATGGCGATAGGGCTTCCTTTCAGTTGAAACAGCATAAGCATAAGCATCACCATCTCTTCTCTTCTGAAAGTTCCCATGAGACTTTCTTACATCATTAGAAGATTCAGCATTGGTAATCTTACCTTTCTTGATACCTTCTTCTAGTCTTTCTCCAATAGTGATTAGGTCAGCAAAACCAGATGAAACACTTCCTACCATTTTCTCCTAAAAGAACGGATGAAGAGTGTCCACGAACAAACTAGTTAATTCTTTCTCGGCCAAAGGTGGCTCCACTTGAGCAGCTAGCTCTCTCCAATGCTGAGCGTACTCTTTGAAAGATTCTTTCCCTTTCTGAAACATGTATTGAAGTTGACGACGGTCAAGCGCCATGTCCAGATTGTACTTATACTGCTTTACAAAAGCATCAGATAAATCCTTCCTGCTTCGGATGTGACTCTTGTCAAGTCCCACATACCACTTCATAGAAGCACCACTCAGACTATCTTGAAAATAGTGAATAAGCAGCTTGTCATCTTTGGCACGTGTAGCCATTTTGCGACAATACATCAGCAGATGAATCTTAGGACAAATATTCCCATTGTATTTCTCGAATACATGAATTTTGAACTTATCAGGAATAACCAAGTAGGAAACCAAAGACATGTCTATTGCAGCAGCACCAAAGACATCTTTGCCTTCTAAGCCTCTTACCCTCTTCTCAAGAGTCAAGCATTACTCTCTAACTTCATCCATATATCCAGGTTCACCCTGACTTTCAACTTGTGGACCAGAAACATGGTACACAAAAGAAGAATTCTGATAAGTAGCTTGAGCAGTAGTATGCACAACAAGTTGAGGTTCGACAAGTCGGAGCTGAAAAGACTGGAACAACAGATGGACCAACCATTTGAGTAGTAGCAGAAACTGGCACATAATCCAGAGGTAATCCAAATTCTTGCAAGGTAGAAACCGGTTGCTGAATCACAGGAGGATCAACAACAGTAGTTGAAACTTCAAATATAACAGTCCTTTGAGGTGGTTCACCTCGAGCAATCAAAACTTGCATCATTTTAGTGAGTCTGTTCATACTGGTCTTCAACTCATCAATCTCCATTCTAACTTCCAGGTTATGTAGTTCTTGGTTTTCCATTCTCAATCTGATAGCTCTCAATCTATTAACAGCTCTAGTTTCGTATCTGTGGTGAGGAGACTGCTTGACGGACAAACAACTGAAGAAAGAAACAACCGGGATGAGTTCCCACACAACTCGGATGAACGTAAGAATATGCGAGGATGCAATGATATGCAATGTTCACTTCCATTTTAAGAAATACAACTCGATTATTGCAAACATGGTCAACATCGAGAATACGGTCATGAAAAATCTTGACAAAAAGGAATATTTGCTTTTTCCAATATTTGCAATAATTAGAATTATTTTCCTTGAGAAATGGTTATGATGATGATCATGATGAATATGTGGATGCAACAACCACAAACAAGATCCCACAAAGCACACAGGTTCAAAGGTTCAGATCACGAGCATGGAGTCGAGGGATAAGAACCAATAACCCACAAAGGCATGTACTAAGGTTTGTCTTCATTGTACCTGCAGAAAACCAAAAGGGTTCTAACAGAGGTTCTCGGAGTTAATAGCCATCTTTAGAATATTATCGGTACGTTGGATTACTCCCCAACCGATAACATTCTTAAAATAGACCTCGTCCGACCACAATACTCATAAATCATCAATCAAGGGACTTAGATAAACATCTATGTCATTTCCTGGTTGTTTTTGGCCTGAAATCATCATGGATAACATAATATATTTACGCTTCATGCACAACCTAGGAGATAAGTTGTAAATCATCAAGAGAACAGGCCAAGAAGAATGATTAGTACTTAGATTACCAAACAAATTCATTCCATCAGTAGAAAGTCCAAGTCTAAGGTTTCTCGACTCTTTTCCAAAATTTGGAAACAAATAATCTATTTTCTTTCACTGCAAAGAATCAGCTACATGACGAATTTTTCCATCACATTTTCTTTCTTCGGCATTCCATCTAAGATTCTTTGCGTCATTTGCATTTGTGAAGAGTCTCTTTAACCTTGGAATTATTGGTAGGTACCATACCACTTTTGCGGGAGGACCCTTTTTGATAACCTCATCATCACTAGAATCACCATCTTTCTTTTTGTAGCATGACACCTTGCACTTTGGACAATGATTAGAGTTTACATACTCTTTTCTGTATAATATGCAATCATTAGGGCATGAATGTATCTTTTCATACTCCAAACCCATTGGACACAATATCTTTTTTGCCTTGTAATAACGATTTGGAATTACGTTACCTTCTGGAAGCATCTGTGTCAACAATTCAAGCAATCCGGTAAAACTTTTGTCAGTCCACCCATTATTTGCCTTCAAATTAAACAATTTTAACACGGATGACAAACGTGTGAAATTAGTGCATCCTGGGTACAAAGGTTTATCCTTGTCACTGCATAAAGTATCATACGCATGTGCCTTTTTAAACGAATCTTGTCCAATATCACACATCATGTCTTCCAGACGATCATCATCCATTTTTACACCAATATTATCTTTTTAGGACACATTTGACTTTTCTACTACCACACCGTGCCATATCCATTGTGTATAACTTTGACAAATCCCATGACAAATTAGATGATCCATGATTGCCTTCTTATTAAGTTTTGGTTCGCGATTTTCACAACGAACACATGGACAGAGAAAAAACACATCAACACTTTTTTCACCATTACTTTTAGGAGGAGGGAGATTTTTTTTAGCATTTCTTTCAGCAAACTGTAGAAATTCCTTCACTCCATGTTCGTACTCAACACTTAATCGATTAGCTTTTATCCAACTACAATTAATACCTATGTTCTGAAATTAATGCATAAAGATCAGTTAAATCATTTAGACGCCTACAATAGTCGCTCTCTTGGACATTAGAAAGAATGCAAAAGTCTCTACGTGCAAACACGGTACATGCATAAAGAAGAAGTGAGAAGTTATAAAAAATTGAAAAAGAACCTGCAATATCGTGTGGCCGGCCGGATGACTCACGAGTGACGATGCAGAAGTTCTCGTCGACACATAAATTCTACGAGAAACAATAGCATCACAACATGTATAAAATAAACATGGCTAAAAAAAATGCGACTATATATATATATATATATATTATGATTTTTCGAATAATCATAATATATATAGCATAAACTAATGTATATATATATTTTGAAATTAAACAAAAAAAAATTAAAATATATATTTTATATATATATATATATATTGAAATTAAAGAAAAAATATCATTGTTTCAAACCTTAGTTCTGTGTCCGTTGGAGGAGGGCACGCGACTGCGTTCGTGGAGGGTGGAGGCGGCGTCAAGTGTCTCGGCGGCGTCGGAGGGCGGCTGCGTTCGGGAGGGTGGAGGCGGCTGCGTTCGTTGCGTGCGGAGGGCGGCTGCGTTTGGGAGGGTGGAGGCGGCTTAATGTGTGCGGTGGAGGGTGGAAGGTGTCGCACGATGGAGGGTGGAGGGTGTTTGGAAGAAGATACAGTAAATGCGTTATGTTTGGAAGAAGATACAGTAAATGCGTTTATGTTTTTGTGTTTAGGGTTTTACTTATTTTTGGATTGGATTTCACATCGGTGGATTGATTGACCCATTAAAACCTGATGTAATAGCCCTTAATATATTTAAAAACCTTATTTTTAATATTTTTTGAAATTTTTTTTAGACAACTTTTTAAATCGGTTATATTACAAACCGATGTAATAGGTTATTTCAGTTTTTTCGAAATTATTTTTTTTAGGTTTTTTAAATCGGTTATTTCTCTAACCGATGTAATATATTATTAAGAAATTTTTTAATTTTTTCATATTGTTTTTTACACCGGGTATGGCATGCACCGATGTAATAGGTCCTGCAGTTATACAGTTTTTTATATTGGTTAGTATATTACCCGATGTAATAGGTCCTGTAGTTAAGTTTTTAAAATTTTCATATTGTTTTTAAAATTTATTTTATATGGTTTTTTAAATCGGTTTTTAGCAAACCGATGTAAAAGGCTTTATATGAATTTTTTATTATTTACAAAACTGTCACCGCGTTATTTTTTACATCGGTTTTAACCAATACCCGATGTAAAATCCCTTATAACAATTTCTTTTATTATTTACGAAACTGCCACCGCGTTATTTTTTACATCAGTTATAATAAATGCCTGATGTAAAATCATTAAATCAAATGTCTTATTTTTAGTAGTGAGAGTTGCAGAAGAGTATTCTAGAAGAAGGACATCGAAGTAGGTTGAGTATTCATCCTGGCACTATGAAGATGTATCATGACTTGCATAAATTGTTTTGGTGGCCGAGTATGAAGAGAGACGTTGCGGAGTTTGTGTATGCTTGTTTGGTTTGCCATAAATCGAAGGTTAAGCATCAAAAGCCTTTAGATATGATGCAACCATTGAGTATTCCAGAATGATAATAGGATACCATTTCTATGGATTTTGTGACAGGTTTGCCGAAGACTATGAAGGGAAATGATTCCATTTGGGTAATTGCTGATCGATTAACTAAGTCGGCGCATTTCTTACCGATGAAGATTAATCATTCCATGTCAAAGTTATCCGAGATGTATATTAATGAGATTGTGAAGTTTCATGGGATACCTTCGAATATTGTGTCGGATAGAGACCTGCGGTTCACGTCGAGATTTTGGGTAAAGTTTACAACATGCATTGGGAACTAAGTTGAAGATGAGTTCGGCTTATTATCCACAGACAGACGGTCAAATAGAATGGACTATCTAATCTTTAGAGGACTTGCTATGGGCATGTGTGTTAGATCATGGAGGGGCTTGGGATAGTCATTTTCTGTAGGTTGAGTTTACTTATAACAATAGTTTTCATGCGTGCATTGGTATGGCTCTGTATGAAGTATTATATGGGAGGTGGTGTAGGACTCCATTGTGTTGGTATGAATCAGAAGAGAGTGTTGTACTCGGACATGAGATTATGTAAGATACGATTGAAAAGATTAAGATGATTCAAGAGGGAGATCATGTGTTCTTGAGGGTTACCCCAGTGACTAGTGTTGAGCGAGCTTTGAAGTCGATAAATCTCAATATGCGTTTCATTGGACCGTATCAGATTTCACAAAGGGTCGGAAAGGTGGCATATCGTATTGCATTACCACCGTCACTCGTGAATTTGCATGATGTGTTTCATGTGTCACAACTGAGGAAATACATTTCAGATTCGTCGCATGTGATTCAGATGGATGATGTTCGAGTAAGAGATAATTTAACTTTTGAAGTTTCACCGGTACGAATAGATGGCAGGGAAATGAAGTGATTAAGAGGTAAAGAGATTGCCTTAGTGAATGTATTGTGGGGTGGACCAGCTGGTGATAGTTGGACTTGGGAATGAGAAGATCAAATGAAGGAATAGTATTTGATGTTGTTTGCTTCAGGTACATTTTCGAGGACAAAAATTCTTAACTGGGGGAGAGTTATAACACCCCAAAGTTGATTTTAATTTAATTGATGTGTTTCTTGTAAATTTTGATGAAATTATAGATGATTTGATGTTTTGTGGGATTATGAGTGTGGCTTAATATTTTAATAATATTAGGATATTAAGTATAGTGGGTTTATTTAATTATTTGGGATTAAAATAAATTAAATAAGAGGAATAAGAGGACAATGGTATTGAGGTCTTTTGGTAGAGGATTAGTGAGGGTAAGATGGAAAAAGGCTAAAGAGGTCATAGGGGAAAGAGTGACTAAAAGAGTATAGTTGGGTTTTGTACGATTATTTGGAACGATCGCACTTTTGGAGAGAAAGGAGGAAGAACTCTGTGGAAGAAGCTCTAGAGTGGAAGCCTTGAGGTTGTTGTGAGAAGTTATCGAAGAATTTATGGAACCTAAGCTATAGGGAGTATTTATGTTCGGTATTGTAATGTAGAAATAGGGATTGGGGTTATGGGGGAGAACTTTGGGTTTATGGGGTTATTGTTAAGAAAATTGATGCATGATGAGGATTTATGATGAATTTGGTGTTAAAACATGAATATATATGATGTATTTAATGGTATTATGATTTATGATGACTATGTTTATGATTTTCTGCTATGTTGCTGCTGAAATACTGGTTTTCGAGGGTTTTGTCATAGAAGAGCGATTCTGAAAATCACAAAATTTTTGGAGGAATCGTGAAGCTCGCTTAGAGAGCAAGCAAGAATTTTAGAAATCAAAAAACCGTGAGTTGGTCGCTTAGCGAGGGCCACGGTTGTAACACCCCAAAGTCAATTCTGATTTATTTGATGTGTTTCTTGTGAAATTTGAAGATTTATGATGTTATTTGATGTTTTGTGGAGATTTGAGGGTGACTTAATATTTTTATAATACTAGGATATTAAGTATAATGTGTTTATTTAATTATTTATGATTAAATAAAATAAAATAAGAGGAGTTAAAGGATAAGGGTAATATGGTCTTTTTGTAGAGGATTAGTGAGGGTATTATGAGGAAAGACTAAAGAGGTCCTAGGGGCAAGAGTGACAAAAAAGTGAAGTTTGGTTAGCACGATCAATTGGGAACTTTCATACTTTGTGAGAAGATAAAAGGAGCTATGAGGAAGAGAAGGTAAAGTTTGGAAGCCTGGGATTTTTCGAGAAGGTTATCGAAGAATTTACGAAACCTAAGGTATGAGGAGTAATTTTCCATTTGTTATTGTAATATGGGAATATAATTGGGGTTTTTGAGGAATAGTTTTAGGGTACATGGTTTTGATTGATGATTTGTGTTATGATGATGATTTGTGATGATTTTGATGCATATAAATGATGTATATAATGATACTATGGGTGATATTGATGTTGATGACTATTTCCTATCGTGCTGCTATGAATTTTGAGTTTTTGATGAGTTTTGTCGCAGAAGAGAGATTCAGGAAATCGCAGAAGGGTTTGCGAAATTGTGAAGCTTGCTTAGCAAGCAAGTAAAAACTTTGAAAACCAAAAAGCCGAGAGTTAGTCGCTTAGCGAGCAAGGTGTCTCGCATAGCGAGACCTGAAAGGTTTGGAAAAATGATATTTAATTCAGAAAAATGTTTTCCCGATGTGGTATATGTCGTAAGCTGCTATGATGTTGTAGAGTTATTGTATGATGTGTTTCTAGAGGATATATAAGTAGGATTCGTGATTAAATGATGTATGATGACTTAAATGATTACTTGGAGTTATGAAGTGTGATTACATTATATAGAGGCATGATATTAGATCAGTATGTAGTATGATGCTAAATGAGTATGGAGTATGATGATTGAATATGTAACATGATGACTAATGATGAATGCAAATGCAATGTTTATGATGTTTTGAGGATGATGTGTGTATATTGCGTCTTGCATTCATGGCATGATTTATGAGGGGACTTTTGGTCCATTGGTAGCTTCAATCCTATTGTGTGGATTAAAGTGATTTGATGTTATGATGTGCTCCCTTAGTGGAGGGTTGATGGCCCAGTGTCCATCCATGAGGATGTTTCAGTACCACATGCATAATAATAGGTTTCATTTCATTCTAAATGACATAGCATGATTTGCATTGAGTTTGTGTGTTGAGGCATTGTATTCAATGTTGCGTATGAATGAGTTGTTGATGATGGCTTTTGTTGTTGTTGCTTATGTTTTAAATTCTCATTTCTATATTACTTTATTGAATGTGAATTTACTCACCCTGCCTTTTATGATGGTCTATTATGCCATCCTGCAGATAATCAAGGTTAGCTCGGTGCGCGTTTAAGCTTGGAGTTAGTGAGTTTGTCGTTGTTTAGTTAGAAGTGGAGTCCTGCTCTGTGTCCAGTAACATTCGGTGCGGGTTTCGCCTGAGTTATTTTATTTATTTTAATTAAGATGTTGTTTCTTTTGAATACTTTGGTTTAAACGATGTTTTGGATTTAATTATGAGGTTTCCTTTTTTATTAAATGAAAGAAGATGTTGTTTTCCGCTGGTAATTGTTTAAAAGCGTTTTGGATTGTTTATGATTTTATAATTCGTGTTACGGGACATGACTCAATATTATTGTGTATGATGTTTGAGTTATGAAGAATGCGATACCCTTTCACGAGTCTTACACTAATATTGACTAAATTTTATTATAATTGTGATGGGGTAGAAAGGGTGTTACATTAGTGGTATCAGAGCAGGTCGTTATGTCGGTTGTGTCATATCGTTGTCAGTCGTGTCGGTTGTTGCGTTTGAGTGTTTTGAGGTTGAGTTGTTTTCTGATGTTGTTGGTGATTTGTAGGATGGCTTTAAATCGTGCTCTTGCGGATGTGGTAGCTGCACTTGCTCAGGCTACGACATAGAACAATGTTCGTGATGAATTTCATGCCTTGGGGGAATTTAGAAGGAATAATCTGCATAAGTTTGAGGGTGCTCACGAACCGAAGAACACACATAAGTGGCTTAAGGCTATTGAGAATATTTTCAGGACTATGGCATGCTCCGATACTCAGAAGGTACATTTTGGCACCCATATGCTGGATTAAGAGGCTGAGGATCGGTGGGATAATACCCGCCAGAGATTGGAAGGAGTCGGGGCTGCGATAACTTGGAATGTGTTCACGAAGGAATTTCCGAGTAAGTACTCTCCTGAAGATGCTCGTGGCAAGAAAGAGGTTGAGTTCCTAGAGATGAAGAAATGGAACATGACGGTGGCAGAGTATGCTGCCAAGTTTGAGAGGTTAGTGAAGTTTTGTCCTTATTACAACCATGATGATGCTGAGTTGTCCAAGTGTTTGAAGTTTTTGAATAAGCTGAGACCAGAAATCAAGCAAGCGATTGGGTGTCAGCAGATCTGCAAGTATGCTGAGCTTGTAGATAAAAGTACGATCTATGATGAGGATAGTCTAGCTCGATATGCTCACTATAAGCAGGTGAGTGAGAAGAAAGACAAAGGTCAGTTTTAAGGGATACCTTATGCGACTCCAAATGACAAAGGGAAGCCAAAGGTTATTGATGGGAATAAGCCAAGTGGGGGAGCGAGTTCCACTCCTCTCAAGTGCTATAAGTGTGGTGAAGCGGATCAGAAATCTGACGTCTGCACTGCTACAGTGATTAGATGATATAAATGTTGTAAGAGGGGTCATATGAAGGATGAGTGTCCAAATTCAGGACCAACTTGTTTCAATTGCGATGAAGAGGGATATATCAGTAATCAGTGTCAGAAACCGAAGAAGGTTGCTACTACGGCTCATACTATTGGTAGAGTGGTCGCTTTGAGTGGCTCAGATGCTCAGAAGAAAGATAACTTGATTAGAGGTACTTGTTTTATTAATGATGTTGAGTTGGTTTCTATAATTGATATTAGTGTTACTCATTCGTTTATTTTGATTCAGTGCGCGACCAGGTTGAATTTGCCTTTGACTGTTATGAATGGTAGTTTGTTGATGGAGATGCCTAGTGACAATTCAGTTACGACTAACTGTGTGTGTTTGAAATGTACTCTGACCATATATGGTAAGGATTTCTTGATGGATTTGGTGTGTTTACCTTTACACTATATGGATGTTGTGCTTGGAATGAATTGGTTGGAGTTTAACTTTGTGCATATCAATTGTTATGCAAAGACGATGCAGTTTCTAGAGTTTGATGATTGCAGAGAAATGATGCGTCTATCTGCGAAGCAAGTGGATTAACTTCTAGCAGATGAAGCCCAAATGTTTGATTTGTTAGCGGAGTTACAAGTTCACTGTAAACAATTGAGTGTTGAATTACTTATTGTCAGAGACTTTCTTGATGTGTTTCCGGATGACATCTGTTATTTCCCTCCACAACATGAAGTAGTTTGCGGTGGATTTGGTACCAGGTACTAGTCCAGTGTCGATGGCTCCATATCGAATATCAACTTAAGAATTGAGTGAGTTGAAGAAACAACTTGAAGAACTTCTTGAGAATAAATTTGTTCATCCAAGTGTTTCTCCGTGGGGTGCTCATGTGTTATTGGTTAAGAAAAAGGATGGTAGTATGAGGTTGTGCGTAGATTATCGACAACTGAATAAGGTGACTAAATATCCACTTCCGAGGATTGATGATTTGATGGATCAGTTGGTGGGAGCTTGCATTTTTAGTAAGATTGATTTGAGGTCGGGTTATCATCAGATTCAAGTTAAAGTAGATGATATTACGAAGACAACTTTCCGGATGAGGTATGGTCACTATGAATATATTGTGATGCCTTTTGGTTATCCAATGCACCTGGTGTATTCATGGAGTATATGAATCGGACTTTTCATGAGTATTTGGATAAGTTTGTAGTGGTTTTCATTGATGATATCCTAGTTTATTCAAAGTCAGAAGACGAACATTAAGGACATGTAAGGATTGTATTATAAGTGTTAAGAGAGAAGAAGCTTTATGCTTAGTTGTTGAAGTGTAAGTTCGTGTTGAAGGAAGTGAGTTTCCTTGGCCATGTGATTTCTAGTGGTGTGATTTCAGTGGATCCTCCGAAGATTGATGTTGTGTTGAATTGGGACACTCCAAAGTCTACTGCTGAAGTCAGAAGTTTCCTTGGTTTGGCCGGTTATTACCAAAAGTTTATAGAGGGTTTTCTAAGTTGGCATTGCCTCTGACTCAGTTGACACGAAAGGGTCAGGTTTATGTATTGGATGTTGCATGCGAGAAGAGTTTTGTTTAATTAAAGAAGAGGTTAATGACTGCTCCAGTATTGATTTTGCCTAATTCGAATGAATCTTTTGTGGTGTACTATGATGCTTCAAAGATGGGTCTTGGTGGTGTGTTGATGCAAATGGTCAGGTAGTTTCCTATCCTTCTAGATAATTATGGGTTCATGAGAGGAACTATCATACCCATGACTTAGAGTTAGCAGTCGTGGTTTTTGTGTTAATGATTTGGAGACAATATCTGTTTGGATCGAGGTTCGAGGTGTTCAGCGATCATAAGAGTTTGAAATACTTGTTTGATCATAAGAAATTAAACATGAGGCAGAGGAGATGGTTAGAGATGTTGAAAGACTTTGATTTTGATTTGAGTTACCACCCTGGTAAGGCGAACGTGGTTGCAGATGCTTTGAGTAGAAAGACTTTGAATATGTCAATGTTGATGGTAAAAGAACTTAAGATGATTAAGCATGTTCAGAGACATGAGTTTGTTGTGTGAGACTGCATCTGAGAGTGTGAAGCTGGGTATGTTGAAATTGACTAATGATATTGTGGAAGAGATCTGTTTAGGACAGCAAATAGATTTGAAGTTGGTGGATCAAATGACTTCGATTAATTAAGGTAACAGAGGAAAGTTTCGAATAAAATTGAATGATGAGGTTTTGGGATCGTGTGCGTGTTCCTAATATTCTAGAATTGAAGAAAAGTATTCATCCTGGCGCTACTAAGATGTATCATGATTTGGAGAAGCTATTTTGGTGGTCGGGTATGAAGAGAGATGTTGCGGAATTTGTGTATGCTTGTTTGGTTTGCCAAAAATCGAAGATTGAACATAAAATACCTTTGGGTATGATGCAACTGTTGAGTATTCCAGAGTGGAAATGGGATATCATTTCTATGGATTTTGTGACAGGTTTGCTGAAGACAATGAAGGGAAATGATTCCATTTGGGTGATTGTTGACCGATTAACTAAGTCGGCATATTTCTTACCGATGAAGATTAATCATTCAATGTCAAAGCTAGCAGAGATGTATATTGATGAGATTGTGAAGTTACATGGGATACCTTCAAGTATCGTATCGGATAGAGATCTGTGGTTTACATCGAGATTTTGGAAGAGTCTACAAGATGCTTTGGGAACAAAGTTGAGGATGAGTCCTGCTTATCATCCATAGACGAATGGTCAGACATAACGAACTATCCAATCTTTAAAGGACTTGCTGAGGGCTTGTGTGTTGGATTATGGGCGTGTGTGGGATAGTCATTTGTTGTTAATTGAGTTTACTTATAACTATAGTTTTCATGCGAGCATTGGTATGGCTCCGTATGAATCATTGTATGGGAGGCGGTGTAGGACTTCATTATGTTGGTATGAATTAAGCGAGAGTGCTGGATCGGACCTAAGATTGTGTAGGAGACGACTAAAAAGATTAAGATGATTTAAGAGAGAATGAAGACTTCGCAAAGTCGTCAGAAGAGTTATCATGATAAGAGGTGGAAAGCACTTGAATTTCAAGAGGGAGATCATGTGTTCTTAAGGGTTACTCCAGTGACTGGTGTCGATGAGCTTTGAAGTCTAGAAAGCTCTCTCCGTATTTCATTGGACTGTATCAGATTTCGCAATGGGTCGAAGAAGTGGCATATCGGATTGCATTACCACCGTCACCTGCGAATTTTCATGATGTGTTTCATGTCTCGCGGTTGAGGAAGTACATTTCAGATCCATCACATGTGATTCAGATGGATGATGTTCAAGTAAGAGATAATTTAATTATGGAAGTGTCTCCAGTATGGATAGATGGTAGAAAGATGAACCGATTAAGAGGTAAAGAGATTGCCTTGGTAAAGGTATTGTGGGGTAGACCAACGGGTGATAGTTGGACTTGGGAACGAGAGAATCAAATGAAGGAATCGTATCCGATGTTGTTTGCTTCAGGTACATTTTCGAGGATGAATATTCTTAAGTAGGGGAGAGTTGTAACACCCCAAAGTCGTTTCTGACTTATTTGATGTGTTTCTTGTGAATTTTAATGATTTATGATGTTATTTGATGTTTTGTGGAGATTTGAGGGTGACTTAATATTTTGATAATATTAGGATATTAAGTATAGTGGATTTATTTAATTAATTGAGATAAAATAAAATAAAATAAAATAAGAGGAATTAGAGTATAAGGGTAATGTTGGTAGAGGATTAGTGAGGGTATTATGAGGAAAGACTAAAGAGATCCTAGGGGCAAGAGTTACAAAAGAGTGAAGTTTGGTTAGTACGATCAATTGGGAAAGATCATACTTTGTGAGAAGAGAAGAGGAGCTCTGAGGAAGAGAAGGTAGAGTTTGGATGCCTGGGATTTTTCGAGAAGATTATCGAAGAATTTACGAAACCTAAGGTATGGGGAGTAATTTTCCGTTCGGTATTGTAATGTGGGAATAAATTTGGGGGTTTTGAGGTATAGTTTTAGGGTATAGGGTTTTGATTGATTATTTGTGTTATGATGATGATTTTGTGATGATTTTGATGCATATAAATGATGTATATGATGATACTATGGGTAATATTGATGTTGATGACGATTTCCCGTCGTGTTACTGTTAATATTGAGTTTTTTTCGAGTTTTGTTGTAGAAGAGAGATTCTGGAAATCGCATAGGGGTTTGCGAAATTGCGAAGCTTGCTTAGCGAGCAAGTAAAAACTTTGAAAACCAAAAACCCGAGAGTTAGTCGCTTAGCGAGCAAGGTGTCTCGCTTAGTGAGACCTAGAAGGTTTGGAAAAAGGATTTTTAATTAAGAAAAGTGTTTTCTAGATGTGGTTTATGTCATAAGCTGTTATGATGTTTTAGAGTTGTTGTATGATGTGTTTCTAGAAGCTATATGAGTAGGAATAGTGATTAAATGATGTATGATGACTTAAATGATTACTTGGAGTTATGTGGTGTGATTACATGATGTAGAGGCATGATGTTATATGAGTATGTAGTATGAAGATTGAATGAGTATGTAACATGATGACTAACGATGAATGAGGATGCAATGTTTATGATGTTTTGAGGATGATATGTGTATATTGCGTCTTGCATTCATGGCATGATTTATAAGGGGACTTTTGGTCCATTGGTTGCTTCAATCCCATTGTGCAGATTGAAGTGATTTGATGTTATGATGTGTTCCCTTAGTGGAGGTTTGATGGCCCAGTGTTCATCCAAGAGGATATTTCGGTACCACATCCATAATAAGAAGTTTCATTTCATTCTAAATGACATAGCATGATTTGCATTGAGTTTGTGTGTTGAGGTGTTGTATTCAATGTTGCGTATGAATTAGTTGTTGATGATGTCTTTTGTTGTTGTTACTTATGTTTTAAATTCTCATTTCTATATTACTTTATTGAATGTGAATTTACTCACCCTGTCCGCCTTTTGTGATGGTCTATTATGCCATCCTGCAGAAAATCAAGGTTAGCTCAGTGCACGTTTTAGCTTGGAGTTAGTGAGTTTGTCGTTGTTTAGTTAGAAGTGGAGTCATGCTCTGTGTCCAGTAACATTCGGGGTGGGTTTCACTTGAGTTATTTTGTTTATTTGAGTTAAGATGTTGTTTCTTTTGAATACTTTGGTTTAAATGATGTTTTGGATTAAATTATGAAGTTTCCCTTTTTATTAGATGAAAGAAGATGTTGTTTTCCGCTGCATAATTGTTGAAAAGAGTTTTGAATTGTTTATGATTTTATAACCCGTGTTACGGGAAAGGACTCAATATGATTTTGTATGATGTTTGAGTTATGAAGAATGTGATACCCTTTCACAAGTCTTACTCTGATATTGACTAAATTGTATTATAATTGTGATGGGGTAGAAAGAGTGTTACACCAGCTCGCTTAGCGAAACCTAACATGTTTTGAAAAATTATTTAATTCTGAAAAATTAGGTAGTTGATGTGCTTTATTGTTTTAAGTTGTTATGATTTGTTAGTAATGATGTATGATGCGTTTAGAGGCTATATGAGTAGGACTTGGTGATAAGAATGATGCATGATGAAATGAGATGTTTAGGAGTTTATGAGTTATGATGACATGATGTAGAGCAAGATGTTAAATGAGGAAAATATATGATGATTGATGATGAATGCGGATGCAATGCTTATGATGTTTGATGAGGTGTGTGTGTATATTGTCTATTGCATTCATGGCATGATTTATTAGAGGACTTCGGTCCATTGGTAGCTTCAATCCTGCTGTGCGGATTGGAGTGACATGATGTTATGATGTGCTCCCTTGTGGATGGTTGATGGTCCAATGTCCATCCATGACGATGTTTCGGTACCACATGCATAATAAGAGGTTGCATATAATTATGAATGACATAGCATGATTTGCATAGATTTTGTGTGATGATGTGATGTATTTGATGTTGTGTATAAGTGAGCTTTGTGATGATTGATGTTGTGACGTGATGTAATTGATGTTGTGTTCATGATGAAGTTTTATGGTGAATGATTTCGTCTTTTTATTCTATGTTTATAAATTCTCATTTTTATATTACTTTATTGAATGTGAATTAACTCACCCTGCCTTTCGTTTGTGATGGTCTATTATGCCATCCTACAGATACTCAAGGTTAGCTCGGTACACGTTTAGCTCGGAGTTAGTGAATTTGTCGTGGTAAGTTAGAAGTGGAGTCCTGCTCTGTGTCCAGTAACATCGAGATCGGTTTTCACTTGAGTTTGTTTTGTTTTCTTGAATTAAGATGTTGATCTTTTATTTGTTGAGATTTAAAAGATATTTTGGATTAAACTATGAAGTTTCCTTTTAATTAAAGATGAAGGATGATGTTTATTTTTCCGCTGTGTAATTGTTGAAAAAGAGTTTTGAATTGTTCATGATTTTATAACCAGTGTTACGGGACATGAATAATATGATGTTTTAATATGTTTGAGTTAAGAATAAATGTGATGCCCTTTTTATAAGGGGACTCTAATATTTGGTTAAATTGTTTTATAATTGTGATGGGGTAGAAAAGGTGTTAGACATGTGATGATTGATTCTTGTTCAATGGACTTCACTGATCATAAATGTGAAGAGAAAACTCAAGAACACCTTGTGAGGAGAGAGAATCGAAGAAGATAAAGTTGGTTCAATTTTTTGTGAAATCTGAAACTCTGTTGAACTCTAGCTCTAACCAGTGGGGTTAAGAGCTTTTATTTGGTGAATTTTGGGCCTAACCATGGTTAGAGATCCATTGGATCCATAGTTAGTTAGTTTAGTGTCGTTTTGAAAAAATGAAACTTGAAGTGTTCATGGCTAATCACACGTGCATAAGCATGTTCAAGTGCATGGTAAGCGTCTGCATTAACCCCTGATCAGCATTGGATTGAGTGTTTGGCTTGTGGATCCTTGGTTTGTATGTTTTGAATCATCTTGCATTTTGGCCATTTGATAATTTCATGAGAAATATGCCATATAATGGATTGATTCAAAGGCCAAATTTGCTTCAAATGAGATGTACTTGAAGTTTGTGAACTGAATTGGCAAGTTAGAATCAATACAAGTCATGTAGAATGCTTTTTGCATAAGTGGAGCAATTGGTGCATGTGAAAACCCTAAAACACAACCTTAGGTCTTTTGATCATATCTTGAGATTCACAAATGGTATGAGGATGATATATTACTTTCTAAAAAGGGGAGAGAATGATCTTCTACTTTCAGGTTTGGAAACATTTCATTTGAAACATTTTGGATGATGAAAATTCAAGTTGAATGTGGCTTAAAAACTTCCAAAAATGGAAAGTTCAAATTACAAGTCATTTCCATTTTTAGTAATATTTGCCCTAAGTCTTGATTCTTGAAGAATGATGGAAATATTGACATGTCAGGAACATATGAAGATATAGGACCATGAAATTCATGATTTGGACCTTAAGAATCCATAGTTGACTTTTCTTTCCCCACAGTTGACTTTTACTTAGATTACAAGTAACTGTCTGATTGAAAACCTTCCTCAAGGGACCAATGCACCAAATTTTATCCATGGACACTTGGTAACATATAGAAGACAATAGGTACAAGTTAGAACCAAAAATACTTCAAGAGACCCCCTTGGAACCAAAACCCTAATTTGGGCCAATTGTGTAGGAGATGTTGCCCTACTTGGATCTTTTGATCAATCCACTTCTTCTGGTGACTTGAAGTATCATTTGAACTTGTATGGGATGTGAAAGACCCTTGAGACTTGTTGAGACACTTGGCTCTTATTCTCAGCCTTGGATGATCATACACTTTGATGAATCACTAAATGCATGCCTTAGGCTTCAACCAATGAATGTATGCTTTTTTTTATTTAAATGCAGGGGAATGGTATGCCAAATACTATGAAAATGAGAGGGAAAATTTTGTGGTGTTACAGTGAGTACGAGTACTCCTAATAAATGCCTTTTTATGACATATGGACCTTCATAGTTAGGTTTCCACTTCCCACATGAATCTAGGTGAGGTAACATGATCTTCTTTAGTCCCATATCACCTTCTCGGGACACTCGAGGAAGAGCCTTCTTGTCAAATGCCTTTTTTAACTTATTTTGATACAATTGTCCCTAGCACAAAGTTGTTAAGCATTTTTCTTTGATGAGGTTAAGTTGATTGAGTCTTGTCTGGACCCATTCGAATTCTTTGGGCTTAGTCTCCATAAGGAACCAGAGTGATGAAATCTCTACCTCTATAGGAAGTAGTGCCTCCATGCCATAAATAAGAGACAAGGGGTTCTTGTAAACAAGAGACAAGAGATTGGCATGAAATGTTTGGATATCACCGAAGATTTCTTGTAAATAATATGTTTTTGATATTCTGTGTAAACAATGTATTTAAAAAAATTAAAGAAACAATCACATCGGTTTTCTTTAAAATCGAGGTGATAGTTAAAATTAAACCTTGGTTTTATAGTCAAATCGAGGTGGTTAGTAATCATATTTTACTAAATTATATATAGCACTCCAAAGAGAGGAAATATTCACCATTGTCCATTTCTATCATGAGTTGCTATTACAGATCTTTGTGTAGTAGCAAGCTTATTCAACTCGGTTTTCTTTGTCGACTGGGTAGTTAAGGTTTTTTACTATATACATTGTCCTTAAGCAAAGTATTTGTCGACCATTTAATGTTTATCAATGCTCAAGAATCTTCCATTAGTTATCCGTGTGAAAGCAAAGGGACATACATTATAAAAGCATGTTGAATATTAAAAATATAACCTAAATGAAACATGAAATTCTTGAAACATAAAGACATTTTGAAAATTTCTCTAAGATGGATTGCAAGAGCATAAAATTACATGGGTTTAAGGTTTATTTTCTTAAACATTTATCATGAGGACAAAATAAAATATTGGAATATTCATTTTATTTATCTAACCCTTATTTTGTTAAACTTTAGAAACAAATGCATGCTAGATCCGTAGAGAATAATCTTGCAACAAACATTTGATCTTCCCTAAGAATAAATAATTCAAGGATCTAAAATCTAGATCTTCGGGGAATTTGATTTTTACCTTGTACTCTAGGGAATTCGACTTTTATTTTAAACATTGTAATTGTTCTGGACTCGGCCTGACACCAGGCATGTCAGGCATGGCCCAGTCCGTAGGGCACGGGCCCAAGGACCAATACTTGAGGACGAGGGGAGAACATCCCCCTCACGTGATCCACATCTTCCACCAACTTCCCCCGCAAGAGTCTCCTAGTCTTGCGGAGCAGTTGGACTAGGGACAAGACTGGATGCTAGGTCTTATCTGCTCCTACTCAAACCTTGGTAGATCTTCCTTGGGCCAAGCTGATCCAACCCATGAGAAGAACCTTGGCCCAGCGCCGGGGGCACACTATAAAAACTCTTTTTCATTAAAGGGTCAGGTATTCTATTCTTACTTCTTTTCTGTACTCGCTTACTCCATAGCTCTTTCTGAATTTGGCATCGAAGTACCTTGCAGGTACACCCCCCCCATTTTCTCCACCGTAGAAGCTTCTCACCCTGGATGGTTCCTTCTGATTAGGTTAGATCAGTGACGCTGTTAATGGGAATTCAAGTTCTCCCGTCTTTTGAAACAAAATACCAAAACTTATCCCCATTTCCATCGACCAACCAGTAACACTAGAGAACATGGTGACAACCGCGACAAGGTCATCATCAACCAAGCCATTGAAGACAACAACAACCTCCATGCCATCCATGAGTCCGACCACCTGGACGGACAGCCTGCCACCCCATCACCTGAACCAACAGCCAACGGTTCCGCCCGACGTCACATTCGAACCACCTTCAAGCCCATCCCGATACCAGTTGAAGGTGATCCAACGATCATAGCCATGGCTAATGCTCTTAACTAGACAAATCTCATGTTGTTTCAACAGCAAGAGAGAATCACTGTGTTAGAAATAGAGTGTCGCACCACCTCTCCTCAATGGAGACCCTGACGATCACACAACACCTCTCCCTGCGGTTGCAGGCTCCGACCTCAGCTAGAGAGATCCCAACCAGAGGCCGACAAGAAGCACAGTCGCTCCCCTCCGCGTGGGGGACGACGCTCCCCGGAGCCCAAGAAGAGCAAAGCCAGAGGATGCCCTAAATAGTCCACCAGTCAACCAAGGGTATCCCCCCACCGCGACCAAAGCCTTAGGTACGAGGAGTACTCACCCCTGAGGAGCAACGAGGAAGACCCTTGTTACTTACTTTCTTGGGCCATCATTGAGACCCAGCTCCCCGCGGGAATGGAGAAGCCCCATAACCTTTCCACGTACAATGGGACTACCGACCCTGATGACCACGTTGATAACATTAATTCTATGCTCGACTATCACAATGATGTCGGGGAAAACTTTAAATTCAGGTTATTCTCCATGACGCTCAGAAAGGGGGCCATGGTGTGGTACAAGAGCTTGGCTCCCGAATCCATCACTTCCTGGAGAAGCTTGAGATCATTATTTACAAGGCACTTCACAGCCTCTCGATGTCACCCTAAGACAGAGGCTACACTTGAAGCCATCATTCAGGGAAAGAATGAAATGTTATATTCCTACATTGAATAATTCAACTAAGAGGTCGTCGAGGTAGATACGACCGACTATATGAAAAAGTACCTCATTAAGAAGGGACTTCTCTCCAACAGCGAACTAAATAGGGTGGTCGGAATCGAACCTCCACGCTCTCTGGATGAGCTTCTATATAAAGCTCAAGCATACATTAGGTACAAAGAAAATGAGGTCGCCCATAACGTTAGGAGTAGCCTAAACCAAGACGAGGCGAAAAATCCCAAACATGATGACTATAGCACTCCTCGCCGCACCGGGGAGAGGCGAAAAAATGACAAACCTCGCGAGGTTCGCGAAGGCAGAGGGCCAGATGGGCGCTTCTCCGAATACATATTGCTTACCGCTCCCCGCAAGCGTATCCTTACTGAATGTGTCAATTCAGAATTCAAGCAGGGCAGGGTGAGGTTCCCCAAACTTACGACACCCAAGCCCCACACTGATAAATCCAAATATTTTTTATTTCACATAAGCCACAGGCACATGACAGAAGATTGAGTTCATCAGAAGGACGCAATCGAGTTACTTATAAAAGAGGCCAACCTCAAGTAGTACACCAAGAGGAGCGAGTCCCCCAACATAAGGACCAGGGCTCAAAGAGAGGCCGCGAAGACACTTCATATGACGACTCTCCTTTCCTAGTAGCCCTTTGCATGTCTCAACCTGAAGACTTTCGCCTCCTCGACACACATACAGAAGGCTATCTGGCCACCCACAACCCCTGAGAAAACTTTCCAATAACCCTAGTAATCTTTGTGGGCGGGATGAACAACGAGAATGTCGCAATTTCAGTGAAAAGGAAATTTGACGAACTCTTGTTGACCACGCCCGACCAATTGGCAACTCTGACCAAATCTCGAGGGAAGTCCAACACCATCTCCTTCTACCTCGAAGAATTCCCTAGGGTATCTCCCAACTCGAGTATCCCATTACCGATAAGGGCAAAAATGGTGCGCTACGATATCCGCCGCATCCTGGTCGACCAGGGCAGCTCCGTCGATATCATGTATGCCCACTTGTTCAAAACCTTCAAGCTCGACGAAAAGAATTTGTCTCCGTACGTAGGATCAGAATGTTGCACCCCAAAATTTGCCCTCACCGAGACAAGGCATTATGTACTAAGGTGTCCCAAGAGGTTCACAAGGTTCACAAGTTTCACAGGGTATTTCAAGAGGTTCACAAGGTTCACAATTAGTCAGGAAGTTTGACAATTCCCTCAGACAATGCATCCTCCTAAGCAATGCATCCTAAACTAGGGTTTTGACTTTAATCAGGCTAAATGGACTTCCAAGACTTCAATCGAGCTTCATAGCATCCTATATGTGTTTAAAAATCCCCATGTCAAGTTTCAAGACTTTCCCAAAAGGTTTGCTCAGTCAGATGATCAGATAGGCTAAAATCAGTCAAAGTAGTTAAAAAGTCAAACTAAGGTCAACTGTGGTCAAACCAAAGTCAAACTTCATGATTTTTTTCCAACATCAAGTATATGAAGTAAAATTCTTCATTTGATCAAGGTTTGATCATGATTCATCAAGGAGATTTCAGATCATCAAGAATCAGGAGTTTCTAAATTAGGGTTTTCATAGGAAAAGTCAACTGAACTTTGACCAGCCATAACTTTCACATTCCTCATCAAAAAATTTCCATACAAAGCTCATTTTGAAGGAAATTTAATTCTCTACAACTTTGTGTCTCACAAGACAAGCCCAAAAATGCTTCATTTGGAAGGTATGAGCTAAGACATTATAGGTCACTTTGAAAGTCAACAAAAATTCAACAAATTCCAAAGAGCATAACTTGAGAATGGTAAAAGATATAGACATGAGACCAAAGAGGTTGGTTAGAGGATTCTTTAAGCTTTCCAAAATGTCCAAGAACACCTTCATAGCATTAAAATTGAGGGATTTGTGCCCTTGCAAAATTGGGAAATTTTTTAGAGGTTTATGAAGCAAATGGGATCTTAAAACCAAATTTCACCAAATGGGCTTGCATTTTTATGATCCAAACACTTCCATGACATCATGCACGAATTAAAAATTATTTATTCATATTTTTATAAATTTTATTTTATTTATTATGATTTTTTACATTAAAAATCATTTTAAATTAAAATAAAATATAAAAGTGTGAATATTTGATTTGATTTTGGTTCTAGAAAGTCTTAATGTTCATTTAGAAGTGATTGAAACTATACAAAATCAGATCATTCAAAAATAGCAAGGATATATCCAAATTTTCAATATTTTAAAGACATATCTTTTTCAATCTCTATGGATCCAAAAGTCCAAAGGTTGGACTAATTTTTTGACCTAATTCTGTTATATGATATATAGACAAGCTAAAGCATACAAGAGACACGATTTTTGCAGCCTCTAGAACACTAAACAAATTTCAAATTTTCAAGGAAAAAGCAAAACCCGAATCCAAGCATTCAAGCAATTCCAAAGACTTTTGAAGGTTTCAATGTGTTCCTGGAAGATCATTGAATGTTTCTGGATCATAAAAACATCCATTCATATACACAAATGCCATAACTGAATCATCACTTTCTTGATTTTTTTTAATTTTCGATTTCATAAATTCGTGTAATATAAATTGTTTTTGATCATTGATGCTTGTTTATGAAGGTGTCTGGAATGTTTCTATGTGCTTGAATTGAGTTTTCATTGCAGGTTGAAGGATTCACCATAGTTAGGGTTTCGGCCCCTCATTTAGGGTTTCATGATCAACCAAACATAAATGACTTTTAAGAACATGGGAAGATCGTATGAGTCCTAAGGATTACATTGCACTAATTAATTTGAAGAAATATTACTGTTTGATTGATGTTTGAAATTCGTAGGTCATGAACATGATGAAATTCGCAGGTAAAAACGCAGCAGAATTCATATGTAATTTCGCAGGAAATTTGAGGAAGAAGATGAAGTTTGGCGCTGAAAATCAAATTCAAATATTTGTTTTAAAATATATTGTTTTGTTGTTGATTCAATTTCAGATGCGCACAGTAGCTCAGTTGGTTTGTGTATTGGCTTGTGTATTGAATGGTCCTGGGTTCGAATCCCCCCAGGCCATTTTGTTTTACTTCTATTTTTTGATATTTTTGTAGGTTAATAAGAAAAGGAATGGGTGTCCCTACTCTAACACCTGCGCATGCCTGGCCTGGTGGTTGTGCTGCTGGTCCAAGATGAACAAAGCCTAGGGCCTGAGTTCGAATCTCAGTCCCAGGTATGTATTTTTCTCATTTTTTTAATTATTTGTTTTGTTTTTATTTTATTAATTTTAATTCAATTAATTTCTTAAATGTTAAAATAAATATATATTATTTCTTATACCATCAATTCATGTCTTTAAAAAATTTCAAACTTTATTTTCAAAAACTTAATTATTTGTATTTATTTATTGTATATTCATATTATTAAATATATATATATATATATATATATATATATATATATATATATATAATTTGTAAAAAAATTGATTTATTTTATTAATTAGTAATTAAAACCCTAATTTTCATTAACTTAACATTTAATTTAATTAATCTTTTATTTTAATATATAATTAAATAATTAATCCTTTTGTTGTAAATAATTATTATATTGTTTATTATTATTATAATTATATTATTCTCTTTTTAAAAATTCTTTAAAATTATTTATTTAACTTAACAAATATTCTCTTAAATGTTATATGCTTTATATTTTTGCTAACCTCTTTTCTTATAATTATTATTATTACTAACCATTTTAATTATTGTTTATTTATTATATATTTATCATTTAATTGTTTTTTTATTATTATGTAATTGCGAAAGCCATGTAATAGTCGTAGGTTATTTTTGTCTCTATTTTATTGTTTATAAATATTTTTATTGCCATGGTTAGTAACTATAGGTGTGAACAACTATGTGTAATTTAAAATAATTTAGAAAACTAATTTAAACAAGATAAATATATGAATGCAAACACTCACACACGTAAGTCGATCTTTGATCGCCATCTCACACTTTCTAGGGTTACTCCTCATGTTGCCTAATTCTAAGGTCAAATAAGGTGTCTTAAAGCAACATCCCTCCATTAATATCATCAAGTCCCTTTAAGTTCATAAGATCAAGTCCCTTCGAGGTTACCTACGGAATAATGATCTTGTCCCTTCGAATAAAAAGATGATAAGTCCCTACGAATTGCTAAAGACACCTTACAGTTGCCTAAATACAGATGTCCCTTCACATGTCCCTTATACATCCAAGGTAATGACTACCTATTCATTAATAATAGGGATAGTCTTACCATTGAAAGAACATAAGAACAGTAAAGACTTAATATAGGGTAGGTTTCTCTTAATTACTTGCTCACATCTTTCAAAATACTCTTTACTTCACATTTCAAACAAATTTTCACAACAAAGTCTTTATATACATCCATACGAGGATCATTATAAGGTACTTCGAAAATTTTTAATCACACACTACACCTTTCTCAAAACAATTTAAAGTGAGCTAAGTAACTAAGAGCCCATGGATAACCATGGATATAAAGGGTGCTAACACCTTCCCTTTATATAATCTACTCCACGAACTCAAATCTTTTTAAGGTCTTTCCTGTTTTTTTATGTCCTTTCCTTTTGGATAAAATAAAAGTCGGTGGCGACTCTTGCTATCCGTAACATTTAACTAAAGTCAGTTCTCCCACCGTGTTACAGAACTGACGACTCTGCTGGGGATTTAATAAAAGAGGAGTATCCTTAGGAATTAGATCACTTTAAACTTGTTTGCTTTGTTTGCTTTACTTTACTTGTTGGGTGCTCTTATGTGTGAAAGATCCTAACCCGGATCTAGTGTACCTTAGGTAAATGGCAATAGACCAAGGAAATTGTACGGCGTATACCGATATGGTTGATCTAGTGGCCATAGTTAGTGTGATTTCTTGGTTGGTGCTTATGTTCCTTAAGCAAGTTGAGGATAATATGAGGCTGCCATACGTTGTCAATACACTAACTAACTTTTAGAACATTAGTTATCCCATATTGGCCTTTAGAAAAGTAGTGAGATAACCGGCTTTGGTGAAGACTAAAGTTGGTTGATACTCGATGCTACACTCATTGAGATTCTAAACTTGGAGGGTTTTGGTTGGCAAGTAAGTTTCCTACTGAACAACCACCCTTGTGAAGGATCAATGATATTGAGATCCCTTAGAACCTGGTTACTTTGTAGGATAGGATGAACCAACTAAACTTCAGGGGAGGGTACTTACCTTTAAACCTCATGCAAGCCTTCAAACCTAGGGCTATTGTGTGACTTGTTTGTGTGTGCCACATGTTTGTGATTGAGCATAACATCATAGCATCATCATGCATCATAAGCATAGCATTTTCACTAACCATTTCAAGGACCAAAGGATTTATCTTTGTTCTTTGTTGCAGGTCATGGCTTCTGCTTGTAGGAATACTATCCGGATCAACTTTGTAGGAATACCTCCTAAGCTCAAAGAGTTGGTCTCTCAAGTTTCTGAAAACTCCCAGTTTATCAAGAAGCATGGTCACCTACTGGATCTAGTCACTTCACGGTTCAATGAAGACATGATGAGTGTTCTGTTTCAGTTCTTTGATCCTAAACATCATTGCTTTACATTCCCCGACTATCAGCTGGTTCCTACAATGGAAGAGTTCTCCAAATTGTTGGGTATACTTATCCTTGATCAGAAACCCTTCACAGGCTTGTAAAAAAAGCCTAAACCTGAAGTCATTGTTGCAGCCCTACATCTGAAGAAGTCGGACATTGTCCTAGAAACAAGGAGTGGAGTTAAGGGTATTCTTGCTAAGGTATTGATGGAGAAAGCTCAAGTGTTCCTGAAGGCTATGAGTTATGATGCTTTTGAGGAGATCTTAGCCCTATTGATCTATGGCTTAGTATTGTTCCCCAATCTAGACCAGTTCATAGACGTGCACGCCATCAACATATTTCTGATTCGCAATCCAGTGCCTACATTACTTGGAGACATCTTACACTCTCTTCATAACCGTACTACAAAGGCACGAGGAACTCTGATGTGATGTATACCTCTATTGTCTAGGTGTTTTATTTCTCACCTTCCTCGATCAGTGATGAAGAACGAACAAGGGTTCAGGTGGTCTAAAAGGATCATGTCATTTTCTCATTCAGACATTCATTGGTGTTCTAGATCTATGGAGAATGTTACTATCATTGACCGTTGTGGGGAGTTCCCTAATGTGCCACTCCTTGGCATAAGAGGAGGCATTACCTACAATCCTTCCTTAGCTCTGCGTCAGTTTGGTTATGCTCGGAGTGATGGTCCTCATGACATGATTATTCAGGGTATTATGTTCGACTATGAAACGATCTGCAAGGTTACCGTCAAAGGTTCATACGAGCATGGGGTAAAGTGAATAAGGTTGACAATAAGACTCTGGAACCCAAGTACACCATTCCCATGGAACCTTATCTCAGATGGGTGCGATTTCGTGCTCAGACTCTTATGATGTCATATCCTGCCATCCTTCCAGTTACCATGGAGCCTGTTGTTGAAGGAGATACTTCTTATGTCATTCTTCACCCAGACATGCCCACTGACATGGAGGAGTTACAAAGGTCCTGGATCCAGTTGAAGGAGCAAAGAGATACTTTTGAGACTCATTACAAAGCAAGTCAAGAAAGAATCCTGGAGCTAACAAAACAACTTCACGAGGAGCGGAATCTCAACTCATACCTCAACACAAAGAGGAAACGTCCATGGGAGACTTAAAACCCCATTGCTAATAAAAGTTTACTTTTTGGTTGTTTAAACAAATTTAAATCCTGCGGTCCTTGAAAACATTGCATACGCATCTACACACCATATCATTGCATCACAGGTTTCTTATGTACAGGTATCTTATCTTCTCGCTGTTTATTTCAGAAGAAATGGCTCTTGAACGGACTGTCAAAGATCTCCAGGCTCAGAATGCACAATTCCAAGAGTTGATTCTGAATTTGTCCAAGGGGCAAGATGAGCTGAAGACACTGCTGGCTAAGAAGAAGAAGAAGACTAGAAGATCAGGAGGCCTTATCAATCTGGGAAGAAGGTTCAGAGGTCCTGTCAAGACAAAGGAACAGATTGATGATTCTGAGTCTGAAAATTCCGAGAAAGAGGGAGGTAGTCTTCATGATACTGTGGGAGATTCTGATTCTGAGGAAAATTACTATCATGGCCCAAGTGAAGATAAGTACAAGATGCTGGTAGACAAAATGAATGCCATGGAGTTACAAAAATCTTCTGGGCTGGATTTTGAAGATCTGAGTTTAGTATCTGGAGTGGTTATACCTATTGGCTTCAAGGTTCCTACTTTTGTGGTATACGATGGTGTCTCATGTCCCAAGCTGCATCTAAGGTCCTATGTCCGGAGGATTCAACCACATACTGCTGACAAGAAGTTATGGATTCATTTCTTCCAAGAGAGCTTGTCTGGAGCTCAGTTAGAATGGTACTATCAATTGGAGAGTGTCAATATTCGTGATTGGAATGATCTTGCTGAGGCCTTCTATAGGCAATACCAATATAATGCTGATTTAGCACCAACTCGCATGCAGCTTCAAAGCATGTCAATGGGTGCTAAGGAGAATTTCAAAGAGTATGCCCAAAAATGGAGAGACCTGGCTGGCAGAGTTCAACCTCCTCTGACTGACAGGGAGTTGGTGGATATGTTTATGAGTATGCTGAATGGTCCTTTCTATAGTCACCTCATTGGAAGCTCATCATCTGGTTTCACCGAGCTGATAATGACTGGAGAGCGTGTGGAGAGTGGTATAAGAAGTGGTAAGATACAGGTGGGTTCCTCTTCATCAAGCGCTGCTAAGAAGCCCCCTAGTGGAAAGAAGGAGTCTAATGTTGTGTATGGTCAACATAGTCATAACAGGAGTCACTAATCTGTGGGAGCAGTCCATATTTCTAATCCTACTCCTGCAGCACTAGAGCCACAACAAAACAATCAACAGAAGCCTAGAAGACAATTCACCAAGATCAACATGTCACTGGCCCAAGCCTTGCAACACATGTTGAAAGGGGAACTCATTACTTTGAAGGACCCTCCTCAGAATCCTAATACTTCCTCTCCTCGGTACAATCCTAATGCACAATGTGCCTATCATTCTAATTGTCCGGGACATGACACCAACAACTGCTGGGTGTTAAAAAACAAGATTCAAGAAATGATTAAAGCTGGGGAGATTGAATTTGACCCTCATGGGACTCCAAATGTGATTACTGCTCCCATGCCCGATCATGAGAAGACTTTTAATGATGTTGATGAAGTTTCCTATGTTTCCTCAGTTGCAGATGTGACTACTCCATTATCCATTATCAAGAAGAAGTTGGTACAGGCTGGATTCTTTCCAGGTTGTAATGAAGACTGTTTTTATTGGGCCTACAAACCTGATAGCAGCTGGAAGTTGAAGGATGGTATTCAACGCTTCATGGAAAATTACACTATATTGTTTGAAAGGACACCTTCTGTGGAAAGTATGTGTGAACATCTAACTCGAAGTACGAAGTTTGAAGATGTGGCCATGGTTGATAAAGTGCCAGGGAAGATTACCTCCAAAGGCCCTGTCAAGATCACTTCCAAGGGTCCTATCAAGATTACTGCTGAAGGCCTGGTGAAGACTGTTGCTGAAGTTAGAGTGCCTCCCATGATTATTACCACTCCTGGCCCTGTTCCCTATACTTCTGATAAAGCTATACCCTGGAAATATGGTTCTGATGTTTATCTCCATGGTGTTAAACAGGAACCTCTGACTGATGCACCTATTACTGATAAGAATCTTGATGTTGATAATATTGCTGGATCTAGTAAAATCACTAGAAGTGGAAGGATTTTCTCTCCTCCGGCTACCTCAAAAAGTGCAGTTACTCCTACTTCCACTTCTGAGCCAAGTACTGATGCTCGGGGCAAAGATCTTGTGGTTGAACCTATGCAAGCTGAAGCACCGACTGCTGAAAATCTTTCTAAAAAGATGGAAGAAGTGTTGAAGATCATTCACAAGAGTGATTATGATATTGTTGACTAGTTGGGGCATACTCCCTCCAAAATCTCCATGTTATATTTGTTGTTGTGTTCTGAGGCTCATGCTAAAGCCTTAATCAAGTTCTTGAAGACTGCCTATGTGCCAAATGAGATTTCTGTGGATCAATTCGAGAATTGTGTAGCACATCTGACTTATGATAATGGGTTAGGCTTTTCTGATGCTGACTTGACTCCTGCCAAGAGAAACCATAACAGAGCTTTGCATATCTCCATTGAATGTAGGGGCACTACCTTGTCTCATGTGTTGGTGGACAATGGTTCTTCATTGAATGTACTTCCCAAAGAGGTTTAGAACAAGCTCAGTTCTGAAGATGCTGTGTTAAGACCAAGTAATGTAGTGGTAAGGGTCTTTGATGGCTCAAGAAAAGTGGTACATGGAGAAATAGATCTCCCGATCAAAGTAGGCTCTCAAGTCTTCGAATCTACTTTCTATGTAATGGATATTCGCCCTGCGTACTCCTGTTTGCTTGGGCGCCCCTGGATCCATGGGGCAGGTGCTGTGACCTCCACCCTACATCAGAAGTTGAAATATCTGGTGATGGGAAAGATTGTCACTGTTTATGGAGAGGAAGAATATATGGTCAGTCATGTGAATACTTTTAAGTATGTTGAAGTGGAAGGTGAATATCTTGAGACTCCTTGCCAAACATTCGAGGTAGTTCCTTGGGTCGTTCCTGCTACTGAAGCTCCTCCTATTGTTAAAAGAGTTCATGTGGTTACCAGAGTACCTCCTACAATGGCCTCCCTCAAAGACGCTAGAGTTGTGGTTGAAGAATGTGGTTTTACTATTTGGGGTCAGCTTCCTAACATCCCTTATAAGTCTGACAAGTTTGGTTTGGGTTTCACTGCAGAGTCCCAGAAGGCTGTTCGTCGTGCTCGTGTTGTTCGTATCACCAATCAAGGGGTCGTAAGAATCCAAATCAATGTCGTGGGTGACTGTAATGAAGACTACAACCTGGATGACTGGATCTTTCCTACCGTGGGTGATGGGCTCAACAATTGGAATACCGAAGACGTTGTTCCTATCTCCTTTAGTCAGGAGTAAATACTATTACTGTGTTTCTATTTTAAGTTTGTAATTTTGAACAATTAAACTTTTAAGCCTCGTGTCTTACCCGGGGCACAATGGTATGCTTGTTACGGGATGTCATTTCATTTGCATACTTCATTCAATAAAAATCAATGGACGTTTCGTTTTCGTAAATATTGTGTTCCTTTGTCTTTCTTTTATTTTATTCTTGTTTTATCAGCTATGTGTTCTTACACACACCCACATCACTAAAATGCAGATCCTCATCCACTCTGGATCCTGTTGATAACAGTTCTACTATTGCCAATTATAATTTCGAGAATCCGATCTATCAAGCTGAAGATGGAAAGGAGGAAGATTGTGAAGTACCTATAGAGCTTTCTAGGTTGTTACAACAAGAAGAGAAAGCTATACAGCCACATGAAGAGCCAATCGAAGTTATGAATTTGGGAACTGAAGAAAACAGGAAAGAGGTCAAGATAGGGGCTGAATTAGAGGATGGTGTTAAGAGCAGATTAATTTAGATGTTACGTGATTATGTGGAAATCTTTGCTTGGTCCTATGAAGATATGCCAGGGTTGGATACAGACATTGTGGTTCACCGTTTACCAGTAAAAGAAGATTGTCGTCCAAAGAAGCAGAAGGTTCGTCGCATGCGTCCTGAAATGTTAGAAAAGATTAAAGCAGAGGTGATGAAATAGTTTGATGCAGGGTTCTTAGCTGTGACTTCTTATCCTCAATGGGTTGCAAATGTGGTACCGGTACCTAAGAAAGATGGTAAGGTACGTATGTGTGTGGATTACAGAGATTTGAATAAGGCTAGCCCTAAATATGACTTTCCACTTCCTCATATTGATGTTCTGGTGGACAACACTGCTCAGCATAAAGTATTCTCTTTCATGGATGGCTTCTCTGGTTACAATCAAATCAAGATGGCACCTGAAGATATGGAGAAGACTAAATTTGTTACACAGTGGGGCACTTTTTGTTATAAAGTGATGCCATTTGGTTTGAAGAATGTCGGGGCAACATATCAGCGTGCTATGGTGGCTTTGTTTCACGATATGATTCATCATGAGATAGAAGTATATGTGGATGATATGATAGCCAGGTCCCAGAATGAAGAGCAACACCTTGATCATCTGCATAAGTTGTTTGAAAGGTTGAAGAAATACAAGTTGAGATTGAACCCAAACAAATGTACTTTTGGAGTTAGATCTGGTAAATTCCTGGGTTTCATTGTCAGTGGAAAAGGTATTGAAGTAGATCCGGAAAAAGTGAAAGCCATACAAGAGATGCCAGCTCCTCGTACTGAGAAGGAAGTTAGAGGTTTCTTGGGACGATTGAATTACATTGCAAGATTCATTTCCCAATTAACTGCTACCTGTGAGTCAATCTGTAAGTTGTTGAAGAAAGATCAGGTAATGGAGTGGAATGATGAGTGTCAGACAACCTTTGATGAAATCAAGAGATACCTTCTAGAACCTCCAATCTTGATGCCACCAGTTGATGGAAGACCCTTGATTATGTACTTAACAGTATTAGACAACTCAATGGGGTGTGTGTTGGGGCAACATGACGAGTCTGGTCAAAAAGAGCAGGCAATCTACTACCTTAGCAAAACGTTTACCGACTGTGAAATAAGATACTCACTGCTCGAGAAAACTTGTTGCGCTTTGGCACGGGCTGCTCGCCGACTAAGACAATATATGTTGACTCATACTACCTTGTTGATTTCAAAGATGGATCCAATCAAGTACATATTCGAGAAACCTGCTCTCTCCAGACGAATAGCGAGATGGAAAATGATCTTAACAGAATATGATATACAGTACACTACTTAGAAGGCCATTAAAGGAAGTGTTGTAGCTGATCATTTGGCTCATCAAGCAGTGGATGATTATCAGTCAATGAGTTTTGAGTTCCCTGATGAAGACATTATGATCATTACCAAAGAACCTGGACAATATGACGGACCTGAACAAGGATCCCGATGGACTATGGTTTTTGATGGAGCTTCTAATGCACTTGTAAATGGTGTTGGTGTTGTGATCATTTCCCCTGAAGGTTGTCATACCCCGATTACTGCAAGACTTTGTTTCTATTGTACCAATAACATGGCTGAATATGAGGCATGTATCATGGGTATCAAAGTTGCCATTGATATGAAGATTCAGTTCCTGGACGTATATAGGGATTCAACCCTGGTAGTGAGTCAGATTAAAGGAGATTGGGATACCAAGCATGAAAATCTTATTCCTTACAGAGAGCATGTCTTGTCTTTGATCCCATATTTTGAAGAGATTACTTTTGGGCATATTCCACGAGGAGAGAATCAGTTGGCAGATGCATTAGCCACCATGGCATCTATGTTTGAGATTAGCTGGGATGATGAAGCTCCCAAGATTACTATTGATAGGTTTGAGAAGCCTGCATACTGTAATGAGATTGACACTGAAGAAGCAGAAGGGAAGCCTTGGTTCTATGAAGTGAAAAGATATCTTGAAACTCAGGAGTTCCCTGAAGGGGCATCTGTCAAAGATAAGAAGTTTCTGAGGAGGTTTTCTGCTAAGTTCCTTTTGAGTAATGGAATTTTGTACAAGCGCAATCATGATTCCACTTTGCTTCGTTGTGTGGGTAAGAAGGAAGCAACAAAGATTATGGAAGACATGAATGATGGGACTTTTGGCACTCATTCTAGTGGTCATACTATGGCAAATAAGATATTGAGAGCAGGATACTATTGGTCTACCATGGAAGCTGACTGCTATCAACATTCCAGAACATGTCACAAATGTCAAATCTATGCTGATAAAGTGCATATACCTCCAGTCCCATTGAATGTGTTGACTGCTCCTTGGCCTTTTGCCATGTGGGGCATAGATATGATTGGTGAGATCAAGCCTACTACTTCTAATGGGCCTCGTTTCATCCTAGTTGCTATTGATTACTTTACTAAGTGGGTGGAGGCATCCTCATTTGCATCTGTTACCAAGAATGTTGTAGCTCGATTCATTAAGAATAATCTTATATGTAGGTATGGCATCCCTGAAAGGATTATCGCAGACAATGGCTCTAATATGAACAACACCATGATTACTGATCTCTGCACACAGTTCAAGATAAAACATCACAACTCTTCTCCGTATCGTCCGAAGATGAATGGGGCAGTAGAAGCTGCTAATAAGAACATTAAGAAGATTCTACAGAAGATGACTGTTACTTACAAATATTGGCATGAAATCTTACCATTTGCTCTTCATGGTTATCGTACTACAATACGTACTTCAACAGGGGCAACCCCATTCTCCTTAGTCTATGGTATGGAAGCAGTTCTGCCTATTGAAGTTCAGATCCCCTCCTTAAGAATCATGAAGGATGCAGGCTTGGATGAAGATGAGTGGATTCAGACTCGACTTGACCAGATAAATTTGATTGATGAGAAAAGGCTGGCAGCTGTTTGTCATGGCCAGATGTACCAAAAACGGATGATCAAAGCTTTTAATAAGAAGGTTAAGCAAAAGGTATATCAGGCTGGTGACTTGGTAATCAAGCGTATCATATTACCACAGGGTGATCTTAGGGGTAAGTGGACTCCTACATAAGAAGGACCATTTATAGTCAAGAGGGTATTCCCAGGAGGTGCCATGTTGCTTACTACTATGGATGGTGAAGACTTCCCACAGCCCGTACACGCAGACATAGTTAAAAAATACTACGCATAAAAAGAGACCCGCTAGGTTGACTGGCCTAGGCAAAAATAAGGGCATCCCGGCAAACCAAAAGAGTTCAGGCAAAAATTAGGGATATATATATATATATAAAAAAATGTACACCCGGCAAGTCGAAAACCTGAAAGGGCGGCTTGGGCAAAAAAGGGTATCCCGGTGGATTGAAAACCTGAAAGGGCAATCCAGGCAAAAGTTAGGGATTAAAGCGTATGACTATGTCTCGTTTGGATCACTCATATAGCCCCAACTAGTTGTGCTACTTAACTCAAGCTCGAACAGATAAAGATCAATCCAATCGTTTCCGTCTCAACGGCAGAAGATGAGATACTTGAAGATAATGGCAATAGTGGAATTGAAACTCAATAGGATTATTTCTCACATAGTTGTTTTCTTTGTTTTGTAAAATTTTTACGACGAATTCCTCTTACTAGGATTTCTGTCTCCTTGTACAAACTTGCCTATGTATAGTTCACTTTGTAATATAAATAAAATTCCATCTTTGAATCCAGATTTACTTTTACCCTATTTACATAAGCGAAAACGTCCATTGGTTGTGTTTGAATGTATGTATGCTTTTGAATATGATTGATGTTTACCAGAAATGCATAAAATGCAGTAATAGTATTTACTAAGGACGAACGAAGGTAGGAATTCAACGAAGCTTCACCGGTTCATCCCCACAAGACAACTACAAATCCCCAGTAAAGCAAATCTATCTTTATAGATACTTCGAGTTACATCTCCCCTTGAGTTTATGTCCATCTCTTTTATCCTCAGTCAGGATACTCAGGAAATTATTCCTTCAATAGAAGTACGACGAACAAAGACGGGAAGTTATGAATACTATACTATCAAATAAAACGGGAACGAAGTTCTCATATTCTTCAGCAACGAAGCCGAGATTTATTTTCCCTAGCCAACAGTTTGTTATACAAAGATATCCAGACGCTTCAGGCTGCATAATTCATACATACATCATTTACATCATACCATAGCATATCCATAAATGCATAATACATTTACTTAGATGCACCATGCCATGCATGCATACATATTGCATAAACTAACCTTTTCCTTGCAAGGTGGTTATATGCAGATAAAATACTATCAACAATTCACAACAGGTCAGAAACGATCTATACGAAGGTCTAGGGCTGATACTTAATCATTACTCAGGATGTCCTTGGATAATAGGCAAACGGTATATACGAAGATTTATTCCCTAATCCAAGATATTTTTAAAGGATGTAATCGTCACGAAGATTTAATCCTGATACTCTTGGATAGTAGGCAAACGGTCTATACGAAGATCTATTCCCTAATCCAGGATATTTTCAAGGGATATAATCGCCACGAAGATTTAATCCTGATATTCTTTTGTCCTTGGATAGTAGGCAAACGGTCTATACGAAGATCTATTCCCTAGTCCAGGATATTTTCAGGGGATTTAATCCTGATACTCTTTTTATCCTTGGATAGTAGGCAAACGGTCTATACGAAGATCTATTCCCTAGTCCAGGATATTTTCAGGGGATTTAATCCTGATATTCTTTTGTCCTTGGATAGTAGGCAAACGGTCTATACGAAGATCTATTCCCTAGTCCAGGATATTTCCAGAAGAGATAATCGTCACGAAGATTTACTTCTACTGGTCTATTCAGCAATTCAAAATAGTTCAGAGACGATCTATACGAATGTCTAGTGCTGATACTTAATTCAGAAAGAAATCGCCACGAATATTTGGTTCTGACACTTAAATTAAAAGTATGTTCTTAGATACGATTTAGAGACGGCCTATACGAAGACCTAGTACTGATATCCAGTATCAACATAAAGATATTATCACCTCCTGATAGTATGGATGGCATCTATAAGTCCATCTCCAGTTCTTCCAAGTGGCATCTTCAAGCCCACTTAAGCATATACAACTAATCATCAGTGTTACTTTACGCACCGGCGAGTGCAAATTTTTGGGCTTTTATGTTCAATCCCCTTCAACCTTCCAGGTCACGAATGGCACATATACCAATCTAACCCCTCAGGTTTCAAAATATTGAACAGGGGCAGTTGTTGCACCCCAAAATTTGCCCTCACCAAGACAAGGCATTGTGTACTAAGGTTTCCCAAGAGGTTCACAAGGTTCACAGGGTATTTCAAGAGGTTCACAAGGTTCACAATTAGTCAGGAAGTTTGACAATTCCATCAGACAATGCATCCTCCAAAGCAATGCATCCTAAACTAGGGTTTTGACTTTCATCAGGCTAAATGGACTTCCAAGACTTCAAGTGAGCTTCATAGCATCCTATATGTGTTTAATAATCCCCATGTCAAGTTTCAAGACTTTCCCAAAAGGTTTGCTCAGTCAGATGATCAGATAGGCTAAAATCAGTCAAAGTAGTTAAAAAGTCAAACTAAGGTCAACTGTGGTCAAACCAAAGTCAAACTTCATGATTTTTTGCCAACATCAAGTATATGAAGGAGATTTCAGATCATCAAGAATCAGGAGTTTCTAAATTAGGGTTTTCACAGGAAAAGTCAACTGAACTTTGACCAGCCATAACTTTCACATGCTTCATCAAAATTTTTCCATCCAAAGCTCATTTTGAAGGAAATTGAATTCTCTACAACTTTGTGTCTCACAAGCCAAGCCCAAAATTGCTTCATTTTGAAGGTATGAGCTAAGACATTATAGGTCACTTTAAAAGTCAACAAAAAGTCAACAAATTCCAAAGAGCATAACTTGAGAATGGTAAAAGATATGGACATGATACCAAAGAGGTTGGTTAGAGGATTCTTTAAGCTTTCCAAAATGTCCAAGAACACCTTCATAGCATTAAAATTGAGGGATTTGTGCCCTTGCAAAGTTGGGAAATATTTGAGAGGTTTATGAAGCAAATGGGATCTTAAAACCAAATTTCACCAAATGGGCTTGCATTTTTATGATCCAAACACTTCCATGACATCATGCACGAATTAAAAATTATTTATTCATATTTTTATTCATTTTATTTTATTTATTATGATTTTTTACATTAAAAATCATTTTAAATTAAAATAAAATATAAAAGTGTGAATATTTGATTTGATTTTGGTTCTAGAAAGTCTTAATGTTCATTTAGAAGTGATTGAAACTATACAAAATCAGATCATTCAAAAATAGCAAGGATATATCCAAATTTTCAATATTTTAAAGACATATCTTTTTCAATCTCTATGGACCCAAAAGTCCAAAGGTTGGACTAATGTTTTGACCTAATTCTGTTATATGATATATAGACAAGCTAAAGCATACAAGAGACACGGTTTTTGCAGCCTCTAGAACACTAAACAAATTTCAAATTTTCAAGGAAAAAGCAAAACCCGAATTCAAGCATTCAAGCAATTCCAAAGACTTTTGAAGGTTTCAATGTGTTCCTGGAAGATCATTGAATGTTTCTGGATCATAAAAACATCCATTCATATACACAAATGCCATAACCGAATCATCACATTCTTGTTTTTTTAAAAATTTTCGATTTCATAGATTCGTGTAATATAAATTGTTTTTGATTATTGATGCTTGTTTATGAAGGTGCCTGGAATGTTTCTATGTTC
Organism: Lathyrus aphaca; assembly: GCA_963966055.1. Classification (NCBI taxonomy): domain Eukaryota; kingdom Viridiplantae; phylum Streptophyta; class Magnoliopsida; order Fabales; family Fabaceae; genus Lathyrus; species Lathyrus aphaca. The sequence goes on along the minus strand of OZ014519.1, from coordinate 452,098,809 downwards.
TTGGATTGAGTTTTCATTGCAGGTTGAAGGATTCACCATAGTTAGGGTTTCGGCCCCTCATTTAGGGTTTCATGATTAACCAAACATAAATGACTTTTAAGAACATGGGAAGATCGTATGAGTCCTAAGGATTACATTGCACTAATTAATTTGAAGAAATTTTACTGTTTGATTGATGTTTGAAATTCGTAGGTCATGAACATGATGAAATTCGCAGGTAAAACCGCAACAGAATTCATATGTAATTTCGCATGAAATTTGAGGAAGAAGATGAAGTTTGACGCTGAAAATCAAATTCAAATATTTGTTTTAAAATATATTGTTTTGTTGTTGATTCAATTTCAGATGCGCACAGTAGCTCAGCTGGTTTGTGTATTGGCTTGTGTATTGAATGGTCATGGGTTCGAATCCCCCAGGCCATTTTGTTTTGCTTCTATTTTTTGATATTTTTGTAGGTTAATAAGAAAAGGAATGGGTGTCCCTACTCTAACACCTGCGCATGCCTGGCCTGGTGGTTGTGCTGCTGGTCCAAGATGAACAAAGCCTAGGGCCTGGGTTCGAATCCCAGCCCCAGGTATGTATTTTTCTCATTTTTTTTATTATTTGTTTTGTTTTTATTTTATTAATTTTAATTCAATTAATTTCTTAAATGTTAAAATAAATATATATTATTTCTTATACCATAAATTCATGTCTTTAAAAAATTTCAAACTTTATTTTCAAAAACTTAATTATTTGTATTTATTTATTGTATATTCATATTATTATATATATATATATATATATATATATATATATATATATATATATATATATATATATATATATATATATATATATATATATATATATATATATATATATATATATAAAATTTGTAAATAAATTGATTTATTTTATAAATTAGTAATTAAAACCCTAATTTTTAAAACCCTAATTTTCATTTACCCTAATTTTCATTAACTTTAACATTTAATTTAATTAATTTTTTATTCTAATATATAATTAAATAATTAATCCTTTTGTTGTAAATAATTATTATATTGTTTATTATTATTATAATTATCTTATTCTCTTTTTAAAAATTCTTTAAAATGATTTATTTAACTTAACAAGTATTCTCTTAAATGTTATATGCTTTATATTTTTGCTAACCTCTTTTCTTATGATTATTATTATTACTAACCATTTTAATTATTGTTTATTTATTATATACTTAGCATTTAATTGTTTTTTATTATTATGTAATTGCGAAAGCCATGTAATAGTCGTAGGTTATTTTTGTCTCTATTTTATTGTTTATAAATATTTGTATTGCCATGGTTAGTAACTATAGGGTGTGAACAACTATGTGTAATTTAAAATAATTTAGAAAACTAATTTAAACAAGATTAATATATGAATGCAAACACTCACACACGTAAGTCGATCTTTGATCGCCATCTCACACTTTCTAGGGTTACTCCTCATGTTGCCTAATTCTAAGGTCAAGTAAGGTGTCTTAAAGAAAAGTCCCTCCATTAATATCATCAAGTCCCTTTAAGTTCATAAGATCAAGTCCCTTCGAGGTTGCCAACAGAATAATGATCTTGTCCCTTCGAATAAAAAGATGATAAGTCCCTACGAATTGCTAAAGACACCTTACAGTTGCCTAAATACAGATGTCCCTTCACATGTCCCTTATACATCCAAGGTAATGACTACCTATTCCTTAATAATAGGGATAGTCTTACCATTGAAAGAACATAAGAACAGTAAAGACTTAATATAGGGTAGGTTTCTCTTAATTACTTACTCACATCTTTCAAAATACTCTTTACTTCACATTTCAAACAAATTTTCACAGCAAAGTCTTTATATACATCCATACGAGGATCATTATAAGGTACTTAGAAAATTTTTAATCACACACTACACCTTTCTCAAAACAATTTAAAGTGAGCTAAGTAACTAAGAGCCCATGGATAACCATGGATATAAAGTGTGCTAACACCTTCCCTTTATATAACCTACCCCCCGAAGTCAAATCGTTTTAAGGTCTTTCCTGTTCTTTTATGTCCTTTCCTTTTGGATAAAATAAAAGTCGGTGGCGACTCTTGCTATCCGTAACATTTAACTAAAGTTAGTTCTCCCACCGTGTTACACAGACCTCCATGGATTTAATGGGTAAACCGCGAGGTCGTGGGGATACATGGAGCTCCTCGTCCTGTTTGGATGGAATGAGACAGCCAGGGAAGTCAAAGTCCAATTCTTGGTGATAGAATGCCCATCTTTATACAACTTCATTCTTGGTTGACCAATTCTTGCTGAGATAACCATTGTTCCATTTGATAGTCCACTTTAAGATGAAATACTACACCAAGCTGGACCACGTAGTCATGTTGCACGGGGACATCGAGGCAGCGAGAAGATACTTCGATGCAGCAGTCGGAGGATAAACCGTGATCAACGCGGCCACCAAAGGAAACAAGAAACTTCAGGTCGAAGAGCGAAAGCCATCTCTACGAATCAATTCCATTGACCTCGATTGCCGCCTCAATGGAGACAATGTTGAAGACGAGACCGTCTAGGCTCCCGCCAAAAAGAAGACACCAGCTCATCTAGTTTGAGCAATCCCAGACAGAGATTTTAAGCTTATCCCTCTCGGCCACGATCCTGACATATATGTAAGGATTGGCACCAGTCTCCCGCCGATGACAAACGAACAACTTGCGATCTGACTCAGAGAGAATGCAGACTTGTTCGTGTGGAGCGTTGTCGGGATGCCTGGACTCAACCCTAAGTTCTCCTATCACCAGCTAGCCATAGATTCAGCCATTAAGGTCGTAGCACAATGTAGGTGCAATCAGTCTCCTGAGAAAGCGGGGGCTGCTGAGCAGGCTATAAAAGACCTCTTAGAGGAAAATTTTATTTATGAAGCCCAGTACACAACCTGGCTCTCTAATGTAATTCTTATTAAGAAAAATAATGGAAAATGGCAAATGTGCATTATTATACTAATCTTAATAGGGCATATCCCAAAGATTCTTTCCTTTTACCTAACAGTGATAAACAAGTAGACAATTCTGCAGGTTTCAAATTGTTGTCCTTCATACACGCGTACAACATATATAATCAGATCCCTATGTCGGAGACAGATAAGCGACACACGTAATTCCTTTATAACATAATTCCTTTAGGCTGAAGAATGCTAGAGCTACATACAAACACATGATGAACAAATTCTTTCGAGCAGAGATCGAGGATATGCTCGAGGTATACATGGAAGACATGATCGTGAAATCCTCTGAGGAGCCCGATCATGCCCTCCACCATAGCAAGTTCTTCAAGCAAGCAAGAAAATGCAAAATGAGGTTCAATCCTAAAAAATGCACCTTTGGCGTGCGAGCAGGGAAATTCCTCGGCTTCTACCTCAAAGAGCAAGGGATCAAGGCCAACCCCGACAAATGCCAGGAGTTTTCCAAATTCCTGACCCTGAAGTCGAATCAATCCATCTAGTACCTTAACGGGATACTCGCCTCGCTATCTCGCTTTGTTGCCAAATCTGCACAACACGCATTTCCTTTCTTCAAGCTACTATGGAAAGAAGCCATGCTCAAATGGACAGAGGAGTGCAAACAAGCCTTGCTCCACCTTAAAAGGGTTCTCTCTGAACCACCAATTCTATCACGACTACAAGAAAAGGAGACATTATACCTATACCTATCCGTAGCTACCGAGGTAGTCAGCACGACCCTCATCCGTGAAACAATCGACGACATCTATTTCACGAGCAAGGCCCTACAGGGTCCCGAGCTCCGGTATCATCAGATTGAGAAGGTTGTGATGGCTTTGATAAATGCAGTGAGAAGGTTATGACATTACTTCCTTGCCCATAAAATCAAAGTCCAAACAGATCAGTCCATAAAACAATTGCTCGGACGCCCAAACATGGCCAACATAATGTTAAAATGGTCCCTAGAGATGTTTGGAGTTTGACATCAAATACTAAAGAAAAAACACCCTAAAAGCAAAGGTCTTGGCCTACTTTGTCGCCGAGATGACCCATCAAAATCCCCCTACGAGCGGCGCCCATAAATGGACAATCTTCGTGGACGGAGCCTCTAGCTCGATGGGCAGCAGTGCAAGCATCATCCTCGAAAACGAAGATGGAATCTTGATCGAAGTCTCTTTAGCTCCAGCCTTCCCAACTTCAAACAACCAGGCTGAATACGAGGCATTTTTGGCAGGATTAAGGGTTACCGAGGACCTCGAGGCAAAGGAAGTGAAATCTTCATCGACTCCCAGCTTGTTGCATCTCAGGTACGAGGAGAATACCAAGCCAAGAATGACAACCTCATCGAATACCTGGCTCTCGTCAAGGAAAAAATGGAGCAGTCTGACTCTTTGGAAGTCCAACATGTCCCACGCGAGCACAACTCACGGACATACATACTATCTAAATTGGAGAGCATACGGAAAATGGAGGTAATAAATCCATTATCAAAGAGATCCTACCTCCCCCAAGCATTGAGAAACCAACATCACCCCTTGACGCCAACTGTTAGATGACACGACTTTACAACTATCTCACGAGGGACGAACTACCTGTCGACCCGAAGGAGACTTCAACGACCAAAAGAAGAGCTTGCTTCTTCATTTCCGTTGACGACAAACTCTACAGGCGAGGATTCTCCATCCCACTCCTCAAGTGTGTTGACGAGGAAAAGGCCTATAACATCCTGATATAAATCCACGAGGGAATAAATGACTAACACCTCGAGGGAAGATCCCTAGCACGGAAGGCCCTACGAGCAGGCTACTGTTAGCCGACGATGCAGCATGATGCAAAATAGCACGTCAAGAAATGTGATAGATACGAGAGGCACGTGGACATGCACTTGGATCCTCCCAACAGACTCAAGACCTTGTCGTCCCCATGGCCCTTCGCATGGTGGGGAATGGACATCCTCGGACCCTTTGTAACAGGTTCTTACCAGAACAAGTACCTCATCATCAGTGTCAACTACTTCACAAACTGGATCGAACTCGAAGCCCTCGCCAAAATCACAACTCATAATATACTCTTTTTTTTCAAAAGAAACATCCTCGCCCGATTCGGCATACCTCAAGTCCTCATCATCGACAATGGGACACAATTCATAGATAGAAGATTCCAAGAATTCATCACCAACCTAGGCATGAAACAAAGCTTCAATTCTGTTGAGCACCCTTAGACTAACGGCCAAGCAAAAGCGGCCATCAAGGTAATCTTAAGAGGCCTAAAACGCAGGTTGGGTGAAGCATAGAGAGGCTAGGCCAAAGAGCTACATATAGTACTATGGGCCTACCGCATGACCCCGCACTCAACAACCGAGGAAACTCCATTTTGACTGGCGTACGGGACCGAGGCGGTCATCCCAATGGAAATCAGAGAACCCTTACGATAGACGGAAGCACCCATAGACGAAGAATTGAACGATGAAGCCCTCCAAGCAGAACACATCCTCGTCGAGGAAATACGATATGATGTGGCTCTTAGAGAGGCATCTATGATACAAAAAGTTACTTTGCGCTACGACGCAAGGGTCATTAAATGAGAGTTCCAGATCGGCAGCCTCGTCCAGCGATGAAATCAGAATAATTCACGAGAAGGCAAGCTGGTCGCAAACTGGGAAGGCCTGTACCGTGTTCGAGCCAAAACGGACAACAAAGCCTACTACCTTGAAAACTTGCAAGGTGAAGAACTTTCTCGACCATGGAACACTGAAATATTAAGCAGTATTATAGCTAGACAGCTTGCACAACTACGACCCGAATAAGGGTAACGACACGGCCACATGATCATGAAAGGTACAACCATGACTCTCCATCTCGATTGAAAGGAGGGCCCACATTCCTGGATGACAGATATAACCCCTCCCCGACAGAGGATACTTCAAACGAACTCCATTGTCATAGTACCATGCCGGAGGGACACCCAGCTCGCGATGGGAAGGTCCAATCCGTGAGATCAGGACCCCGACCGCTGTCCTCGTCCCGCTACCTTGCAGAAGTAAAGCCTAGAACCTTGGTGGTCCCCTAAACTGACGAGCCAATAGGTCGAGCAAAAAAGGTTTAAACATAAAGGTTCACAAATAAAAAGACATACAATATACCAAAACATTCATTTCATTTAATCAATCGACCATAATTAGCCGACACAGAAAGTATAAAATAGAAACTACGCCTGCAGTTAAAAAAGGGACTACGCCAAACAAAGAAAATAAAAAACAATGGCGCATTGGCCAGGAAACTATTCCTCCTTATTATCCTTTTCCTCCTCCTTAGCTGAATCCCCGACGGGGAAGATGATTTTCCCATAGGCCACGTCGAAGTTGAAGGCAGTCCCTTTAATCACAAGGTGTACCCCAGGATTGACGACTCGGAGCTATTCCACAGCATTGTCAAAACCCAGCTTGAGGGTCTGCAGGAAATCGCTCTCGAGCTCTCGAATTCGGGAAATCATATCAGCCTGAGTCCTTATGGCCACATCTTCTTCACCCTCACCCTCAACAGGGGCTACCAGGCACTCCAACTCCACAACGCTTGTCCGTAGACGCTTGACCTCCTCGTTAGCCTCGTCGAACTCAGCCTCTTTATCTTTCAACTTTTTTGTTCTCATCGACCAAAGTGTCTCGCTCGAGATTGACCTCTCCTAGCTTGAACATCAACCCTTCTTGGAGCCTATGACATTCCTTGTAGTCCAAAAAGTCACTTTTAATCTTATCCCTTTTGACCCTCACCTCCTCAAGCTTCACTTTGACAGCCTTTAACTCACACGTAGGGCAAGCACCGTTGGATAGGACCAAGGTCGTCTCGATGACCCTGATCACATCAGCAATATCCTAGGACAAGTTTTCATGCCTATTCGCCTTGTCTAGTCCCATGATGGCCTTAACATCAGCATTGGACACCCCTACAAAGCCTTCCTCGCTAAAAAGCTCCCGTTGAAGATGGAAATAAGGCAGGAGATACACCTCAGGATTCGAATGCACATTAAGGCCCGCAGGAACTCCAGTCGTCGAGCCCTCAGCCCGCTGGCGCTTGGTGGGAGGACTCATATGATCAGAAAGCTGGTTAGCAGGAGTCCCTATGGTAGGAGGAGAACGAGGAAGGGGAGTAGGGTTCATCGAGCTGCCGGCCATATCCTCGGCAATTACCCACCCGACACGACCCTCGGCAGCCTTCTTTGAAGCTTTTCCTGTTTTTTTGTTCGACAGCTTTAACATACGCTCCTTGAGGTTAGGCATGACACCTGCAAAGAAAAAAGCAAAAGCCAATCATCGGATAAAATATAGCTAAGACAAAGGGAATGCAAACACAACCTACCTAAGAGACAGAGGGACTCCTCATCTGTTTTACATTCAAGCACCGCCTTAGTATTCATCAGGCGGACATCATAGATGGGCTCCCCGGTTTCTGACAAGATGGGCATGTCCTGTCGATCCACTCTCAGAGAGGGGGTAAAACTTTCAACAAAGTGAACCAACTTTCGGTAGGCATTCGTGTCCTCAGGCCCCAAATTCTCGGGCTTCATAAATAACTGGTCGGTAGAGCAATTATAGTGAGCCCACTGCCAGTCGAGCGGAATTGTTGAGACGAGACGCTTCATGCCATGGGCATCCCGATGCTTGGCATATATGCTATCTAAGGCCCACGGAGTAAGGGAATTCACCGTGTACCAAATGTCCTTGAAGTTTAGGACATAATTGACATAAGTCCTAAACAACATCCTCGACTGCTTAAACGAGACCCAACTATGTCTCCTGTTAGTTCTGTGATTGGCAAACAAATTGTAAAACATGTTGCTATCAAGATGTCACAAAGTATGTCTTGACTTTATGTTCTAAGAGTTATGCAAGTGTGTTTGTGTTGTTGCATGGATCTGGTCTTGATTTCAAGAAAAATGTTCTGACAATTTACAACAAAACATTCTTTTCAGAATGTTATAATTGTCTGTTGAGCTGTTATATTTTGTGCGTTTTTTTAGTGATTGATTGCGCTTTTATTGAGCTTATTATTAGAGATGAATATTTCTCTTTTGGAAGTTTTAGATGGTTCCACTTTGATGCTTTCTAAATTAAGAAGATTTGAAGATCAATCTACTTTTATGAAGATTTTTTATGTCCGTTTTCTTTGCACTAATCTTTGAAGATTGTTCTCTTCTTAAAGGATTAACCCTATTAGTTGTTAGAGAATTTTTTTGAGATTGAAGTATTGCGCATTAAGAATTAGGGTTTTTACATTGTCTTGTTGTTTTATTTGTGAGTCATTCATACATCACCTAGATGTTTGATTTGGACTAATTTTTGAGTTGTAAATTTTTGTCCACTCTAAGATTTTAAGCATGAGTGTTTATTCTTGATCAAATATTTTAAGCAAGATCAAGGTGTTGTGTTTTGGAAGAGTGATCTTTTGTTTTCTTTGAAAGAATTAGTTGATTATCACAGTGTGCGATTAAGGGGAGTGAGATGGTGATTTCTCATATCTAGATGTTGATTTCTAGGTAGAAGTTGCACTGGGTAGGTTCAAATGAGTAGTTGTAAACTGAGACTATTTAGGCTTTGAATTGTTCTACTAATAGTGGATTTCCTTCCTGGCTTGGTAGCCCCCAGAGTAGCTGAGTTTGCACCGAACTGGGTTAACAATTCTTTGTGTTATTACTGCTTTTATTTATGCTGTTTTTTACCTTGTTAATAATCAGATAGTAATGTCGTGACATTGCCTTCGACATCACGTATCTGATACCAGAATTTCAATTGGTATCAGAGTAAGAATCCTGCTCTGTATCTGGGTGAGATCTAAGGAAGTTACCTTCTAGTATTATGGACAAGGATGTGGGATTGGTGAACAAACTACCCTTTCTAGAGGGAACTAATTATGATTACTAGAAGCCAATAATGGTTGCCTCTTTGAAGTCTTTGGACAACAAGGCATGGAAAGTTGTTCTGAAAGGATGGGATCATCCTGTTATGAAAGACAAAGATGGGATGGCCACAACAGTTTTGAAGCCTGAAGAGGACTGATCTAAAGAAGAAGATGATCTTGCTCTTGGGAACTCCAAAGCATTGAATGCCATATTCAATGGAATTCACAAAAATATGTTCATATTGGTTAACACATGTGTTGTGGCTAAAGATGCTTGGGATATTCTAAAGACTACTCTTGAAGGTACTTCTAAGGTAAAAATGTCCAGGCTCAAGTTACTCACTACTAAATTTGAAAACTTGAGAATGAAAGATGATGAGAACATTCATGATTTTCATATGAACATTCTTGAAATAGCTAATGCCTCCAGTGCTCTAGGAGAAAAAATGTCTGAAGAAAAATTGGTAAGGAAAACTCTCAGATCTCTGCCCAAGAGATTTGACATGAAAGTCACTACCATAGAAGAAGCTCATGACATTAGCAAGATGAGAGTGGATGAAATTATTGGATCTCTTCAAAATTTTGAGGTAGGCATGAATGATAGATCTGATAAGAAGAATGAAAACATTGCTTTTGTCTCCAACACTGTAGATAGAATAGAAGAATATGATCTGGATACTGATGAAGGTCTAGAAAATGCCTTGGTGGTTATTGGAAAATAGTTTTAAGAAGTGATAAGAAGAATGGAGAAGAAAACAATACCAGATGTCAAGAATATCTCACCTGACATCAGTAGAGAAACAAGAGCTGGAGAAAACCTTATTCAAGCCAAAGAAATGCAATGATATAAATGTGATGGTTTTGAGCGCATTATACCTGGATGTCCTACATATCACAAGAAAAAGAAGAAGAGTATTACAATAGCTTGGTCTGATGAGTAGGTTTGGAGTGAAACTGAAGAAGAATCAACTAAGGGTGCTAATTCTCTAACTGGGAGATATTACTCATACTCTAGTTATGATGAATTGACCTTTGAAGAACTGGCAGCCTCTTATAAAAAGCTATGCCTCAAAAGTGAAGAAGTTTGTCAACAAAGAGAGAAACAAAAGAAACTCATAATCAAACTGGAGAGTGAAAAGGAAGAACATCTTGAAATCATCTCCAAACTGAAGGATGAGGTGACATTTCTAAACTCTAAACTCGATCAAATGACCCAGTCTGTCAGAATGTTGATCAGCAGTTCAGACACTTTAGATGAGAATCTACAGGATGGAAAGTTTGTTGAAGATGTGACTGGTATATGGTTTATTAGAGGAGAAGAACGTATCTAAAATCATGTTCACTCTGAGATCAAACCCAAGATATTGAATCAAATGCCTCAACATCATGACAGAAGACAAGGAAATTATAGAAAAAAAATTTAGAGAAGGGGATGTCATTATTGTGGGCGCTTTGGTTATATAAAGCCCTTCTACTACAGATTATATGGATCCCCTAAGTCTGTCTTCCAAACCAGGTCAAATCAAAACATCCCTATAAACAAAAGCAATGGATTCCTAGGGTTGATGTTACTAGTCTAATAGCTCATACATCTCTCGTAACTACAAGTAAGGACGAATGGTATTTTGATAGTGGTTGCTCTAGTCTCATGACTGGGATTGAAAATTTATTGGTAGACTTGAAGTCTCTTCCCCCTAATCATGTGATATTTGGTGATGGAGCTAAGGGAGAGATCAAATGGGATAAAAAGATGAAGTGTCCAGGGGTCCCAAGTCTTGATAATGTGCTGCTAGTCAAAGGTTTGACTACCAACCTGATTAGTATCAGTCAACTGTGTGATCAAGGCCTAAATGTCAACTTCACTAAATCTGAATGTTTGGTTAGTGATGAGAAAAATGAATTCATTATGAAAGGAGTTAGATCTAAAGACAATTTTTATGCTTGGATTCCTAGAATTCTAGCCATTCCACCATATGTATTCTAGTAAAAGAAGAAGAAAGGGCATGTAGTGAATGCGGAATTGGAGAGCAAATCAAGATGTCACACCAAAAGATTAAACATCTCACTACTTCAAAAGTGGTGAAACTTGTTCATGGGGACTTGATGGAACCTATACAGATGATAAGCCTTCTTGGTATTAATGATAGTATTGATGATAGGAAGAGCAAGTCAGAAGTTTGCTTATGTGTAAGGAAAAACAATATAGCTTGGTTTAATAAGAAACAAAATTGTGTCTCTTTGTCTACAACTAAAGCTGAGCACATAGCAAATAGAGATAACTATTCACAACTGATAAAACAAATTATGGATAATTTTAATATCAAATAGGATGTCATAGCATCATTTGGTGACAAACTGATTTCTATAAACATATTCAACCAACCCAACAAGTCCAAATTTAGTGGTGTTTGTCACCAGGTTATGAGGAAGTATACTGAAGACAAGGTGATTATCTTAGAATATGAGACTACTGAAACGAAACTGTATGAATATGTTACTAAAGCCATAAATAATCCTGGAAATATGAAGGGTAAATTGGGAATTTGTGTCTGTGAAATATCATAGAAATTAAAGGTTTGTGAGAAGAGTATCATTTTCCATTTAAATAAATTGAAGAGTCATTTAATGATATATGGAAACATATTTTATTTTTATTTATGTTTCCAACAAAAATCTCTCCACTATCAAGAACAATCATTCAAATATACTTTTTGCATCTCTCTCACACGCTACCCTACTCTCATTTGTTCTCACACAAACTACCCCACAACTCTCCATATCTCCAAAAATCCCTTGGATAATTTTACGAAACCTCCTCCAAACCACTTTGTAATGTATCAACATCATACCTCTTCCTCCTCAAAAATCAACTATGTATGATTCCATAGCTAGGTCGCAAATGAACCTCTCTTCTGATGAAGCCCTGAACGTTTCCCATCTCTCTATGGGTTCCCTATGACGGTGGTGATACGAAGAAATATAGGACCTCTGACACTTCTGAATGATCTTCTAAAGGTAACAATGTTGACACCTCTCATGACTTTCCTTTTGATTATAATTACAAAGAAGGTAGTATCTATGTAGATATGGTTATTAGGTGTCTTGTTGGTAGGATCTTATTTGAAGGACATAGAGTTGTTGGTATTTCCACACCCCTTTCTCAAATGGTTGCATGTCCTCCTATTAATGCCAATCAATCTAGGGATAATAAGGTTGAGTCCTCTCATTCTGAGAAGATTCATGATGATTTAAACTTACACACACTTGTTGACTCTGTTATTGAGAAAGAAAGTACAAATGTTAGGATAAATGTTTCAAACAAGAAGAAGATTGCTAGTCCAAATAAAGACCCTAAAAATGTTGTCAATATAAATGATGTTCCCTCTAACAATGAGTTGATTTCTAATGTTAACCCTGGTATAGTCAGTAGAATGAAATCCAGAAAGGAAAATTTGTTGTTGATAACCCTCCATCCAAGAGCTTCAAGAAAACAACTATGGTTGGAACTGCTAGATCTTTGAGCAAGGTTGAACCAGCTTCTAAGAAGAGGAAGACCAGATCATACACCGCAATTGATAATAATGTTGATGATGATGTCCAAAACATCACCCCTGTAAGAAAATATGTGGTTAAGAAATCTTCTGTCAGCAGATCAGATGTTCCATTCGGTAACATTTCATTCCATTTTGTGGAAAGTGTGACCAAATGGAAATTTATGTATCAAAGAAGGATTGTTTTGGAAAGAGAGTTGGGAACTGATGCTGTTGAAATCAAGGAGGTTATAGAATTGATATCTAGTGCTAGATTAATGAAGAGTGTGTCTGGTTTCTCAAATTGTTATGAAATGTTGATCAATGAGTTCATTATGAATATTCCTGTGGATATTGAAAATGAAAGGAGTGAGGATTTTAGAAAGGTATATGTTAGAGTTAGATGTATTGAGTTTTCTTCTACTGTCACCAACAAGTATCTAGAAAGAAGTGAACAAGAAGAAAGTGAGCTTGAAGTTACTGACAATCAGATTTGCAAAGTGATAACTGCAAATTAAGTGAAGGCTTGGCCCATGAAAGGGAAACTATCTGTTGGAGTTCTTAGTGTAAAATATGTTATTCTTCATAGAATTGGAGCAGCCAATTGGGTTCCCACTAATCACACTTCCATTGTTGTTGTTGGATTAATTAAATTTATCTTTGTTATAGGTACAAAGACTAGATTTGATTATGGAAAGTATATCTTTGATGAGATTGTGAAGTATGCTACAATAAATGCTACCAAAATTCCCATTGCTTTTCCCTCCCTTATCTATGGAATAATTCTCAGTCAGCACTCTGATATTCTTTCTAGTAATGACAATGTTTGCAAAAGAGAATCTACTGTGTCTGTGCATTACAAACTCTTTTCAGGAAGACATGTCCCAGATATTGTCTTAACATCTACTAAGAAGACACCTACCACTAAGACAGGAGTTATATTGAACTTGAAGGAAGCTTGCAGGGAATTAGGAGAGGTTATTTGTGTTCATGTTGAGAGAAAGATGAATTTGAAAAAATTAATAAAGGATCTGGAACAGACTGAAGGTGGTAGCATTAAAGATACTGAAGATAATAAAGAGGAAGCTGGTGAAAGTACTAAGGACACTGATTCTGCTGCTAGTGAGGAAACTGGTAGCTTTGGGTATGATTGATGCTGCTAGTGTTACTTCTGTTTGAATGTTATATATTTTTTTGGTTTCTGACTTTTGGCACTTAATGTGCATGGGATGTAATAACTTTTCTTTTGAATCTTAAGAATTCTGGTTTCTTTCTACCTTTCCTAGTTCTTTCTATATGGCTTCACTTTTTATGGTTGGCTAATTATGTCTAAAAAGGGGGAGAAGATTTTAGTGCTTCTTGTTTACTATGATGGTTTGGTTCTTAGAAGTGGCTTGTTTTTTACTACCATGGTGGCTCTCTGGTTAGTATCTTGCAGGTATGTGCTCTAATATGGGTTTAGCAAAAATTTGCCAAAGGAGGAGATTTTTAGTTCTGTGATTGGCAGAAATTTTGGTAAAACATGTTGTTGCTGTCAAGATGTCATGAAGGATGTCTTGACTTTATGTTCTAAGAGTGATACAGGTGTGTTTGTGTTGTTGCAGGGATTTGGCCTTGATGTCAAGATAGATGTTCTGACATTTTACAACAGAACATTCTATTCAGAATGTTATAATTGTTTGTTGAGTAGTTATCTTTTGTGTCTTGTTTTTAGTGATTGGTTGCACTTTTATTAAGCTTATTATTAAGCTTATTATTGAGTAGTTATCTTTTGTGTCTTGTTATAATTATTTTTTAGATTAAAGTGTTACACATCAAGAATTAGGGTTTTACATTGTCTTGTTGTTTTATTTGTGAGCCATTCATAAATCACCTAGATGTTTGAATTGGACTGATTTTTGAGTTGTAATTTTGTCCACTCTAAGCTTTTAAGCATGGGTGTTTATTCTTGATCAAAGCTTTTGAGCAAGATCAAGGTGTTGTGTTTCAGAAGAGTGATCTTCTATTTTCTTTGAAAGAATTAGTTGATTATCACAGTGTGTGATTAAGGGTGGGTGAGATGGTGATTTCTCATATATAGATGTTGATTTCTAGGTAGAAGTTGCACTAGGTAGGTTCAAGTAAGAAGTTGTAAACTGAGACTGTTTAGGATTTAAATTGTTCTACTAATAGTGGATTTTCTTCCTAACTTAGTAGCCCCTAGAGTAGGTGAGTTTGCACCGAACTAGATTAACAGTTCTTTGTGTTATTACTGCTTTTATTTATGCTATTTTTTACCTTGTTAATAATCAGATAGTAATGTCGTGACATAGTTTCCGACATCACGTATCTGATACCGGAATTTCATCTCCCATGCACGAACGACCGTTGTAGATGAAAGACCCAAAAGAATAGGGGTAGAGTACAACCAATCTCGAGGTGCTAATACACCAGTTCGAACGCCGAACAAATGCAATAACATTTGGATGTAGTTGGAAGGGGGCCAAGTCGAGCCATTTGAAAACACCCGCTTGGAATCCGGAGAAAGGGAGACGGAGCCTTGCCTCTCTAAATGTAAATTCGTACATAGGAAAACGCATTCCCCCAAACACCGAACAAACCCACTATTCGGGGCTAAGAGTGTAACATTCCCAATTCTTGGGAGCCCCCAGAGTTAAATCCTCCATGACGGTATGTACGCTGCGAGGGTAGTCCACGAAGCGAGAACCCGTTTCCAACGGCTCCTCCCCGACCCATGACAATTCAGGCGCACCGTAATTAGTGGGCCCATCTTCATCCACCTCGTGCTCATATGACTCGTGCTCGTCCACCTTTTCCTTATCCACCTTCACGTCCACTTCATCCACTAGGACTTCTTCGGCCATTCCGTGCAGGTCCATTTTACCTGAAAAGTAGAGGAAACTGGTGAATTTGACTTCACATCAAATCCCCCTTCCACCGCAGTTCATGTGAAAGCGCGAGGACCAGAGTCGGGTAAAGATACACGCAGCGAGGGACGAGGGAAACCCTAATTGAGGAATCCATGAAATGCTCGACAAATTCATCAGATGGTTTATGGGAAGCCCGAGACATTCATAAAAAATTCATAGGATGCCTGGGACACTCATCTGAAATTCATAGGGTGCCCGAGACATTCATCAGAAATCCTTTAATTGACACCCGAGGAGGGTCCTCCTTGATAGTTTCCAAGAAATTTCCACCGAAAAATTGATGCCATGTCCGGCGGATTCATAAGAGGATTCATATGAACATGCCGAATAGGGGCTTCCTCGGCTGCTCTAGTGGATAACCACCAAGAAAACATCAAGGAAAATCAACCACTAATGAGAAAATGGAGAAGACTTACTCGAAATGTACGGCGACGAGGAAACTTTAAGGTTATTGAAACGGCAGAAGGACATTTTCACGTGAGAGTAGAAAAATTTCTGGTGATCGTATAAGGAGAAAAGTAGTAGTGAAAGAGAAGTGTGGGAGGAAGTCCCCACCACCAACTCTTTTATAAGCGCCCTTACAGGGAAATGCGCATAGGCCATCATTGCCTAGGCTTCCTAGATTTCCCTAGGTAATCATATGCATTTAATGCCCCTTCACACATAAGACAAAAAGGCTATCCTTAAATGCCATAATGACAATAATTGAAGATACAGACACGTCATCCCTGGGTTCCCTGAAAGCCACAAGACTGCGCTTTTTAAAGCACCGGGCATGCAACCCTCCTTAAAATCCTAAAATGCCAAGAAAGCCTCATGTGACCACCAAGGTCAAGCTACAACAACAACTGACCTTGGACGTGTAACACACTAAATTATCCTGTAATATTTAATCAAGAAAATCAAAGTAAGATTTAAAACTAAACATAACTTAAGGGATTAATTTTAACAACATACTTGCTCTTAATGGACATGTAACATATAATAAATATCAAAGTAACTTTAATCCGAAAATCATCTTTATTACACATTGGAAAATTATTTATTTTGATCAACAAGTATAACAGTTTCGATTAACTTAAAGAAACTAATTTTTACATCATAAAACCACGAATCATACTTTGATAAATAAAATAACATGAAACATTCCCAACTCCCATTGTTACATATCAGGGCAGACTCCAAACTAAAGTGAAGTACTTCGACATCACCAACCACGAAATCTAACTACTCCTGATCACCTGCACGTTGCCCACATAGAGGAAACATTCAAACAGAAGGGGTGAGATTCTTAAATCAAACAAAAGAGAAAGTTGATATAAATAAAAATCATTCATCATCAAGTTATTCACCATGTCATAACATCCAATGGGAATCACACACCTCAATTTATGCACAGACAATCATCGATAATCATACAACACAACCAAAAAGAGAATGAAAATGAGACCCAACAAGACTTAATGCATGTGGTACCATTTAACGATCCCTGTTTCATGATCCAAGTTCCCATCGGAACTCTCAACCCCTATTTCATAGTCCAGTATGATCCCTATTTCACAATCACACCCACAACCCCTGTTTCATGGTTACATACAATCCTTATTTCATGATCGTGCCAACAACTATGATTGTACACAATCACGCCAATAACAACAACAATTCCATCAAGGAATTCGGATAGACGGTAACACCCCATCCGGGCTCGCCATCCCACAACTTATGCACATGTTAATGCACCATTAATAACATCATGCAACAACAATTAAATGCACACATATAACATTTCATCACCACATCAATACCAGTCAACACTCAACATGCATTTATTGAAACATACATTGCTATGCAACTACAACATCTACACATCTTTGTATCATTTAATCATTAATTTCACTTTATCACATAAAACATCAACAAAACATGCATATAACTCACCAATACATACCTCTGACATAGCTGTAACATCCCAAAATTTTCCCTCTTATTTATCATCGTTTCCGAGTAACTTATGATGCGTTTCCGTGCCATGCTGCATATCCATCCATACATTACATAATAAAAACAAGAATAAGTAGAGCATACATCATCGGTTGAGGCGCAGGGCATGTGATCAAGGGTTATCAGGCGACTATTGGGTCTCGGAAGGAAAATAATCTCAGAAAATATGACCAAGACCGAATGTCCAAGGATTCCAACCAAAAAGAGAAAAATTCAAATTTTAGTTGAAGTAACCGGTTACCTCATAGGTAGTAACCGATTACCTGTTGAAATTTGAAGGAAAAGGCCAGATTTTGCGCTGGTAATCGGTTACCTCATTGGTAGTAACCGGTTACTTCGCCCAGATTTTCAAAAAAAAATCAAAATTTAGTTGGTGGCTTTCCTCCACTTTCCATTTCTAATTTGCTTTATGTTTCCACCACTTTCTAGATCTTTCTACCATCTTCCTATGGAATATTCCAAGGAATATTCAGAGGAATATTCTAGAGACTCCAACTAACTCCTAAGCTAGCTCCCAACCCAAACCTCATACCAAACCTAGACCTAACTCCAAAGCTAACCACTATATAGACCTTGCTCATCAAGCCAAAAAGAGGTTAGAATCATTTTTCACATAAACTCCATCATTTTTATACTCTTAATTCTCTCAATTATCTCCATTTTCCAAATTTACACCAAAGTTTAATTATCAAGATTTTTCAAGTTTCGCATTGAAACTCGAAGAATCGAAAGCTAAACCTCAATCATCTTCACCGATTCAGCGGATAGTCGAAGGATTTGTCACGATTGTGGTGTTTATTTCACCGTTTGGAAGCGTTTCGGGTAATTCTCACTAATTGCATTTATTTTACACACTCGCGGATCGAAGCTTAGGATCTCCGGTATTCTATTCGTTCGTGTATTGATTAACATCGCAACAATCACCAAAGCAAACCTCCGCTTTGTAGGTTGGTAAATCCGAAATCGCTTTTCTTTTTAACTTATTTCTCTTCATCTCGCCTCGTGCATTCTTCATTTGTTTCTTGATTTTTGATACTTTGGTTGGTTTGATCATAAGAGCTAGAATTGTAGTGTGATTATGGTGTTAATATGTGTTAGAATTTTGCATCTAGGTGTGATTTTCGTGATAGGTTGGTAGGCCTCAGATTAGATCTTATTTGGATAAGTTGCTACTGGTTTTTGCATGAAAATGCAGAAATTTTTTATTCTGGTTGCAGAGTAACCGGTTACCTGTGTTAATTTTGCAGAAAATCCAGTTTCTTTGAACTGGTAACCGGTTACTGCATAGGTAGTAACCAGTTACCACTGAACCAGAATGAAAAATTCTTGAATTTTCTTGCATTTTTTATATTCATTCCCCCTCCAATCATCTTGGATCCTTACGACATGATTTTAGGAAGTTTTTAGGAGATGATTTAGAGCAAGTGTGTGTAGTTTCGATAAACTTTTGACATGCTTTTCGTTAGTTTATGATTTTTGGCATAAGTGTTGCATGTAGGTTCATAGCTTGTTATGATCATTGTTTGCATGAGTTAGCATGATCCATATCATGATAATAAGTGTTCACACTTTTGTTTTGCATTGCATTTTCCATCCACTCATGTTTTGGTCAATGGTGCGCGTAAACTGAAAAATCGCATATTGTTTAAAACCGCACAAATCACATAGTTTACATCCATTGTTATATGTTCATGTGTTGCGTTTCATTTTGATATACATTTTATATTGTTGCATTAAATTGCATGATCTTTGTGTTTCGTTGTTTGCATTGAAACTCACATTTTGCATTGAAAAATAGTTGAAAATCTGCCTGTGTTCCGTTGTTTGCATTGAAACACATGCTGAATTATTTTGTTTTGGTCTTTTACACTCATTTTCATGATGTTTGGTAGCTGTAATAGGCTGTTTGCATTGCTAGTTGCATTTAGTAGTTGTTTGTGCAATAGGAAACTGTAGTAGTTGCTGACTCTAGGCTTTGCTTAGTTTTCTAGTGTCCTTAGACTTAGAGTTGAGTCTAGGTAGGTCATAGTTGTATTATGAATTGTTTGGCACTTGTTTACCTCTTTCCTTTTATCGCTTTAACCTTATTTTACTAACCTTTGTTTTGTAGGGAGGTTGAGGTAAGCCTTGTTTATATAACTTCTTCCTCGTCTTCTTATGCTTTCTAATTGTGTTTGCCTTAGCCCTTTAGGCTTTGCCTTGTAAAACTTCATATCACTCCCTCTTTAGAAAAAACTTAACTTCTTTAGAGAAGTAAGTTACTTTCTAGTTTCTTCTTCTTTTCTTTTTCTCATTAGGATTAGAAGACCATACATACCATAGGAAATCCCATGCAATAAACAACTTAGGGTGAGTCTTAGTTCCCCTAGTTTTTGTCCTTTCTCAACTTGATTCCCCTTTCTCATCTCAAAGAAAAGAAAAGAAAACAACTAATAAAGGTCGAAGCTTTCTCGTGTGCCAGGAGACTTTTCCATGGGGTACTTGCATGCATCCCATTTAGGGGTGAGATGTAAGGCATCTATCATGATGAACAAGTCTTAGCATGGGACTGTTTCACAAACAATAAAAGCCAAACACTTCTTTAAGTGAAAGTTAAAAAAACAACATGTCTTTTCCTACGGGAATTCTCTTCTCACCTCATTCACTCATAACGAGAACTTGCTACGACTTGTCTCTTTGCAAGACGGTAACGCACTCATTTAAGGCGAGCCTGCAACACCTGAGCATAGGCATAAGCAGTTCAATTCATAAAAAACACAAACAAGTTCTCGCCTTAGTTAGGCGAACTATGTCGACTCTTATCCTCATTTTCCCGATGAGGTACGTAGGCAGCGGGGTAGGGCCCGTTCGAGCACACTTTTTATTTTCCCTACATTTTTCTCGTACTCTTTTCAATCTCTTTTCCTATTGCCTTTCTCATTTCAGTTCTAGTTACTAGTTCTTTTATTCAGCATTAACTTTATTATTTTACCCTTTGAAACAGACAAACAAGTGTAGATCCCGTCGGGTACGACGAACGATCTGGGGTGCTAATACCTTCCCAGGTCGTAACCGACTCCCGAACCCGGTTCTTTGGTTCGCAGGACCTCATCCTTTCCTTTTCTTTTAGGTTTGTGCAGCAGTACCTTTCCCATTCATTCGGGATAAAAATGCCTGGCTGGCGACTCTACCTTTTCCGCGCCACTTTCGCTTTTGTACTAGGATGAAAATCTCGGGAGCGACAGCTGGTGACTCTGCTGGGGACTGAACCCAGAATCTCTGGTTTCCCCTTTGAGAGTCACTCCTAGTATTTATCTGTTTTTGTTTCTCTAGGTGTTTAGTTGTTTGTTGATGTGTGCTTTAGTTTAGCTTTACTACTTTATTTACAACTTTTATTTACAGCTTTATTTACCGCTTTCAGTATTTATTTTCTCATGTATCATATATATTTGACTGTTTGGTTTGGCTTTTTTCTGTGGGATAGGGTTACTATGAGATAAGCCAAATACCCAACTTGAGTGCACCATAGGACTAGCATGGACAAACATTGTACTTCCATGGTATCTCACCATGATGAGTGGAGATGTGTTCCACACCCAAACTGCGACCGTCTTGGAACTATTTTGTGTGGGGATTCCCTCCACTTCAGGGTACGGCCTCAATATTTATATGCATCTGGTGACCGATCATCGAGGACCTTAGTGGAAACAACCCTCTCCAGTGATGACAGTAGCAGACCACATTTGTTGGCAAACCCACTCGCATCCGAGGGCCCACTGGGAACTTGCATAGGATGGCCTGGTTCTCTCATAAGAACCTAGTTAAAGCAAACTGTTCATATGACGATAGTATTGTATCCCAAGGGTTGAATGTACTATTATTTCTCGATTCAGTGCTTGAAGCTGGGGACCTATGAGGGATGCTTGTTTTTCCCAAACTCATGTTGAGACCTCCCTGAGTAGTACATAATGCTAAACTGATTCCCTGATTTGGTCATGAGCCATTTCTCGGAAATGGTGAACATATTATTGCTATTCGGCTTTGAGAGTCCGTGAAGTTTGACCCGGAGCACACCCGTGAGATGGGAGGGATGTTTACAGGTTTGCAGGAACCCTAAATTTTCAACATACCCACTTTTCCAGTGTTGTTTTGCAATATGATTTGGTTTTATATGGTCCTTTGGTCCTGAGTTATGGGATTTTTACACAGAGATACTAATATTGTGACCCTTCACTGATCATTGATCATATGATCACAACCAACGCAGACACGTCATTGATCACGTGCATGTTGCATACATGACATCATAACATTTATGCACACATGTTTAGTTATTTCTGAGGATCGCATATCTGAATCAGGCCGTTGGATTTTTATATATTAAAATATGAATCAAAACAGATAGATTCCTGGGAAATAACCAAACATGGCATTTGCATACATCCTTGAATTCATGACAGGTGTTTAGAGACAGATTCTTATCCTGACTTGGTTTCTCTTCAGAATGGCCAACTTGAATCACGATTGTCAAGGTATAGGCATGGAACAACTCCGAGCGGAGATGACTGAGATGAAGGCCTAGCTGGGGAATTTTAGGGGGGACATTCGAGTGTTGGCCCAGAATCAGAAACTGCTGAGAGAAGAGGTCAACTGGATGAAGACTCAAATGGGCCGAATTACAGAAATGTTGGAAGCTATATTGAAGAAGGAAAATAATCAGTTGTCTGCTTCTGCAACTAAAGTTCTAACTCCTCCCACTTCTTTGGGACCTTTGACGGGACATGGACTGACTTCCGAATTTCCTTAATTATTAGAGTTTTCTCATCAGTCCCCATCTCCTGAGGAGTGCAAGACAGAAAAGTCTGAGAGGAAGTTTGATATGATCCTGATGCCATATGCACAGTTGCTTCAACTCCTGATGGAATTGAAGCTGATTAAGTTGATCGATATGGGACCTCAGCATACCAGGTACCCTATGGGTTCTAATTTCAATGCTAGGTGTGAATTCCAAGCAGGAGCATCTGGCCATAATGTGGAAAATTGCAAGGTGCTCAAGCATAAGGTTCAAGAACTCATTGATTCAGGAGCGATTGGGTTTGCGCCTGTGGAGGAGGCCAAGCGAAAGTATGTTCCTCCACCTGCTGCAAAAGAGAAGGGCGTTCCTCCTCTTATTCAGGGATCTTCTCTATGTCGTAAGCCTTGGGATCTAAAACTTCCACATCAGCAGATTATAACTCAGACTCCCCTGGTTGTACCACCTCAGCGGCAGAAGCAAGAAAGGGTTTTCGATCCATTACCAATGTCTTGTACTGATCTACTTTAGCATTTGCTTCAATGAAAATTGATTGAGCTTCGTAAGCTGTCTTCCCCTCCTGTTCCACTACCGAAGAATGGGATGCCAACGCCCACAGTGGTTTTCATTCTGGTGCACCAGGTCATGATATTGAAGGGTGTAAAGCCTTTCAGCACCAAGTGCAAGACTTGATTGATTCCGGGGTAATCGAGTTTGGACCAGCTGGTGTGAAGGTAGTTAGTAATCCGATTTTAACGACCGGCAAATAAGTGAATATCCCTTCCTCTTCTCTGAGACTTACCACAAGTTATGGATGTACTCCTCATCATTGGTTTTCCAAGTTATCACATCAACAGTCTTTGCCGAATATGGGAAGAAAAGTACATGGGCATTCTGGGCGCCTTAATCAACCTCGTCAGCAGAATCGTCAACAACAGAGACATGGGCCTAAGAAACCCGAGGGACCGCTTGCTCAAGTTCTAGTTTCTCGAAGCCAACTACTTGCTCTCCTTCTTCAAGGCTCTTTGATAAAGTGAAGTTATGCCATGCCAGTTCGGTATCCCTTTCCTCAAGATTCTGACTTGACTGCTCGATGCGAGTTCCACTCAGGGATATTCGGACATACAATCGACAATTGTAGAGAGTTCGAACATAAGGTGCATAGTTTGATTGATGCAAAGGTCATTACGCCAGAGGGTCTTCCTTTAAGCTGAATTCTTCATATTAATCACCTAGTTTGCAAGGGTATTCGCAGAAGTAATAAAGCCAAAAGTGTTCAAATGTTCTCAGTAATGGCAATAACATGTTTTTCTTTATTGCGTTTTCATCCCTAGTAAGGGTAACTACATCGCTCTGATTCTTCATTGGTCATGGGTCAATGAAGATACGTAGGCAGAAGATTGTCAGGTCTTTGCGAGCAGCCTTATGGGGCAACTTTATTTCCCAGCTTTACTCTTTCATTCAGACATCTCGTGTTAGAGCCTTAAGGTCAGAATAACTAGAAGAGGAGGTATGATTGCCACGCTGGACATGCAGCCATCTACTCGGAGATTATAAGTCCATGAAAAGATACTGATCACTGAAAGTATCCAAGACTGATTGGTCCAGACAAAGTCAAGCCTCCTCAACTATGTCAAGGTTCAGTTTCTTTACTGCATTTTCATTTTTAGTTTCTTTTGTTTGTTTAAACATTTGTATGCATGCAAGAAACATATTTGTTTTTGAATAATAATCATAATAGAACACACATGTTTTTCTTGAAGTAATCCATTCATATTTACTCATGATTTTGTGTATGTGTATTGCAATGCAAACTGTTATGCTTAAACTCTATGATGGAGGATGACGAAATGAAAATGCAAAAATCTCTAATTGTGTGCTTTTGAAAAAGACCCTGTTGACGATGTACATGCATTGTTTCAAATCCTAAATATCGGAGATATAAGGGAGATAAACCCTCGCCAACCCATTTGAGCCTTGAAGTAGGAGTTTCTTTTAGCATGAAAAAACCCAAACACATAACCCAGGGGCAGGGTAGACATCAGTTAGTTTGACAGAGCGTTCAAATTTCAAAAAGGAGTGCACGTCCGAGGATCCATTACCTTTCGGTTATCCCAATCAAAAGGTCCAGATATCAAAAAACATAATGGTTATCCCACATCAATTAAAAAGTGAGACAGTCACGACTCTTTCAAAGTAATCAAGATAACCAGTGTCACGCGATTTATTCGCGAAAAAAATCGGAAAAAAAAATGAAAAATCCCGCTAAGTTGAAACTTGAAAGCAAGCGACTTAGGCAAAAATTAAGGCATCCCGCTGGAATTCACAATCAAATATTCACAAGAATCAATCCAGGAAAAAGTTAGGGATAAGCAAAAGAATGAAAGGAGAAAAAGACGAAAAGGATTACACAAGAAAGATCCTTAAGCAAGAACAAAGTTGTGTGGCACAGACACAAAAGACAATAGGGGTGACTGACTCCTAACAACAATCTGATTGGTGCTTAAAACGTTAGTGTAATTGGTTCCTCAACCAACACAAAATAAACCCTTATGAAAGGTGAGCAATTGTGAAGATTAGATGAACATAGAAATGAAGGACATCACGAAGAGGGGGCACTGATAAACTTCGATCCTATATCCTTTGTTTCTATATCCTTGAACTAGGCCACAATACAACCATCAAAAGTCCTAACTGAAACACGGTTATTTTTAGAGCGTACTACCATAAGACCGCATTCTTGACTCCTGTGAGTTGTGCTGAAAGATCTTTGTTGGTGTTGCATGTACACGCTTTCATAAAAATCAATGTCGTATCTCAACCAGTGATTCGCTCACAATGGTTTGCGACATATTTTTCAGTAAAACTTCAAGTTTAACATGTGTGTTGCATTAGAATTTTCATTCTCAGAATAAAACATTTTCTGCTTGCATACATTTGTTTGACATCATAGAAGTTCACATATGGAACCTCAGTCCAGAAGCTTAATCTTGCCAAGTTGAGAAGTCTGAAACTTCTGAAGGACAATCATGTCGAGATGAACTTTTCCAAGAAACTCCATTGAGTAGGGACTTTCACAACCAGTTGTGGTAAGAGTCATCCAATCCGAGGCAGTTACATTGAGCCATTTCTTTAAAGTGCAACCAATCTGGGACAGTTACGTCGAGTAATCTCTTCAAATTTCATCCAAACTGAGGCAATCACTTCGAGATTCAAATCTCTCCCGAGGATGATCAATCAGAAGAAACCTATCCAAGGTTCAGATACTAGGGCCGAATATCTCATAATGATTTGAGGTTTTTCATGAATCCTCACGAGGAAAATTCTTTCATAGACCATGTAGTCTGGGAAAGTTATTTCAAGATCCGACAAGTCTTTACAAGAGTTTGAAGACATTGAGGCATTTTAGATGTCAGGTCTTCAATAAAATCCTCTTGAGACGATTTCCTCGTAAATAATACAGTCAAAGGCTTGAAAGGCAGCATCATTTCTTCAGCACACATCATGGTGAAGATCTTTAACAATCAGAATTTGTGATGCTTTTCAGAGCAAGATGTTGAAAGGTGATATTCACCAAGTAGATTGTCTCCCCAGGGAGAGACACCTTACAAATCCTATCCCCAACAGAGAGGTGGTTTCCATACATCATCCCTAGTGGAGTTTAGGTTTGAAATATTCTCTAGTTGAGTTATAACAAGTGTTTTCTCTAGCAGAATTCCAAAGGTGATGGAACAAATGATAACCCCCAAGTGGATTTACTTTTCTTCAAGCTAGCATGCAGCTGAGTGCCTAGTTTCCCCATAGAGTCGGAATTGTCAAAATTCTCTCGTTAGCCAAGTCGGAAGGATGTCATTTCCCCACAGAGTTTCATGAATTGGGATTCACTCCCCTTTTTGAAATATTCCCTAGTGAAGTAGCCAATTTATTTTTGTCAAGTGTGACAAATCGATGCAGACAAGTTTATTCACATTTCTTTTCCAACAGGTTGTTATCCTCTCAGGAATTTTCAAGATCGATTCAACGATCATTTGCTCCTCAATAAGAGTCAGATATTGTCAGGTATCTTTGTCTCATTCCTCAGCAAAATGTCAGTCAGGACGTTCTCACCCCCAATGGAGTTCTACAGAAATAATTTTCCCTTGCCGAGTCATGCCTTTTGTTATTAACAATCCAATCTCAGTGGATTAGTTTCAGATTTAGTCTCAATGAATCTCATATTTAGCGCATATCATACGCAATATCCAGTATCAGTGGATCAACCTTGGAATTCATATCTATTCGGTAGAGTGTATACTTCAAGAAGAGGGTCGTTTCAACGCAACTCAGGCGAGATCCAGACGATGAAAATCGTCAAAATTTTTCTTTAGAATCGTAACAGTGCATATTCAGATGTGTATTCTAAGCGGGGTCGTTTCAGCGCAACTCAGGCGAGACCCCGACGGTGAGATTCATCGTCGAAGTAGTACTTAGAATCGTAACAGCGCATATTCAGATGCAGATTCTAAGTGCACATTTGTACCATGTATCTGATGCATAAGATGTGTGAAGAGGTTCATTTCAGCGCGACTCGGGCGAGATCCTGACGGTGAAAATCATCGAAATTTTGCTTTAGAATCGTAACAGTGCATATTCAGATGCGGATTCTAAGCGGGGTCATTTTAGCACAACTCAGGCGAGATCCCGATGGTGAGATTCATCGTCGAAGCAGTACTTAGAATCGTAACAATGCATATTCAGATGTGGATTCTAAGTGCACATTTGTACCATGTATCTGATGCATAGGATATGTGAAGACGGTCATTTCAGCGAAACTCAGGCAAGATCCTGACGGTGAAAATCGTCGAAATTTTGCTGTAGAATCGTAATAACGCATATTCAGATGTGGATTCTAAGCGGGGTAGTTTCAGCGCAACTCAGGTGAGATCTCAATGGTGAGATTCATCGTCAAAATAGTACTCAAAACTATAACAGTGCATATTCAAATGCGAATTCTAATCAGGGTCATTATAGTACATGTTTGTCAGACCCTAATTTTTGACCCTAAGATTTTTCGCATCTCATCTGCATTTCTCATACAAACAAGATCACACATTGTTCGTTTATCCTTTTTCAGGTGCAGGTCTATGCTTTGCAGAAGATTACCATGTTTAATTTCTGTTATTTGTTTATATTTTACTAACTTCTAACCAAAATACAAAAATATGTTGCAGTTGCTTCTTCTTATTCTGTGTTGCAGGATTTAATAGACAGGATAGTAATTCCATTCAGATGCGTTTGTTCAGTCATGATTCGATTCAGATGGACGTTTGACCTAATCTTGGTCAAACTATCAAAAGATTGTTTCGACTGCAAATTATGTGTGCCAGGGGTTTATTCCTCAGATAGCGGGTTTTCAAAAGTTCAAGTTGGATTGTGTGATAGTGTTTTGTGCGAAGTCTGATTTGATTCATCAGTGATTCATCTGAGGATTTATGTTCCTCAATATGAATTCAGTTTATCAGAGAAATAATCAGATAATTTTCAGATGACAGTTGGCTTAAGTTGTGAAATATCCAGTTGGGTCTGTGTTGGCTGTGTTCAATTCATCAGTGGCTTGTGCAAAAATAATCGAGATTTGTTGTGGGTTAAAAAAACCAAACTTCATCCAAACCAGTTATTATCCATTTTAATCAGTGACCATTTTTCTTCCACTTTTGTCACCAGATTCATCCTTTTTTAGATCAATTATCCAAATTACCTTTTTTTAAAACCCGATTTCCAATTAATCAAATCCCCTTTATATTTCCAAATTTTAATCACCACAAATTCATTTCTTTTTTATCATAAACCTTTTATTTTCATTTCTATTAAACCATAAAAAAATAAACAAATTATTAAAGTTTTTTTTTAAGCCCGTTTATTTTCAGCCCATTTTCTTTTTTTATTAATAAACCATACATTTTATGTCATAAGAGTTAAAAAAAATAATATATTTGGAAGTATGCTGCCAGCTAGCATTTCAACATCAGCCCAAAAGTAAGCCTTTCCTAGACACACACAAATATCACTTCCCATGCCTCCACACAAAACAAATCGTAAGTCTCACGTGCTAGCCCAAGCTGCCAATTCACACGCCCACACCATCACCTCAAGCAATACTTCACCAAGCCCAAAGTCAAACTCACATGCCCAAACACATAAGCAAACTTTGCACGTGACAAGCCTTTCATAAACCGTACTAACCAAACTTCAGCCGCATCACGTATACCTCCCAGCTGCAAACAAACAAAAAACAAAACAGCTTCCATAAGCCTTGCCCAACTTTTTTCCAAGCCAACACAACAAATACCAAGCCAGCTCCAAGCATTTTCTCACTTCACAACAACACTCAGGCCTACAAATTAAGCTAAGCTTTCAGCGTAAAACAACAGCTTCAATCCCACGCGCATGAAAAAGCAACAAATATCAGTTATCGTACTTATCCAAACATCACTTGTGCCAAGACTCACGTGCCTAGCAGCACTCCTCACAGCCATCATGCGCAAACTTCAGGCTCAGCACAGGCTTCATTCAAGCCACAACCAATATTCAAGCCGCACCTACAGCGAAACTCAGTGTCGTACTAAAATCAAATAGCGTAAGTCGAAGCATCTCACGCCAAATTCTTCATCAACAAGGCCAAGCCTCACGGCCCAAGCTTGCATCATCCAGCAAGCTTCAACTGAACACGCGAAAAGCACCTGAAGTGAAAAAATCAAAACGCAATCAAAAACAGCACAAAACGCACGACAAAAGGAAAAGCTAAGACGCAAACGCAAACGAAAAACCCGTGAACCCCAAAATGGCATTGCAATTCCCCACCTTCTCCCCTCTATAAAAACAACCCTCTCCCTTTCAATTTCACAAGCTTTGAGAGCATACCAAACCCCTGCTCAAACAGAAAAAGCTTCAAGGCTTCAATTTTCATTTTCCCCCAAATCCAATTCGTTCTCACACTTTCTTCAATACACCTTCAATTCA
Organism: Lathyrus aphaca; assembly: GCA_963966055.1. Lineage (NCBI taxonomy): Eukaryota > Viridiplantae > Streptophyta > Magnoliopsida > Fabales > Fabaceae > Lathyrus > Lathyrus aphaca. Next base: position 452,069,689 of record OZ014519.1, on the reverse strand, counting down.
CCCTCAATCCTTCATACCTTCATCATTTCTAGCTTTTTTTTCTCCACAATACACTTTCAATCTCACATCATATCACAAAACACAAAGAAGAAGAAGAAGGAGGAAGTGTTGATCTTGAAGGGGAGGTTCGCGGTCGAACTAGTTTGGTTTTGGTACTGCTCAAACGGTGGAGAAAAACGCAAGAAACGGTGAGGATGATTCGGTTTGATTTCGCCGCCGTGAGGGAACGTTTGTTTTTGTCATTTCCGCCGCTGCGTTTAAGAAGGAAGAAGAAGAAGAACTTCTTTTTTCGTTTTCTTTCTTTTCTAATTTAATTATTTCCTTTGTTTTTATTGTTTTTTTGTTTAAATGGACATGCTGGTTTGGGCCTAAAGCCCTTTGAATTAATATGTTGCTATCCACCTCATCTCAGCCTCCATGCTGCGCCTCCCTCTCCATCTTCCATTTCATTTTTCTTTTTGTTATTTCTTTAGTTTTCTTTTATAGATATTAGTGTTACCAATTGTTTTTTAATATAAGAGTTTTGTTTTTTTTTTTAAATGTTTTAGAAAGAGTTAGAAAAATATTTTAGTTAAAAGATTTAGAAAAGTATTAGGAAAAGAAATTTAAGAAAAGAATTTAAAAAAAAAACATTTCAATTTCTTATGGATCTACCTTTTAGATCCATCTTTTCTTCATCTTATTTTCTTTTTTGGTCGATGAGATCTCCGATTCGCGATTATTGGTTTTCGAAGATGCTTAATCTTCATTATTTCAAATCTATGGATGAATGATCATTTGGATCATTCTCCATACTTTGGAGTCGTGATAGGTTGCCTTCGATAAACACAATGTGAAATCCCGATTATAGATTAGACCATTACCTTTTCTTTTTGTGTGGCATGTTTTCGGAGAACGATTCATAATATCGTTTCTCTAACATGTATTAACACGAATATTTTCCACTTTAATTAGTGGTGGCGGGCCTCATTTGTAGGGTAATTACTCTGTAAATTACTCGGCGATTGCTTAACATAGACCTAAAGTTGTCCCGATTCGGAATACGATCCAATTGGATCCGGTTGCCTCGACTTTATTTTTCTTTTCGTGGTTGTGCTTGATTAAGTTCATCATACCACTTATATTGTAAATATTATAATAATGTGAATATACAAACATTTAATTTTAATCTCTCGCACCTTATCCTCTTTTATTTTAATCTCTTGTTCCCTATCTCTCTTATTATGCTTCTATATCATTCATCATATTGCTTATTGTGTATATTATTATGCTTGTTATTTTTCCTTTGTCCATTTGGACACAAAAATATTAATAAAGGATTAAACATCTAAAAATTGGACTTTAATTTCGGACTATGGTTACTATCCTTAGCATGAGACTTGGAGTTGGACTTAGATTCTAGGATCATCCCTTTGCTCAAGTTGTTATGGATTGAAGATTTTGGCTCCGATTAAGTTCACTTGTTTATGAAGATGGAAATCCAATTGTTTCAAAGAATGCTTGCCATGCGGTTTGATCGTTTCTTCCTTTAGCTTTTATTTTCAAGTCTTAGGATAGTCCCTTCATCTCTTCCCATCCTCTTCAATTTTCAAATCTTCTCCCTCTTTTCAAAACTTTCTTTGTTTTCAAACTTCAAACACTTTCTCAATCAAACCTTGACTTCGGTCATGCGATTTTTACCTTTTCATTTCATTTCCTTTAATAAATGCTAAACCACATAAGCATATCGAAACTTTTCTTCTCAAAAACTTTAAAACTTTCAAAACTCATTCAATTGTTTTTGTGCCCTCGTGCACGTTTCTTCTTAACCATTTTCATGTTTATATATGATTCATTCTTTCTAGCGGAATTATTCGCTAAAGGATGACGACTTATCTCTACATTTTAAAATCAATTCAACTCATTTGCCTTTTCACAATTTGTACCACGAACTACGGGGTTTTGATCTTGCATTGCACTTTGTGGGTACGTAGGCATGAGACGTTCGTCTCTTCAAACACCAAAATCTTAAAAAACATTCTTCTTCTCATCTCTTCAATCTTTTTTCAAGCAAACCATTTCAAACCAAAAATGCAGTAAACATTTCAAAGGGTTCCCGTGGAGTACCACGGACAAGTCGGGTGCTTAAAACCTTCCCGATTTGTAACCAATCCCCGTACCCATTCTCTGTTTGATTCTTTTAGCTTTTTAGCTTTTAAGATTCTTTAAGGTTTTGTTCGTTCTTTTTCCTTTTTCCTTGTGGAAATAAATAAAAGCGTGGTGGCGACTCTGTGTATATCGAGTTAAGTTAATCAAATAGCTTACACTCATGATTTTACCGCTACAGAAAAGTGGCAACTCTGCTGGGGAGAATACTCTAAGTGGATTCGGCCTACTTTGATTTGTTTAATGCTTAAGTTTGATTTGCTTGTTACTTGGTTGTTCTGTTTCGGTTTTGGTGATTCTCTGTGAGGTAGATTCTAACCCGGATCTGAGTGGAACTTATGATAGGACGGCGATTTTCGAAGCGATATGCGATGGAGTAGTCCAAAGCAATATCAATTTGATAATCTCCACTCGGTTAGGATCTCTTGTACTATCAATGTCATGACGAGTAATCGTACGTGGCATTATTTTCCGACCTTGAGCTGATCATACTGAGGACCGTAGAACCCTTAACCAATCTAAGCCAATTTAGGAACGTAGTGCGGAAACTATCTGAGTGTAAACTTAAGGTGGTTGTCACGCGATACTACACTCGGACGAGGTCTATTTTAAGAATGTTATCGGTTAGGGAGTAATCCAACGTACCGATGATGTTCTAAAGATGGCTGTTAACTCCGGGAACCTCTGTTAGCACCCTTCTGGTTTTTTTTGCAGGTACAATGAAGACAAACCTTAGTACTTACCTGTGTGGGTTGGTGTTCTGTTACCATGGCTCCATGCTCGTGATTCGAACCTTTGAACCTGTGTGCTTTGCGTGATCTTGTTTGTGTTTGTTGCATCTACATATTCATTATGATCATCATCACAACCATTTTTCAAGGAAGACAATTCCGATTATTGCAAATATTGGAAAGAATAAATATTCTTTTTTCTCAAGATTTTTCATGACCATATTCTCGATGTTGACCATGTTTGCAATAATCGAGTTGTTTTTCTGAAACGGAAGTGAGCATTGCATATAATTGCATCCTCGCATATTCTTGTGTTCATCCGAGTTGTGTGGGAACTCATCCCAGTTGTTTCTTTCCTCAGTTGTCTGTCGATTCGTCAAGCTGACTCCTCACCACAGATACGGTACTAGAGCTGCTAACAGACGGAGAGCTATCAGATTGAGAATGGAACACCAAGAACAACATAACATGGAAGTTCGAATGGAGATTGATGAGTTGAAGGCCGGTATGACCAGGCTCACTGAAATGATGCAAGTTCTGATCGCTCGAGGTGAACCACCTCAAAGGACTGTTATCTCTGAAGTTTTGACTGCTGTTGTCGACCCTCCTGTTGTTCAGCAACCAGCTTCTACTTGGCCAGAATATGGGTTACCTCCGGATTATGTGCCAGTTTCTGCTACTGCTCAGATTGGTGGTCCATCTGTTGTGCCAGTCTTTTCAGCTCCGACTTTTGCTGAACCTCAACCTGTTGTGCACGCTACTGCTCAGACTACTTATCAGAATTCTCCTTTCTTGTACCAAGCTGCTGGTCAACAAGTTGAAATTCAGGGTGACCCTGGATATATGGATGAAGTTAGAGAGCAATGTTTGACTCTTGAGAAGAGGGTAAGAGGTCTAGAAGGAAAAGATGTCTTTGGTTCTGCTGCAATAGACATGTGTTTGGTTTCCGACTTGGTTCTTCCTGATAAGTTCAAGGTTCCTGTATTTGAGAAGTACAATGGTCATACTTGTCCAAAGATTCATCTGCTGATGTATTGTTGCAAAATGGCTGCGCATGCTAAGGATGAAAAGCTGCTTATTCACTGTTTTCAAGATAGTTTGAGTGGTGCTTCTATGAAATGGTATGTTGGACTTGAGAAGAGTCACATCCGAAGCTGGAAAGATTTATCTGATGCTTTTGTAAGACAGTATAAGTACAATTTGGACATGGCGCCTGATCGTCGTCAACTTCAAAACATGTCACAAAAAGAGAAAGAATCATTCAAAGAGTACGCTCAGCGTTGGAAAGAGCTAGCTGCTCAAGTGGAGCCACCTTTGCCTGAAAAGGAATTAACTGGTTTGTTCATGGACACTCTTCAACCGTTCTTTTGGGAGAAAATGGTAGGAAGTGTTTCATCTGGTTTTTCTGATCTAGTCATTATTGGAGAAAGACTAGAGGAAGGTATCAAGAAGGGTAAGATTACCAATTCTGAAGCTCCTAATGCTGCAAGAAAGTCTTTTGGGAATCCTCACAAGAGAAGAGATGGTGATGCTTATGTTGTTTCAACTGAGAGGAAGCCTTATCGCCCGCAACAACGATATGTTCAACCATACGTAGCTGCAATTGCTCCTGTTGTTAAAACTCAACCTGCTCAAACTCAAGTTCAAGGTCATGCTCGACCATCTCAAGCTCAAGTTCAGATTCGAGCTCAAGCTCAGACTCCTCATCCTGCTGCTGGACAAAATCAGTATCGCAATAGGCCAAACTTTGATCCTATTCCGATGTCTTACACTGAATTGTTTCCTTCTTTGATTGAGAAAGGTTTAATTACTACTAGGCCTCCGCCTCCTGTTCCAAATCCTCTTCCAGTTGGTTATAGATCAGATCTTCGCTGTGAGTTTCATCAAGGTGGAACTGGTCATGACTTAGAGCGTTGCTTTGCACTGAAGGCTAAGGTGCAAGAACTTATCAGGAACAACATCCTTTACTTTAATGACCTTAATCCCAATGTTATCAACAATCCTTTACCGAAGCTTGGGAAATGAATCTTCTAGAAGACTTCAACTGTCAAATTTTCTTCAAGGCCAGAATATCAGCCGAGACAGCTCATCCTTGTTGTTGATGGATCACTAGGCCATTGTTTCTTTATGTTTGCAATTTTCTTCAATCATATTAAGTTGTTTGCTTTTAAGCTTGTTTGTACTTTCATGATGGTTTTAATGAAATGAGCATTGCTTTGTTTTGATTCAATTTCATTTACTATTTGCATCTTTATGCTTTACATTTTAAGTTCATTTATCTTTTCTCAAATTTTTACAATGATTGGAGGGAGGATGATGAAAATGAGATACCCATAATCGTTGTTGGTATGCTTTCAATTGAGATTTGGTTGATGATATACAGGCATTGTTTCAAATCCCAAACACTGGAGAAATAAGGAAGTTAATCCTTTGTTAACCCCTTTGAGCCTTGAAATTGGAGTTTCTTTCTATTCGAAAAAAACCCGCAATTTTTAACCCGGGGATGGGTAGTTCTCAATTAATTCGAATGTGCATTCAAGTGCAAGAGAATCATTCAAGACACCTTTCAATAAAGGTTGCAGTCTCATGTTTTCCTTCACACACATCAAGAAGTGTTGAAGATGTTTCTCAATTCAAAAGCCAATGATGGTTTATCATAACCATTAAGCCATGCAGTCATTATCTTTCAAAAAAAAATGATGATAAAAAAATTTTTATTGAAAAAAATTAAAGCCCGCTAAGTCAAAACCTATGAAGGAGACTTAGGCAAAAACTGGGGCATCCCGCTGACTGTAAGTTGAAATAACACAGTTCAGGAAAAAGTTAGGGATAATAAAAGAAAGATTTATCAAGAGATCATCAAGATCCTCAGCAAAAGCAAGTTGAGTTGACCAAAGTCCTCACTGGAAATAACAAAAGGGAGAAATGACTGATATCTCAAAATCCTTTGGCTTATGAACCATTTTCATCTGTGCAATCCCAAATGCTTGGAACTTGAATGCATAGGCTGAATTATTTGAATGTAGGACTGGAGTTCATCACGAAGTTGGGTTGGGTACAAATAAACTTTGAGCCTATATCCTTTGTTTCATAAACCGTGAACCAGGCCACGTTACAACCTTCAGAAGTCCTAATTGAATCCAGGTTTCTTTTGAAAAGCATACTACAGCAAGGTTGCGTAAACTGACTCCCAAGTTCTTTACCAATCATTTGTTTTCTTACCTTTGCTTTATCTTTAATTTTGTCTCAACCGCCGTGTTTTGACATTGTTTTCATTTACTTTACATCAATAAATTTCATTCAAAAAATGATTCTTGGTTTCAAACTTTGCATTGAATTTTGCATTAAAATTACCAGGTTGGTACAAACATTTTTATTTGCAAATATACTTTCCTCATCAAGGAACTGTCAAACAGTTTAAAAACTTGGTCAATGATCTTATCAGGGGCAAGTTTTTCTCAGTTCCTATGGTTTAAGAGTTGTTGCCCAGTGCAAGATATTCTCAGATTTGGTTGGTCAGAAGATTCTCTGCAAATTTCATACTGGGCTATTTTCTCAACATTTAAGAACTGAAGCCATTGATCAGTTTATTTTCTCAGCATTCATTTCAAGAATTGAAGCCATGATCAGTTTATTCTTCTCAATAGTTACTTCAAAGATGCGATTATTTTCTCCAGCAGTAATCAAGAATTGAATCCATTATCAGTTTATCTTCATCAGTCATTGAATTTGGGGAAACTTTCTTCAAGAATCCCCGAGCAGCTTTGCATGACTCCTCTCAAAAGATTTTCAACTTGGTACAGTTTACTGGTGTGACAAAGATTTGTCCAGTAGTAACATTTCTAATTTCCGAGCAAAATGACAGTGATCTCTGTGTTGAGGAATCGGTTTTTTTATCTTTTCCACTCCTCTAAGAGTCTAAACTTGTTGTTAGCATTTCCTCTCGTATCATGTCCTTGGGTGTGTTATTCCCCATTTTCGAAAAGTTTGCATATTTGAGTGTTTTAGTCCTCATTATGCGTATCCTCGGGTGTGTTATTCCCCAGTTTTGTTTACCTTTGCATATTTGAGTGTTTTAGTCCTCATTATGCGTTTCCTTGGGTGTGTTATTCCCCAGTTTTGTTTATGTTTGCATAGTTGAGTGTTTTAGTCCTCATTATGCATTTTCTCGGGTGTGTTTTTCCCCAGTCTTGTTTATCTTTGCATATTTGAGAGTTTTAGTCCTCATTATGCGTATGCTTGGGTGGTTTAGTCCCCATTTTTGTAAAAGTTCGCATACCGAGTGTTTTAGTCCTCTTATGCATTTCTCAAAGTCTTGTCGTTTTCAACTTCTTACTTTTTGATCAAAGTCCAACTTACTTGGCATTTGTCTGTCTCTCTAGAATTTTTTTCACCTACTTGTTATGTCTTCTCAGATATTACACCATTTTATCCGATTGCCATTCTCGGATGTCCACAGTGAAGTCGTCATTGATTTGATTTACTGTCCCGGACCTTTCCCCATCTCATTCAGTTCTGTTCCTGAATGTTATGATTCACATTCTATATGACTGCCATTCTCAGATGTTGTGATTACCTTTTTATCTGATTGCCATTCTCGGATGTCCATAGTGAAGTCATCATTGATTTGATGTACTGTCCTGGACCTTTTTCCCATTTCATTCAGTGCCATTCCTGAATGTTATGTTTCACATTTTATCTGATTGCTATTCTCAGATGTTGTGATCACTTTCCTTCCGATTGCCATTCTCGGATGTCCATAGTGAAGTCATCATTGATTTGATGTAATGTCCTGGACTTTTTCCCATTTTTATTCAGTGCTGTTCCTGAATGTTGTGATTCATATTTTTATCTGATTGCCATTCTCAGATATTATTGATCACTTACCTTCCGATTGCCATTCTCGGATTTTCATGTTGGAATCATCATTAAGTTGATGTGCTTTCCCGAACTTTTTCCAATTTCATTCAATTCTGTTCCTAAATGTTGTGATTCACTTTTTATTTGATTGCTATTCTCAGATGTTGTGATTACCCTTTTCCGATTACCATTCTCGGATATCCTTATTAAAGTCAGTAATGTCACCCTTTGATGCTTCTGGTGTATTGTTTCGAGATTTTTCTCACTTCATTCAGTGCCATTCCTGGATGTTGAGATGTTTTCTGTCCAATTGCCATTCTTGGACATTTTCGCCTTGGCTGAGCCATGTGTTGGTCTCTAGCATGTTATTTTTCCCGTCGGAGTCTTATACTCCTTATCGCCAGCGTTCTTTCTTTTTCATGTGTCGTCTTGTCCCTCATATATTTTCTTTGCATTTCATTTGGTTCCAGATACATTTCATATCATCTCATGATTTTTCTCATATTATTTCATAGGCATTTCACATATTTTTTCTGCATTTCATATACATCTCATATGCTTTTATAACTGTTTCATATGCTTCATATCATTTCCATATCATTTCATATCGTTCGTTTCATTTCATTTCATTTCATTCCAGTTTTTGGCATCTTAGGATCAAAATTTGGGTTTTTGGATATTTAAGTATCTTCCACCTTGTCGTAACGAAGATTTTAATCTTCATTATCTCTGGATCGAAGAAACTTAAATAGGGGAATCTGTCAGACCCTAATTTTTTACCCTAAGATTTTTCGCATCTCATCTGCATTTCTCATACAAACAAGATCGCGCATTGTTCGTTTATCCTTTTTCAGGTGCAGGTCTATGCTTCGCAGAAGATTACCATGTTTAATTTCTGTTATTTGTTTATATTTTACTAACTTCTAACCAAAATACAAAAATATGTTGCAGTTGCTTCTTCTTCTTCTGTGTTGCAGGATTTAAAAGACAGGACAGTAATTCCATTCAGATGCGTTTGTTCAGTCATGATTCGATTCAGATGGACGTTTGACATAATCTTGGTCAAACTATCAAAAGATTGTTTCGACTGCAAATTATGTGTGTCAGGGGTTTATTCCTCAGATAGCGGGTTTTCAAAAGTTCAAGTTGGATTGTGTGATAGTGTTTTGTGCGAAGTCTGATTTGATTCATCAGTGATTCATCTGAGGATTTATGTTCCTCAATATGAATTCAGTTTATCAGAGAAATAATCAGATAATTTTCAGATGACAGTTGGCTTAAGTTGTGAAATATCCAGTTGGGTCTGTGTTGGCTGTGTTCAGTTCATCAGTGGCTTGTGCAAAAATAATCGAGATTTGTTGTGGGTTAAAAAAACCAAACTTCATCCAAACCAGTTATTATCCATTTTAATCAGTGACCATTTTTCTTCCACTTTTGTCACCAGATTCATCCTTTTTTAGATCAATTATCCAAATTACCTTTTTTTAAAACCCGATTTCCAATTAATCAAATCCCCTTTATATTTCCAAATTTTAATCACCACAAATTCATTTCTTTTTTATCATAAACCTTTTATTTTCATTTCTATTAAACCATAAAAAAATAAACAAATTATTAAAGTTTTTTTTTTAAGCCCATTTATTTTCAGCCCATTTTCTTTTTTTATTAATAAACCATACATTTTATGTCATAAGAGTTAAAAAAAAATATATATTTGGAAGTATGCTGCCAGCTAGCATTTCAACATCAGCCCAAAAGTAAGCCTTTCCTAGACACACACAAATATCACTTCCCATGCCTCCACACAAAACAAATCGTAAGTCTCACGTGCTAGCCCAAGCTGCCAATTCACACGCCCACATTATCACCTCAAGCAATACTTCACCAAGCCCAAAGTCAAACTCACATGCCCAAACACATAAGCAAACTTTGCACGTGACAAGCCTTTCATAAACCGTACTAACCAAACTTCAGCCGCATCACGTATACCTCCCAGCTGCAAACAAAAAAAACAAAACAGCTTCCATAAGCCTTGCCCAACTTTTTTCCAAGCCAACACAACAAATACCAAGCCAGCTCCAAGCATTTTCTCACTTCACAACAACACTCAGGCCTACAAATTAAGCTAAGCTTTCAGCGTAAAACAACAGCTTCAATCCCACGCGCATGAAAAAGCAACAAATATCAGTTATCGTACTTATCCAAACATCACTTGTGCCAAGACTCACGTGCCTAGCAGCACTCCTCACAGCCATCATGCGCAAACTTCAGGCTCAGCACAGGCTTCATTCAAGCCACAACCAATATTCAAGCCGCACCTACAGCGAAACTCAGTGTCGTACTAAAATCAAATAGCGTAAGTCGAAGCATCTCACGCCAAATTCTTCATCAACAAGGCCAAGCCTCACGGCCCAAGCTTGCATCATCCAGCAAGCTTCAACTGAACACGCGAAAAGCACCTGAAGTGAAAAAATCAAAACGCAATCAAAAACAGCACAAAACGCACGGCAAAAGGAAAAGCTAAGACGCAAACGCAAACGAAAAACCCGTGAACCCCAAAATGGCATTGCAATTCCCCACCTTCTCCCCTCTATAAAAACAACCCTCTCCCTTTCAATTTCACAAGCTTTGAGAGCATACCAAACCCCTGCTCAAACAGAAAAAGCTTCAAGGCTTCAATTTTCATTTTCCCCCAAATCCAATTCGTTCTCACACTTTCTTCAATACACCTTCAATTCACCCTCAATCCTTCATACCTTCATCATTTCTAGCTTTTTTTCTCCACAATACACCTTCAATCTCACATCATATCACAAAACACAAAGAAGAAGAAGAAGGAGGAAGTGTTGATCTTGAAGGGGAGGTTCGCGGTCGAACTAGTTTGGTTTTGGTACTGCTCAAACGGTGGAGAAAAACGCAAGAAACGGTGAGGATGATTCGGTTTGATTTCGCCGCCGTGAGGGAACGTTTGTTTTTGTCATTTCTGCCGCTGCGTTTAAGAAGGAAGAAGAAGAAGAACTTCTTTTTTCGTTTTCTTTCTTTTCTAATTTAATTATTTCCTTTGTTTTTATTGTTTTTTTGTTTAAATGGACATGTTGGTTTGGGCCTAAAGCCCTTTGAATTAATATGTTGCTATCCACCTCATCTCAGCCTCCAAGCTGCGCCTCCCTCTCCATCTTCCATTTCATTTTTCTTTTTGTTATTTCTTTAGTTTTCTTTTATAGATATTAGTGTTACCAATTTTTTTTAATATAAGAGTTTTGTTTTTTTTTTTAAAATGTTTTAGAAAGAGTTAAAAAAATATTTTAGTTAAAAGATTTAGAAAAGTATTAGGAAAAGAAATTTAAGAAAAGAATTTTAAAAAAAAAATTCAATTTCTTATGGATCTACCTTTTAGATCCATCTTTTCTTCATCTTATTTTCTTTTTTGGTCGATGAGATCTCCGATTCGCGATTATTGGTTTTCGAAGATGCTTAATCTTCATTATTTCAAATCTATGGATGAATGATCATTTGGATCATTCTCCATACTTTGGATTCGTGATAGGTTGCCTTCGATAAACACAATGTGAAATCCCGATTAAAGATTAGACCATTACCTTTTCTTTTTGTGTGGCATGTTTTCGGAGAACGATTCATAATATCGTTTCTCTAACATGTATTAACACGAATATTTTCCACTTTAATTAGTGGTGGCCGGCCTCATTTGTAGGGTAATTACTCCGTATATTACTCGACGATTGCTTAACATAGACCTAAAGTTGTCCCGATTCGGAATACGATCCAATTGGATCCGGTTGCCTCGACTTTATTTTTCTTTTCGTGGTTGTGCTTGATTAAGTTCATCATACCACTTATATTGTAAATAATATAATAATGTGAATATACTAACATTTAATTTTAATCTCTCGCACCTTATCCTCTTTTATTTTAATCTCTTGTTCCTTATCTCTCTTATTATGCTTCTATATCATTCATCATATTGCTTGTTGTGTATATTATTATGCTTGTTATTTTTCCTTTGTCCATTTGGACACAAAAATATTAATAAAGGATTAAACATCTAAAAATTGGACTTAAATTTCGGACTATGGTTACTATCCTTAGCATGAGACTTGGAGTTGGACTTAGATTCTAGGATCATCCCTTTGCTCAAGTTGTTATGGATTGAAGATTTTGGCTCCGATTAAGTTCACTTGTTTATGAAGATGGAAATCCAATTGTTTCAAAGAATTCTTGCCATGCGGTTTGATCGTTTCTTCCTTTAGCTTTTATTTTCAAGTCTTAGGATAGTCCCTTCATCTCTTCCCATCCTCTTCAATTTTCAAATCTTCTCCCTCTTTTCAAAACTTTCTTTGTTTTCAAACTTCAAACACTTTCTCAATCAAACCTTGACTTCAGTCATGCGATTTTTACCTTTTCATTTCATTTCCTTTAATAAATTCTAAACCACATAAGCATATCGAAACTTTTCTTCTCAAAAACTTTAAAACTTTCAAAACTCATTCAATTGTTTTTGTGCCCTCGTGCACGTTTCTTCTTAACCATTTTCATGTTTAGATATGATTCATTATTTCTAGCGGAATTATTCGCTAAAGGATGACGACTTATCTCTACATTTTAAAATCAATTCAACTCATTTGCCTTTTCACAATTTGTACCACGAACTACGGGGTTTTGATCTCGCATTGCACTTTGTGGGTACGTAGGCATGAGACGTTCGTCTCTTCAAACACCAAAATCTTAAAAAACATTCTTCTTCTCATCTCTTCAATCTTTTTTCAAGCAAACCATTTCAAACCAAAAATGCAGTAAACATTTCAAAGGGTTCCCGTGGAGTACCACGGACAAGTCGGGTGCTTAAAACCTTCACGATTTGTAACCAATCCCCGTACCCATTCTCTGTTTGATTCTTTTAGCTTTTTAGCTTTTAAGATTCTTTAAGGTTTTGTTCGTTCTTTTTCCTTTTTCCTTGTGGAAATAAATAAAAGCGCGGTGGCGACTCTGTGTATATCGAGTTAAGTTAATCAAATAGCTTACACTCATGATTTTACCGCTACAATGTTTAGATGCGAGATCCTGATCAGTGCAAATTTATCTCGCGGACTTAATTGAACCCATGGGGAATGTATACAGACGTAAGATTTGTAAGGAATATCCTTTTTTTTCAAAGTCCACCGCCGTTGTGGCAAGCCAGTAGTCATCTGACCTCGTACAAAAGACAGATCTTTGTTGTTGTCGTTGCATCCTCTTTATCTCTAAGAATAATTCCCTTTGGTTGGGTTTATATTCCTCAGCAAGTTTCATTCAACAAGATTCCTTAACAAGTCTCATCAGGCTACTTCCTCTCCAGCAGAGCAGCAAGAAGAGTTTTGATACTTCCCAAGCAGAAAGATGTCACCATCTCTCATCCCCAGCAAGAGACTTTTCTTACCTCTCATTCCCAGCGAGAGATGACTAGAACTCTTATCTTCAGCAGGAAGTATCCTCTTTGATGTTTGTCATCATCCCCAAAAGAGTTGGAAATGAAAATCTTCCCCAGCGAAGTAATAGAAGGTTGATTTTATCCCCAAGCAGAAGGTGTTCCTTCAAGGAGGAGTATCCCCCATCAAAGTCTTATTATCCCTAGCAGCACATAAGAATCATTATTCCCTAGCAGAGATGAAGATATGGAAGAGCCTGATGGTTTTCACTCCTTGCACAGTATTGTTCACAGTTTCCCCAGGGAAGTTATTATACAAAGTCCGATCTTCATTAGCGTCTCTTCCCCGAGCAGAGAAAGTTGGTATTTGAGTGACTCCCCAACAATTTCTTCCTCAGCAGAGTATCAACAGATCCTTTTCCCTGACCGAGTCAGAAGATTATTACTTCCCCCACGGAGTTCTACGGGTGGCGTACCTCCCAATCAAGTTCAAGTTAGTTAAGATTTTCCCCATCAGGGTCTTCATTCTTCAATCTTCCCAAAGTCCAATTTATTTTTGGCAGCGGTGGAAGCTCAGAGCCAGTGTATCATTAACACTATCCCCTGCAGAGTTGCTTTTCCCCACAGGGATTCATTACATCAACTCAATGATTATCTATTCCCAGTAAAGCTACCAGGGATACATGTTATCTCCTCATCGGGAGGTCCCTTCGCATTTGCATTTAATAATCATCATTACAGTTGCATCCTCTAAAGCGTAGCATTTCCATCATTATGGAGCATTACGCCATGGAAAAATTCAAACATATGCATACGAAGCATAAGCTAGTTTTGGTACCTTGCACAAAATCCGAAACATTGTATCTTCAATCAGACTGAAGTATCCCCACAGAGAGTGCCAAGTTCATTCCTCAACATTGTTACTCTTACAAGTCAATGCTTGTTCTCCCTAGTCGAATTATCATCCAAGTTATGATAGTCTCTTTTCAAGCTTTATTTCCCAAGTGGAATAAAGTATGTTCGATTCCTTCCAAGTCCGGTTTCTTTTGCTTGAGTTATCATCCAAGTTATGATAGTCTCTTTTCAAGCTTTATTTTCCAAGTGGATTAAAGTCTTTTTGATTCCGCTAAGTCTGGTTTCGTATCTTTGAGTTATCATCCAAGTTATGATAGTCTCTTTTCAAGCTTTATTTCCCAAGTGGAATGAAGTATTTTCGATTCCGTCAAGTCCGGTTTCGTATCTTTGAGTTATCATCCAAGTTATGATAGTCTTTTTTCAAGCTTTATTTCGCAAGTGGAATAAATTCTTTTCGATTCCTCCAAGTTCGGTTTCGTACCTTTGAGTTATCATCCAAGTTATGATAGTCTCTTTTTGAGTTTTATCTCCCATGTGGGATAAATACTTTTCGATTCTGCCAAGTACGGTTTTGTATCTTTGAGTTATCATCCAAGTTATGGTAGTCTCTTTTCAAGTTTTATCTCCCAAGTGGGATAAAGTCTTTTTGATTCCGCCAAGTCCGGTTTCGTTTGCTTGAGTTATCATCCAAGTTATGATTGTCTCTTTTCAAGCTTTATTTCCCAAGTGGAATAAAGTCTTTTCGACTCCGCCAAGTCCGGTTTCGTATCTTTGAGTTATCATCCAAGTTATGATAATCTTTTCTCAAGCTCATTCACGATGTGTTTTGTTTTCTTCGTCATCCAAAAATGACATTCTTTCCAACTTATTTGATGGTCCCACAAAGTGCACATTTTCCAGTTTATTCGGGTATTCAATCCCTCCATGCCTTGAACGGCTGAAAGCAATTGCTATCATCCATTCAGGTCTAAAAGTTGATTGAATAGGGCAGCTTTAACATCCCAAAAATTTCCCTCTTATTTATCACTGTTTCCGAGTAGCTTATGCTTCATTTTCGTGCCATCCTGCATATTCGTCCATACATTGCATAATAAAAACAAAAATAAGTAGAGCATACATCATTGGTTGAGGTACAGGGCATGTGATCAAGGGTTATCGAGTGACTATTGGATCTCCGAAGGAAAATAATCTCAGAAAATATGACCAAGACCGGATGTCCAAGATTTCCCACCAAAAAGAGAAAAATTCAAATTTTAGTTGAAGTAACCGGTTATCTCATAGGTAGTAACCGGTTACCTGTTGAAATTTGAAGGAAAAGGCCAAATTTTGCACTGGTAATCGGTTACCTCATTGGTAGTAACCGGTTACTTTGCCCAGATTTTCAAAAAAAAAAAATTTAGTTGGTGACTTTCCTCCACTTTCCATTTCTAATTTGCTTTATGTTTCCACCACTTTCTAGATCTTTCTACCATCTTCATATGGAATATTCTGGGGAATATTCTAGAGACTCCAACTAACTTCTAAGCTAGCTCCCAACCCAAACCTTATACGAAACCACCTAACTCCAAAGCTAACCACTATATAAACCTTGCTCATCAAGCCAAAAAGAGGTTAGAATCATTTTTCACATAAACTCCATCATTTTCATACTCTTAATTCTCTCAATTCTCTCCATTTTCCAAATTCACACCAAAGCTTAATCATCAAGATTCTTCAAGTTTCGCATTGAAACTCGAAGAATCAGAAGCTAAACCTCCATCATCTTCATCGATTCAGCGGATAGTCAAAGGATTTGTCACAGTTGCGGTGTTTATTTCACCGTTTGGAAGCGTTTCGGGTAATTCTCACCAATTGCATTTATTTTGCAAACTCGCGGATCGAAGCTTAGGATCTCTGGTATTCTATTCGTTCGTGTATTGATCAACATCAGAATAATCACCAAAGCAAACCTCCTCTTTGTAGGTTGGTGAATCCGAAATCTCTTTTCTTTTTAACTTATTTCTCTTCATCTTGCCTCGTGCATTCTTCGATTTTTTCTTGATTTTTGATACTTTGATTGGTTTGATCATAAGAGCTAGAATTATGGTGTGATTGTGGTGTTAATAGGTGTTAGAATGTTGCATCTAGGTGTGATTTTTGTGCTAGGTTGGTAGGCCTCATATTAGAGCTTGTTTGGATAATTTGTTACTGGTTTTTGCATGAAAATGCAGAAATGTTTTATTCTGGATGCAGAGTAACCGGTTACCACATAGGTAGTAACCGGTTACCTATGTTAATTTTGCAGAAAATCCAGTTTTTTTGAACTGGTAACCGGTTACTGCATAGGTAGTAATCGGTTACCACTGAACCAAAATGAAAAATTCTTGCATTTTCTTGCATTTTTGATATTCATTCCCCCTCTAATCATCTTGGATCCTTAGGACATGATTTTAGGAAGTTTTTAGGAGCTGATTTAGAGCAGGTGTGTGTATTTTCGATAAACTTTCCCATGCTTTTCGATAAAATTTCAATAAATTTTAGGAAGTTTTGAATTTTCCATCCACTCATGTTTTGGTCAATGGTGCGCGTAAATTGAAAAATCGCATATTGTTTAAAAATGCATAAATCGCATAGTTTACATCCATTGTTATGTGTTCATGTGTTGCGTTCCATTGTCAACATCCATTTCATATTGTTGCATTAAATTGTATGATCTTAGTGTTCCGTTGTTTTCATTGAAACTCACGTTTTTCATTGAAAAATAATTGAAAATCTGCCATGTTTTCGTCGCAGCCTTTGGAAACAGAAGCTGTAAAAACATGCTGAATTATTCTGTTTTGGTCTTTTACACCCATTTCCATGTTGTTTGGTAGCTGTAATAAGTTGTTTGCATTGCTAGTTGCATTTATTAGTTGTTTGTGCAATAGGAAGTTGTAGTAGTTGCTGACTCTAGGACTTTCTTATTTTTCTAGTGTCCTTAGACTTAGAATTGAGTCTAGTTAGGTCATAGTTGTATTAGGAATTGTTCGGTACTTGTTTACCTCTTTCCTTTTATCGCTTTAGCCTTTTTTTACTAACCTTTGTTTTGTAGGGAGGTTGAGGTAAGCCTTGTTTATATAACTTCTTCCTCGTCTTCTTATGCTTTCTAAATGTGTTTGCCTTAGCCCTTTAGGCTTTGTCTTATACAACTTCATATCACTCCCTATTTAGAAACAACTTAACTTCTTTAGAGAAGTAAGTTACTTTCTAGTTTCTTCTTCTTTTCTTTTTCTCATTAGGATTAGAAGACCACACAAACCATAGGACATCCCATGCAATAAATAACTTAGGGTGACTCTTAGTTCCCCTAGTTTTTGTCCTTTCTCAACTTGAGTCCTTTTTCTCATTTCATCTCAAAGAAAACAAAACAAAACACCTGATAAAGGTCGAAGCTTTCTCGTACGCCAGGAGACTTTGCCATGGGGTACTTGCACGCATCCCATTTCAGGGCGAGGTGTGAGGCATCTATCATGATGAACAAGTCTTAGCATGGGACTATTTCACAAGCAACAAAAGCCAAACACTTCTTTAAAAGACAGTTAACAAACAACACGTCTTTTCCTGCGGGAATTCTCTTATCACCTCATTCACTCATAAAGAGAACTTGCTACCAGTTGTCTCTTTGCAAGACGATAACGCACTCGTTCAAGGCGAACCTTTAACACCTGAGCATAGGCATAAGCAGTTCAATTCATAAAAAACACAAACAAGTTCCCGCCTTAGTTAGGCGAACTACGTCGACTCTGATCCTCATTTTCCCGATGAGGTACGTAGGCAGCGGGGTAGGGCCCGTTCGAGCACACTTTTTATTTTCCCTACATTTTTCCCGTACCCTTTTCGATCTCTTTTCCAGTTCCCTTTCTCATTTCAGTTCCAGTTACCAGTTCTTGTATTCAGCAGCAGCTATATTCTTTCACCCTTTGAAACAGACAAACAAGCGTGGATCTCGTCGGGTACGGCGGATGATCTGGGGTGTTAATACCTTCCTAGTTTGTAACCGACTCCCGAACCCAGTTCTTTGGTTCGTAGGACCTCATCCTTTCCTTTTCTCTTAGGTTTGTGCAGCATTACCTTTCCCATTCATTCGGGATAAAAATGCTTGGTTGGCGACACTACCTTTTCCGCGCCACTTTCGCGGTTGTACTAGGATGAAAATCCTGGGAGCGACAATAGCATGCCATAACAACTCAACGACTTCATCACACTACTACATAAACAACAGTTAATACATTTACAAGTTATGCCACAACAACTCAACAACAACATCACGCAACATCATAAACAACAACAACACACATTCATACGACTACCCACATTTCACACTTCAACATATAGGAACCTACATGGAAAATGTATATGGCTCATAGAATAGTTGGAAATCCAACATTGAAAATAATTGAAGCAAACAACGACTCAATCGGACTTACGGGTCAAAAGTTATGAATTTTCAAAGTTTTCAAAATCAAGCTGCCGAGGTGACCGCATTGAGCGGGCTAAGACCGCGCTGAACGGGCTCTACGAACTAGCCAATTTTTTTTGCGATGACAACACTTCTACCCCTATGATACTACACCATTAAACTACATTTTTAACCCCCCCCCCCTCCCAATAACCCATGTTTAAGTCATTAAAAACCATATCTATCACATGTACATTATTCAAAACAATCACAACAATTCAAATACAATAATTTCGTCAATTCTAAACATTTAGTTATGGATTCTTCCTAACAATCCCAATTAACCCACAAACAAAAAATTCATGGCATCAACCTAATGATTTCTACCCACATACTTACATCATCTAACTCTTGACTGATTAAAGAAATCTCACCCTTACCTTGAATTGATGAGCTTTTCCTCTTCCTCAATGGGTTCCTCTCCTTTTCCCGCCCTATCCCCTTCTCCCTTTCTCTTCCACTTTCTTTCACTTTTATGTATAATGAGAATAACTTTCATTCCCCATTCTTTACATACCCCTAAATATGATTTTCCTCTTTTACCCTTACTTATTCCTACGAATTTACCACATTTCCCTTCCACTCTCCCCACTTCTAATATTCCAACTTATTCTAGTTATTTTATTTTCATTATATTATTATTATTATCACTTCCACTCATGAAATAATTCCAACAATAATAATTTCCACCACAACTCTAATTATATATATATATATATATATATATATATATATATATCCTACACTATTCTTAAAAAATATTAAACTAAAGTAATTGAGTTAGTCTTTACTCTCCACACCACCAATTTCTACATTATTAGCAATACATCTCTACTATCCCCACGAATCACTTCTTAAGTCCACTACCCCTCACTACGGGTACACAGAGCACAACAAAAACACACCAAATTTCACAATCAATTACATCAATTCATAATTATTTCACAAATAATAATTAAAATAAAAACGGTGTGTTACAGGACGCGCGATCTTCATCGACAACCTAAAACACCAAGAAAGTCTCATACGCTCGCCGCTACCAAACAACAGCCATAATTGCCTCGAGCGAGCATCCCTCTTCGACATCTACCCAGATCCTAGAATCAACAAACCACCTTGTGTCACCTTCCTGAAAAATATACCCTTAAGTAATAACTCTGTATCGGAGTTTGACTTGGGGGGCTCCTGTTCTGGACTGGGCCTGACACCAGGCATGTCGGGCACAACCCATTTCGTCGGGCATGGGCCCAAGGCCCAATACTTGAGGATGTGGGGAGAACATCCCCCCACGTGCTACACAACTTCTACCAACTTCCCTCGCAATAGTCTTCTAGTCTTACGGAGGAGTTGAACCAGGGCCAAGACCACGTGCTAGGTCTTATCTGCTTCTATGCAAACCTTGACAATTCTTCATTGGGCCTAGCTGATCCAGCCATGAGAAGAACCTTTGCCCAACATTGGGAACACACTATAAAAACTGTCTTTCATTAGAGGGTCAGGTGTTCTATTCTTACTTCTTTTTTGTACTTACTCACTCCATAGCTCTTTCTCACTTTGGTATCGGAGTACCTTGCAGGTACAACCCCTTCATTTTTTCCACCGTAGAAGATGCTCACTGTAACACCCAAATTACCCCACAAAAATAATAATACAATCAGAGTAAAGTTTTTACCAAAAATTATTTGAGCGTCACAATTCAACGAAAATACCACACTTGGCTCAATGATACGTTTTATAAAAATATTCAACACATAGCGGAAATCAAAATAACATGTAGTAATTCTATTACAAAAGTATTTTTTTCCTAAAATATGAAAAATAAATGCAAAACCGTCCCGACACCCAAAGCGACATATCAGAGCCGACACCTTAAAAACGTGAAGTACAACTACTTCACTGACCACCACTCGACTTATCTGGCTCACCTGCATGTTACTAACATAAGGGTAACATTCAAACAGAAGGGGTGAGATACTTATATCAAAAAAGAGCAATATAATAAGAACTAACAAGTATTAGAAATAAAACACCACTTCTCAACAACAACTACACAACCGCATCATATATACAACAACATCATGCACAACAACAACAATGATGCGATGAGACCCTACTTGACTTTATGCATGCGGTACCATACTCCGATCTCTATTTCAAGATATAGTCCTCGTCGGAACTCTAGACCCCTCTTTTGTGGTCCATTGTGATCCATATTTCATGATCACACCCTCGACCACTCTTTCATGGCCACTTATGATCCCTATTTCATGATCGCACCAACATCACAACAACGAACATACTCCACCTTGGTATATTGTTCTAACTATGCAACATGTCATGCAACACCAATGACATATATGCAATTAACACAACAACTACAAATACAACTCAACAACATCATGCCGCTCACGGGATTTTCATCCTAGTACAAACGCAAAAGTGGCTTGGAAAAGGTAGAGTCGCCAGCCAGGCATTTTTATCCTGAATGAATGGGAAAGGTAATGCTGCACAAGCCTAAGGAAGAAGGAACGGACAAGGTTCTGCGAACCAAAGATCTGGGTTCGGGAGTCGGTTACGACCTGGGAAGGTATTAGCACCCCAGACCGTTCGTCGTACCTGACGGGATCCACGTTTGTTCGTCTGTTTCAAAGGGTGAGAAATGAGATGCTGCTGAACAAAAGAACTGCTAACTAGAACTAGAACTGAGATGAGAAAGGGAACTGGAAAAGGGGAACGGAAAGAAAAGGGGAAAATGTAGGGAAAATAAAGAATGTGCTCGAACGGGCCATACCCCGCTGCCTACGTACCTCATCGGGAAAATGAGGATCAGAGTCGACGTAGTTCGCCTAACTAAGGCGAGAACTATTTATAAGTTTTTTTTAGAGGTGAACCGCGTATTTCTATGCTCAGGTGTTGCAGGCTCGCCTTGAACGAGTCTGTTTACCGTCTTGCAAATGAGACAAGTCGTCGCAAGTTTGCGTTAAGAGTGAGTGAGATGAGAAAAGAATTCCCGAAGGAAAAGACGATTCTTCTTTGTTGTTTTGTCTTTTAGAGAAGTGTTTTCTGTTTATTGTTTGTGAACCTTCTCATACTAAGACTTGTTCATTGTGGTAGATGACTTACACCTCGCCCTGAGACAGGACGTGCATAAGTAACCCATGGCAAAGTCTCGTGTCGTACGAGAAGATCAACCTTTATTAGGTGTTTTTTACTTTTCTTCATGAGATGAGAAAGAGAAAGAAAAACGAACCAAAGGCAAAAAGTCTAAGGGGAAGACTAAGATCCTAGTGTTATCATGCATGGATGAACCTAGGTTAGTGCGATTTCTATCCTGAAGAAGGAAAAGAGAAATAAAGGATAAATATAATACAACTTACTTCTTAATGAAGTTAAGTTGATTCAAACAAGGGATTAACATGAAGTTGTGAGAAAACTAACAAACACAATTATGAAAGGTAATGTAAAATGCAAATTAAATGCATAAAGAAAGTAAAAGGAATAAGTTGTGAGGAACTTACCTTAACCTCCCTACAAAACAAAGGTTAGTGTTGCATATTATTTAAATAATAAGGCAAACAAAGTACCAATTAAATCCTAATGCGCCTAGGACCTAAACTAGACTCAATCCTAAGTCTAAAGGGTACTAAAAATAATGCAAAGCAAAAATTCAGCAGCTTATTCCAGCTACTAAATGCACAAACAACAATGAAATGCAATGCACAATGCACACAACTTTTTACAGCTCACAAACAACATGCAAAACAGGTGTAAAAGTATGGAAATGCAACAATCAGCATACATTTTACATCTACTGCATAAACCAACAACTATGAAATGCAAAAGGCAGATTTGGTTATTTTCATTTTTTATGCACAAAACCAATGGCAGATACACAATTAACATGGATAAATGCAACATGAACATGGATCAATGAACATGATTATTTGAAACATGACTATGAATATTGAGTTATTATGGAAGGATGCACCAAATGATCAATATGCAACAAGCATGCATTTCAAGTATGGCACATAAACACATGGATATGGATTATGAATACATATAAAAAATTAACACTATGAATCATGCAACTTGATGCAAAAATCAGAATTGAATTAATATGCAAATGTGATCAAAATGCAAACCAAATGCAAGCACATACATATTTATGATTATGTGAAATGCAACATACAATATGTGATGCAATGATGCGTACGAGTTAACGGAACATACAAGGGATGCAAAAACAGAATGCAACATAATCGTTTACATGCTAAATGATGCATTGAACATAGCAACAATATGATCTCAATCACTTTATGCACTAATGAACAAATAAGCACAAAATATGCGAAAGGAACGGAAAAATGTCGAAACGACTCGAAATGATGGAACTAGATACCAAAAGTGGTCTTAAAAATTCCCTAAAATCATGATCTATCACTAAATGAATGATCAAGACACAATGCAATGCAAACATGCAAAGAAACAAAAATATTTTCCAAGTTTCAACAGCATTAACCGGTTAACGCTATAGGTTAACCGGTTAACGCCCAAAAAATTTCAAATCATGGGCATTTTTTAATGTGTTAACCGGTTAACCAAATGCGTTAACCGGTTAACACTGAACAGAAAGGTGAACAAAGTTGAGAAATAAGCACTTATGGTCACAAACTCACTTCTAAGGACCCCTAACACATACATGAACATATTAACACGATTTTTCTACTTAAAAGAGGTATTCTAACACCTATTAGGACCTAGATTAAGCTATGGATCTAGCTTCTAACAATCGAAATGTGCAAATCGCAATCAAAACAAAATTGAACGGTAAAATGCAAACACATAATAAATGAACATGCGAAGAATGTTGTTACGGCGAGATGAATGGAATAATTTAAATGCAAATAGCGGATTTAGATCACAAACCTACGAAGCGGGGAATTGCTTCGGTGAATGTTGCGGTGTAGATCAAAGTGAAAGCGAAAAAGAAAACCGAAGATCCGCGAATGCAAAATAAATGTGATTTGTTCTTAATGCTTCTTGATTAATCACTTCCAATGCTTAAAATCAATCCAAAAACAGAATTGATTCTTCAAATTAGCTCCAATGTGGATGATTGATGAAGGTTTAGCTTCAAGTTCTTCAAATTACAATGAAGAATTTGAAGAACTTCTATGAAAAAGCTCTTAGTGAAAGGTAAAAAAGTGGGAGATTTGAGAGAGAAATGAGAGATTGAAGATGAAAATGGTAAAAATGAAGTTACAACCCCTTGCTTTGGAATGATTAGGGTTTATATAGTGTGTAGGTTTGGAGTTAGGTTAGATTGGGAGCTTGCTTGGGCATTAGGTTAGGTATGGAGTTAGAGTTGGAGTTAGTTAGGGTTAGTTGGAGTTCTAGAATATTCCTTGGAATATGCTAGAAGAGTCTAAAAGGTGGTAGACAAATCCAAGGTGAAGTGGAGTGAAAATGAAATGTGAAGTGAAGTGGAAAATGTGGAGGAAAAAAATGGAGGGAAGTGAAAAGCAACCAATTTTTGAGATATTTTTCCCATTTTTGCGCCCGTTAACCGGTTAACCAAATGCGTTAACTGTTTAACGAATTTAAAATCTCAATTCCTATTTTCTTCGGATGCACTTCATGGAATTGGCTTGGATTATTTTTGTAGTGTTATTTTCTTCCCCTTGAGCTCTAATACTTGATAGCCTTGCCCAATCACATGCCTCGTGCACATACAAATGCTCATGATTTATGATTATTATATTTTTATTTTTGGATGCGATTCGATGCTCGAACGATTATGCAAAATGGCGAATCATAAACCACTTGAGGTTGGAAATAAATTAAGAGGTCAAATTTTAGGGTATTATACATCACCATACAACAATTTATCACAACAACTAGCTATCATCAATATCATGTATATTTAGCATTTAATTACATAAATCAACTTCAACCACAACAAACGCAACAACAACATATACAATAACATATTACATATACATGTATAAACAACAAACATATGTAACTTATCACAACAACAACAACTCATAACACCACAACCACCAAGTCCAACAACATATCAACTATGTTCATATTCAAGTTATACTAATTATCCTTACAATTATGTGTATAATTCTTCTCTAACTGCATCCAACTACACCACATCGATTCCTAAGCATTACTAAATTAATTAGATAATTTTAAGGAATTTTTCGGATTAAAAATTGACATTTTTTTCTACAGGTCTCGTTGAGCAAGGGGATTGCTCGCTAAGAGAGAAACTCTCTGACTCCCGACTTTCCAAAGGTTCACCTTGCTTGCTAAGTGAGCTCTGCGATTTTGCAGCTCTCCTTTCTGCAACCTTCATTCAACCCACTATGATTTCCTACATCAAAATCCACTTTTTCCAGCCAACGATTACAGAATTATCCTATTATCATCTACTCCATACAATTATCACCCAACAACCACAAATTATTAAAAAAATCAACATAATTCCTATCCACATACCAAAACCCCAACATCTCATCTTCAACCTACCCAATTCCCATTATAAAACTCTTTATAGATGGAAGAATCCCACCCTTACCTTGGTTTTGACGAGAAATTCCTCTTCCTCGCGGATTCTTCTCTTCAACTTTAGCCTTTTCTCTTCTTCTCTTCTCAACTTTCACGATCGTTCTCTTTTCACCCAAATAACACGATTCCTTTTCCTTCCTATCACATAACCTCTTAGACCAACTTAGGGACTTCCACAATTACCCTAACTAATTCCACCAAGAGACCACCTTACTTCATATTTTCCAATTATTTATTTTATCACTCAATAATATAATTATCCACCACAATATAATTCTTAAATTAATATTATATTTCAATAATATATTATTCTCCCACACACCAAAACACAACATTCCAAATAAAATAATTAAATAAAATTTGGGACGTTAAAACTCTCCCCCACTAAAAAGGTTTTCTTCCTCGAAAACATACCTCAAGCAAAAAGATTCAGATATGACTCTCGCATCCTGCTTTCCAATTCCCAAGTCATATGCCCACGGGAAGCTCCTCCCCAAACTACTTTCACAATGACAATCTCCTTACCTCTCAACTGCTTTACCTCCCGATCATCAATTCATTCTGGTAATGCTTCAACTGTAAGATTATCTCTTACCTCAACTTTGTCCATCGGTATCACATGTGACAGATCCATAACATACTTCCGAAGCTACGGCACATGAAACACATAATGAAAATTGGACAATCTCGGTGGCAACACCACTCTATAAGCAACGGGTCCAACTCTCGCCGATATCGGATACGGTCCAATAAACTTAGGAGTAAGCTTTCTCGACTTCAAAGATCGTCCAACACCGGTCACTTAAGTAACCCTCAAAAACACATGGTCTCCTTCTTGAAACTCAAGATATTTCCTTCTCTTCTCATGGTAACTCTTCTGCCTACTCTGTGAAGTCTTCATCTTATCTCAGATTAACTTCACCATCATAGTAGTCTATTGCACAATATCAGGTCCAAGTACAACCCTCTCGCCTGACTTATGCCAACACAAAGGTGTCCGACATCTTCGGCCATACAAAGCTTCAAACGGCGCCATTCCGATACTGGAATGATAACTATTGTTATAGGTAAACTCAATCAACGAAAAGTGACTATCCCAAGCACCTCCTTGTTCAAGTACACAAGCCCTCAACAGATCTTCCAAAGATTGTAGTATCCTCTTTGTTTGTCCATCAGTCCAAGGATGATATGATGAACTCAAATTCAAATTCGAACCCAATGCATCTTGCAAACTCTCCTAGAATCTCAAAGTAAACCGCGGATCTCTATTTGACACAATATTCAAAGGTATTCCATGCAAATTCACAATTATACCAACATATATCTCTGCCAATCTCTGCAAATAATAAGTAATACTAATCGGAATAAAATGCGCTGGATTAGTCAACCTATCAACAATCACCCAAATGGAATCATGCCCTCTTGGAGTAGTAGGTAACCCCATAACAAAGTCTATCGATATACTATCCCATTTCCACTCGGGTATATCCAACGGTTGCATCAAATCAGCAGGTCTCTGATGTTCCACTTTCAACTTCTAACAAGTCAAGCAAGTATACACAGACTGAACCACATCGCACTTCATACCAGGCCACCAAAATATCTTCTTTAAATCTTGATACATTTTCGTCGCTCCTGGATGAATACTCAAACCACTCTTATTCCCTTCTTCAAGAATCATTCTCTTCAATTCAAGATCATCAAGAATACAAATACGATCCCGAAATCTAAGTACTCCTTGTTCATCAACTCGAAACTCATTACTTCCAACTTGTTCATCACTAAACATCAAGTATACCAGTTTCACATCTGATTTCTGACTCTCTCAAACACAATCAAGAAAATCATTATTAACCTTCAGTATTCCCAACATCACACTATGAGGTATCTATTCACAAACCAAACTCATATCTCTGAATTGTTCAATCAACTCCAATTCTCTAGCCACCATAGCCGACATATGCAATGTCTTCTGACTCAAGACATTAGCTACAACATTAGCTTTACTAGGATCATAATTCAAACTAAAGTCATAATCCTTCAGAAATTCTAACCAACGTCTTTGCCTCATATTCAGCTCTTTCTGATCAAATAGGTATTTCAAACTCTTATGATCATTATAAACTTCAAACCTCGAACCATACAAGTAATGTATCTAAATCTTCAAGACAAAAACAACAACTGCTAGCTCCAAATTGTGAGTAGGATAGTTCCTCTCATGAATTCTCAACTGACGCGAAGCATACGCCACAACCTGACCATCTTGCATAAATACTCCACCTAATCCCATCAAAGAAGCATCACAATAAACCACAAAATGGTTCATCTGCCTTCGGAAAAATCAAAATTGGCACAGTAGTCAACTTCTTCTTCAGCTCAATAAAATTCTTCTCACACTGAGAATCCCACACAAATTCTTTGTTCTTACAAGTCAATGGGGTTAACAGAAGTGCCAACTTCGAAAACCCTTCAATAAATCTTCGATAATAACCATCCAATCCCAAGAAACTTCTAATCTTCGTCACGGACTTCGGAGTCTCCCATTATAGCACTGCATCTACTTTGGATGGATCCACAACAATCCCTTTTTCCAAAATCACATGACCAAGGAAACTCACCTCTTTCAACCAAAATTCAGACTTCGACAATTTAGCGTACAACTTCTTCTCTTTCAACACTTGCAACACAATTCGCAAATGCTCATCATGCTCTTCTTCTAACTTAGAGTAAATCAGAATGTCATCTATAAACACAACAACAAATTGGTCCAAATACTCATGGAAAATCTGATTCATATTCCATGAATACACCAGGTGCATTAGTAACTCCAAATGGCATCACTGCATATTCATAGTGTCCATACCGAGTCCTAAAAGCAGTCTTCTGAATATCTTCATCTTTCACTCTTATCTAATGATAACCCGATCACAATTCGATCTTACTGAACACACGAGCACCAACCAACTTATCCATCATATCATTTATCCTTGGAAGAGGATACTTGTTCTTAATTGTCAACTTGTTCAATTGCATGTAATCAATACGCAACCTCATGCTACCATCCTTCTTATTTACCAACAATACCGGTGCTCCCCACGGTGATACACTCGGTCTCACAAATTTCTTTTCTAACTGTTCCTCTAATTGTTTCTTCAACTCAGATAACTCAGAATCCGACATACAATACGGTGCCATCAAAATAGGTCTTGTTCCTAGCACAAGATCAATATTGAACTCCACCTCTATCTCTGGAAGCATATCCACAACATCAAATGGAAACACTTTCGGGAAATCCCCACCACTTGCAATGCACTAATTGCCATATCACTGGAAGTCTGTGTCCCTGTCAAAGCAAACACTTTTCCTCCATTTGCAGTTTTCTTAGGTTTTTGACAATGTGTACTGATATGACATTTCTCCCCACAGTTGTAGCAAGTAACCAGATTTGTCTTGCACTCAACAATCAAGTGTCCAGGCTGACCATACTTGAAACATTTCTTCACATCACTCGCGCACTCACTAACATGATGACCCATATCACCACACCTATAACACTTAAGCGAAGCAGGAGCACCTCCTCCACTGGGCCTTTTACCTTCATTTTGTTTCTTCTTACCCTTATCAGCAGGAGCTGCATAAGGTTTTCCATGATTCATTTGTTGTTTACCTCTTCTCATAGTTAGACCTTTTAAATGCTCAGATCGAGCCTTACTGTCCTCTTCAAAGATCCTGCAGAAATCCACTAAATCTGAAAACCTACGGAGGTAGCCAATCGACTGCTTAATCTCGGACCTCAAACCATTCTCAAATTTGACACACTTCGAGAAATCAGCAGTTGCCTCGCTATAATAAGGACAGAACTTCGCTAAATCAGTGAACTTCGCAACATACTAAGTTATAGACATAATTCCCTGCTTCAGCTCTAGAAACTCGATTTCCTTCTTTCCCCGAACATCATCAAGAAAATATTTCCTCATAAACTCTCTCTTGAACACAGCCCATGTGACTGCCTCACCAGATGCATCCAAGCATTGACGAGTACCAACCCACCAATCATCAGCTTCAGCTACCAGTATATGCGCCCCCAACTGCACCTTACATCCTTCTGATCAATCCATCACTCTGAAGATTCTCTCGATCTCCTTGAGCCAATATTGTGCTCTATCAGGGTCATACTTTCCCTTGAACATAGGCGAATCATTCTTCCTGAACTCATCACTTTCGTGATCCCCAACATTCATCAGATTTTGCACGGCATGTGCCATAGCTTGCATGGCAGCAATAAGTGCATCATCGTTTCTTCCAGTCATTCTAAATATATCACACAACAACAATCCAATAACGATTTAGAATTAACAACAACAAAAACAACGCTCAACAGCAACATAACGACTCTACGACTCAACTACTTGGTCGGACAGACGAACCTGCTCTGATACCACTTTGTAACACCAAAGTTACCCCACAGAAATAATAATAAAATCAGAGTAAAGTTTTTTACCAAAAATTATTTGAGTGTCACGGTTCAACGAAAATACCACACTTGGCTCAATGATATGTTTTATAAAAATATTCAACACACAGCGGAAATCAAAATAACATGTAGTAATTCTATTACAAAAGTATTTTTTCTTAAAATAAGAAAAATAAATGCAACACCATCCCGACACCCAAAGCGACGTATCAGAGCTGACACCCAAAAAATGTGAAATACACCTACTTCACTAACCACCACTCAACTTATCTTGCTCAGCAGCACGTTACCAACATAAGGATAACATTCAAACAGAAGGGGTGAGATACTTACATGATAAAAGAGAAATATAATAAGAACTAGCAAGTATCAGAAATAAAACACCACTTCTCAACAACAACTACACAACCACATCATGCACAACGACAACATCATATACGACAACGACAACAATGATGCGATGAGACCCTACTTGACTCTATGCATGCGGTACTATACTCTAATCTCTATTTCAAGATCTAGTCCTCGTCGGAACTCTCGACCCCTCTTTCATGGTCCAGTATGATCCCTATTTCATGATCACACCCTCGGCCCCTCTTTCATGGCCACGATGATCCCGATTTCATGATCGCACCAACATCACAACAACGAACATACTCCACCTTGGTATATTGTTCCAACTATGCAACATGTCATGCAACACCACTGACATATATGCCATTAACACAACAACTACAAATACAACTCAACAACATCACCATACAACAATTTATCACAACAAATAGCTATCATCAACATCATGCATATTTAGCATATAATTACATAAATCAACTTCAGCATATAATTACATAAATCAACTTCAACCACCACAAACACAACAACAACATATTACATATACATGTATAAACAACAAGCATATGTAAATTATCACAACAATAACAACAACAACTCATAACACCACAACCACCAAGTCTAACAACATATAAATTATGTTCATATTCAAATTATACTAATTATCCCTACAATTATGTGTATAACTCTTCTCTAACTGCATCCAACTACACCACATTGATTCCTAAGCATTACTAAATTAATTAGATAATTTTAAGGAATTTTTCAGAATTAAAAATCGACATGTTTTGCTCCAGGTCTCGCTGAGCGAGGGGAATTTCTCGCTAAGCAAGAAACTCTCTGACTCCTGACTTTCCTAAGGTCCACCTTGCTCTCTAAGCGAGCTCTTCGATTCTGCAACCCTCCCTTTTGCGGCCTTCACTCAACCCACTATGATTTCCTGCATTGAAATCCACTATTTCCAGCCAATGATTACAGAATTCATCCTATTGTCATCTATTCCATACCTCTCTTCTAAATTCCACTTTCTGATAAAAAACCTAACTTCTCTAAATTCTATTTCTTTTTATCAAATTATATTATTATACTAATTAACTAATGGGCCTAACCAATGCACCCCTATAATTCCTAATTCTGACACAATCTAAGCCCATTAACCAACACACTCCAATAATCAATAATATCACTTCTAATATTACTTCCACGACTTTCCGACTTAATGACTTAATTCACCGCAATACAAAATCAATTAATACTTCACAAATAATTACTTCCTCACGACTTAACCAATTAATTACCGATTATTAACCAAATGGTCCAAATAACCCAATCAACATATTCCACAATAGCCGGAAAATATTCAATATAATTTTCCACAACTTAAATCAACTTTCTTAACTAATCCAACTCAAACCAACATCGAACATTAATGCAACATTTCGATATTTTAGAAATCAACTTAAACCAACACGAGTATCACAAACCAACAGAAATTGACACAAATACCCAAATCAACGTGAATTAACACAACATACTACAAGTATATTTAATTAAATAGTTAATTAAATAAACGAGTGTTACATTTAGCTACCTATTGACATGGTATCATGAGAAATAAGTAACAAGCAAAGCTTTTAGAGCATCAAATTTGAAAGGATCAAAGAGATTGAAGCTTACAAGCTTTGATTTCTAAGAAGTATTGAAAATGATACACTTTTTCTTTCACAAATGTGATTTATAGGTTACAAGAAAAAGATTAAAGTGGAGTTTTTTTTCAATATATCTTCAAGAGCATATAAATACAAACTTTCTGCCTAGGAAAGTTCATCAGCAGATCCTTAGAATTCGTCAGGCGAAACTAATTAAGAAAGCCACGTGACAGCTACAGTGTCAGCCAGGCTGATGAAAATATCTAGCTTTACCGGGTGAATCCTTGTTCGCTGGGAGAATCACCAAGTGTATCAATTCTAATAGCTAATGGAATTTTAATTTCTTTTCACTTCCTCCATCTCCTGGGCTTCGCCGGGCAAAAGCTTCTTCACTCGCTTCCCCTTCGCTGGGCGAAGCATCTTTTTCTGCAGATTCTAGTTGCAACTTTTTGTCATAAATTGCTGGAAAAAATAACAAACACATCAAACTACCAAATATTTACATTGATACAAGAATTTCTTAATAAATAAGTTGTTTCCTGATTAGAAGCATGAAAAAGAGCTTAAACGCGTCGCAAATGGATACAAAAACCAATATATCTTGACACTTATGAAACTCTCCCCAACTTGAATCTTTGTTTGCCCTCAATCAAAGGTAAATCTCAAAATACACAAGAAAATCTTTTCAAACACCTAATCAATCGAAAAACATGCATGGTTCAAACTCGACAAGTTGCACACACAAGATATTAACAAACATTTACATATAATCAAAACATGAATATAACTTAAGTTCTAAACACAAAATTACACAATACAAAATCAAGTACTCACAAGTTCAAGTTGAATCACCTAATACACTCATTAATAGCTACATGAGCATTATGCACATAAATATTAACAAGGGACAAAACACTCTCACAAGCAATCATGCCACATCCAGAATAATTCATGCATTCATCTCAACAAGTATAAACAATTATGGAAACAAAAATCACTAAGGACTTTCATGGTTATATCTTAGCCTAGGTTAATAACAAAAGATAATATATACATGTCCATTGAACAAAAATGGTTAAAAATTATGAAGAGCATTTCTTTTTCCATACATTCATTCTTGCTCAATCCTTTGATTCCTTTTATTATAATGCATCATTTTCTTTCTTTCTATACTTTATTCTATTTCCTTTTCTTTTTGTATTCTTTTCTTTTACTTTCTTTTTATGTTCTTTCCAGAGAATGCATTGTACCACCAATTCATTTTCCTCTTTTCAAATAAAATCACTCTCCCTAACTTTCAACATTGCTTTCTACTTAGATCAAATGCTCTTCAAAATGGTTAATTGTTAGGATTGGTTAATAAAAAAAAACTGTAAGGCTAAAAAGAGGATTCTAATTCGCATACACTAACAAGGTGATTTGAAGTCTTTTTGGAATGATGGTTATTCTCATAGTATTCAAAAATTTCCTTGATCCTTTCTAAGTTTCCAAAATTGAAAACAAGTTTGCAAGATTTGACATGACCTATCTGAGTTAAGCAACAACTACTCGAATCCTTATAATTTTTGTGAACAAGGGAAAGCATCTCACTTTTGTGGTTTTGTCCTAATTGATTCAAACATGAACAAGTGTTTACAACATAATGCATTAACAAAATTTTGCAAAAAGCACTACATTCACATTCATGCTATGATTCTAAAAAGTACTTATTCAACACCTTAATTATGCAAATTGACAATATTTTTGTCATCACCGGCACATGCTAGAGTCGATAAGGCACTCTTTTAAGAATTCTTGCTAGCAGCATTTTTCACACATTTAAGGGCAAACACAAAATAACCCACTAAATTTTTACAAACTATAACTTATCATTCTAGAAAATAAATGAAATTAAATATAAACTAAACGGAAATTAACATTAACCAAAGCTGGTGTGAACACACCCAAAACGTATTCGCCTAAGCGGCACAATTCCAACAACAACAAATATTCGCCGAAGCTCCATGAGTACTTAATCACCACTAAATATAAAATGAAACACACTGTTCCAACACAACTGAGATAATACTACTTAAAGCATAAAAACTGAATTTTAAAAACTGAAATTTAAAGACAAAAATTAAAATTTTCTTCACTTTGTAGCTTTTTCAAAATAGCCCATAATCATGCATATCGTCATGTATCTCGTCATCACTATCATCATTTTCTCTATCTCCAACCACTGCTTCTCCCTACGAAAAGAAAGGATGCCATTCCACAAGCCAATTTGTATAAGTGTCATAGTTCTCCCAAGTCGGAAATGGAGCGTCATAGTCCTCCCGAGTCGGAAATGGAGCGTCATAGCCCTCCTGGTACAACTGATGTATACAATTAAAGTTAAACTCAGAAGATCTTTGGGTAAACTCAACCATGTCCCAAGAATAGTTGAGAGCAACTCTCATCCTCGGGTCCCAAGTAGAGAAATCAAGAGCCTCAAACGGCTCACTTGCTTGAGCTTGAGATGACTTACCACCAACTGCCTTTTTCTTCTTTTCACTCAATACTCCTTTGAAATACCTCTCAATGTAATCATCATTAATTATCCCCCTTGATTTCTCATTTATCATGTCAGGCATAAGAAGCCACTTATGGTTACACAAAGCAGTGACAAGGCAAGGAAAAATGATGGGAGCATGAGAATGAACATCGGGTCGACGAGTGTTTTCAATGAAGTTCTTCATCTCTGTGGCAATCTCTGTGGCAATTACCCGAGCTATATCCATATTTTTATCCTCCATGATGTAGTACAAAAGCAAAGAAACATCAAGCGGAATCGTAGATTGATGTAAATTAGGCTTGACATTGTATGATATCAAAAGTAACAAATCTTGAACCTCAAGTGGCATATCTTTTCTTTGGTATCTGATGGCTTCTCCTACATTATTCATCTCTACACCTAACGCATAATCACTTACATCACACATTAATTCAAAATTAAGAGTCCAATTAGGATCGATGATTATGGGTATGGTGATCAACTTTTCTTTCAAAATTTTAAAAGCATTTAAACAATCTTCATCAAAGCGAAATGACTTATCTTTGTTGAGCAAATTTCTCAAAGGCTTTGTTATTTTTGAGAAGTCCTTGATGAATCTCCAGTAGAATCCCACATGACCAAGGAAACTCCAGATTTCTTTCACATTTGGTGGTGGTGGAAACTTCTCGATCACTTAAATCTTTTCTTAGTCAACTTCAAGGTCTTTATAGGAGACTTTGTGGTCGAGCGCAATCCCTTCCATAACCTTAAAATTGCACTTTTCGCAATTGAGAACTAAGTTGGTTTCCACACACCTATCCAAAAAAGTTTCCAAAATTTTCAAACATAATTCAAAAGACGCCCCGAAATTAGAGAAGTCATCCATGAAAAATTCCATAGTCTTCTCAATAAGATAAAAAAATATGCCTTGCACACACCGTTGAAAAGTGGTTGGTGCATTGCACAAACCAAAGGGCATCTTTCTATATGCAAAAATACCAAAGGCACATGTGAAATCAGTTTTTTATTGGTCTTTCGGATTAACCGTAATTTGGTTATACCCGAAATATCTATCTAAAAACAATAGAACTTTTTACCTGATAATCTTTCGAGCATTTGATCCATAAAAGGTAGCAAAAAGTGATCTTTTCGGGTTGCTTGATTCATCCTCATGGTCCTTATCAAAATAAATCCATTCTTACAATTTCTTAACACGTTCATTCCTCCTTTCTTGGTTTCATACCCTAAATTTTGACCCTAATATATACTCATCATCAGAAGGAATCCAATGACCAAAGGACTGTGCCAAACTGGTTTGAACAGTATCCCCGCAATGAATCAGGAATCTTGAGTCCCTCAGAGGATTCAGGAAATGACCAATCATTAATACATAAGATTTTCAAACTTTCAATCACCAATCAAAGGGTTAAGGAATCTCAAATTATGGAAAATATTTCAAGGACAATACACAAGTTTCAGTGATATAGGGCCCGAGCCATCACGCTCACCAATTAGGGTTTTTGTAAACTAATGCCCTGCAGATGAAATCATGGATCAAAGTGGCCATCCCAAACTGTTTTGCAAAAAACTGATTTTCACAAACTTTTGAAATCTCATTTTTTGAAACAAAGGACAATGTCAAGTGGGTTTAAGCATCCAAGCAATCATTACAAACCTTACCAAACCTGCAAATTCATGATTACACAATGGAATTCACCAAAATGACATTCATGAATTTCGACATTATGCATTTTGATCCAAGGTTCACCAAGCTCCAAAATGGCATATTCTTGGATCTCTTGTTTAACAAGAAATAGGTGGACACAATCCAAGCATAAAACTTTTAAGGACTGTGAAATTTGTTACTGCATAGCTGAGTTATTTGAGAAATTCATCATTTCACGTGTAAGAGATATTTTTACAAAGCATGACTCACAATTGTGACCTCATCTCTTCAAGACTTAAGGACTAAGTAATCTCAACATCTTTGCCTATAAATAGAGACCTCATTTTTTATCATAAAAATTACACCAAAGCCTCTGATCTCCAAGCTTTCTCTCATTTGCTCTCAAAGACTCAAAACTTAATATTTTGAGCAATCACTATCAGGTTTTGAGTTTGAGCCATAACAAGCTCAAACCAATTGCTCAAACACATCACATATGATTTTTATGAGGTGTTAAAACACATAGATCACCTTTGGAAAACTCCCAACCCAGAATCCCTCTTCAAAACCTCAAAGAAGCTTGGTTTCTGCAACTTGAATATCAGAAGTTGATCTAGCCATTTGCAATCAAGTCCAAGTGTTCAAACACACTCCATATGGTGTAGGGAAGCTTTCGAAATCACGATCCATGCATATTTCCTCAAACTTGGCTAAATCATAATTCATGCATATTTCCTTGCACTATCATTTTGCCATATGTGCGTAATCATAATATAAGTAATTCCCCTCAATCAATTACATAAAATCATCATCATGTAGAATTTCATGAGGATCAGGAAAAATTAGGGTTCTTTAGTGTTCTTCACTGATTTTTTACTCTACACTAAAAATAAATGAAATTAATTGGTACCAAGGTGTTCGTGAGTTAAAAACGAGCAAGATTGGTGTTTATTTCATTGTATATTCAGTGAGATGTGGGAGATTTTGCAAAATCCCCATTTCTGGACAACATGAAGAACACATGTGTGTTTTTGCCATGTTCTTGGCGCCCTTTTTTGAAAATTCAAATATTTGAATATGGTGATTTTATTTAATTCAATCCAAAATTAATTTCTCTCTGATTATTTTGAGTTTTTTAATGATTCTTTTTTAATTAATTCCAAAAAATGTTTAAATATTTTATTCCATGAAAAAATCACCATAAAAATATATTTTCTCTAATATATTTAATATTTTCATAAAGAATTAATTTTATTTGTTTCTAAACATTTTAAAATTCATTTCTTTAACTTGATTTTTCAAACATAAATGATATTAAAGTTATCTCATGGATAAAACATAATTTTTCAAACATTGATCCAAGATATCAACTTGTTTTTCAATTATGTTTGAAATATATCGAACATTTTAAATATTTTTATATTTAAAATATCAAAAATTTCAAAAACTAGGGTTTTGATTTTAATCACCCTCAAATTGATTTTTGTCACTCTTTGGACTCTATTAGAGTGTAAGACTCATCCCTTTTAGAAAAATGAACCATTAGGGTTCATCTAATCCATTTTCGAAAACTCAGTGTGATCGCCTTTTTCACCGCATTAAGTTTTCATCTGTGTATATTTTTCTGTGAATATTTTTACACATAACCATTTATTTTTCTAATATGAACTGCAAAAACGTGTCATGTGAAATCCTTTGTGTTTAGGACTCATTTCTTCTATTTTAAACTTTCTTCGGTCTGTTTTAAAACTCCGTCAGGCTTCTGTATAAGTCCTGAACCCACCAATTGTTTCTTAAACAATTTTTAATCTCCTAAATAGAGATTCATGAGCATTTGTTTACAAATCTCATCTCCTTTTATTTTTTTCATCTTTATGACTAAAAATCTAATACACCAACAACTAGAATGAGCTTCACTCGGTGAATTGCTTTTTAGGTTGTAGGCAACTTTTCAGCATCCAAGTCCTACTTTTTGTATGAAATCATTAGATAATTAATCAACAAAACAAATTCCATAGGCATCCTTATGTTTAAGCCCTATTATTGGATTTTAAGCCATTTTTTCTCTTTCTAACTTCTCGTTGTTTTCTTAAACTGTTGTGCTTGCTTAGAATATAATTGTTTCCCAAGATTATCTTTATTCACCTCATACTAAAGCAAAGATAATAATAAACTTTTTAATGACAAGGAGAATAAAATGTATAAAACACATCTGTAATCTTTCTCCCTCGGGATTTTGGGCCTCTGCTTCCCAATGTAACCCTCAACTTCATTCTTTAAAAATGATTCAGGGGTATTGTCGTAAACGCCACAAGGAAATGACTAGAGTAATCAAAAATCCACAAAAAATGAGTTAGGGGTACTCCTAAGAACTCCACAAGTGTACAACCAAAGCAATTAAAGCCCAACAAAAATTAAATTCGGGGTCTAGTCTAAAATTCCAAAGGCATACGAGTAAAGCAATCAAAACCCTACAATAAAAGTCACTTGGATAAAAACTACAATTCACAAAGTGGAAGTGCATGTTCACCCCCTATCTTGGTAGCTATCCACTTCAAGGTAATAGGTGAATCCCCACTTGTAACATCCCAAAATTTTCCCTCTCACTTTCATAGCATCTAGCATATCATTTTCATACTTTGCACTACATTCATAGTATAGGAAAATGAAGCATGACATTCATTGTTGAAACATAGGGCATGTGGTCAGTGATTTGAAAAGATGTGATCAATTAAAACCAAGGATTAAGAGTCAAGGGTCTTCTAACAAGCCTTAAGGGTTTCTCACATCCCACACAATCTCATTTGGTGCCTCAAGTCACCATAAGAGGTGATTTTATCAGGAAGTTGGCTCAGAGCTTCACCTCCTACACAAGTGGCCAAAATTAGGGTTTTGGTTCCAAGCAAGAAAACCCTAATATTTTGGTTCCAACTTGTTCTCATGGTCTTCCATATAATATGAAGTGTTCATGGATGAAATTTGGTGCATTGGTTCCTCGTGGAGGGGTTTCAATCAGGTAGTTAATTGAGAAACAAGCAAAAGTCAACTCGGGAGAAGAAAAGACAACTGTAGAATTTTGAGGCCTAAATCAT
The DNA here is from genome assembly GCA_963966055.1 of Lathyrus aphaca. Classification (NCBI taxonomy): domain Eukaryota; kingdom Viridiplantae; phylum Streptophyta; class Magnoliopsida; order Fabales; family Fabaceae; genus Lathyrus; species Lathyrus aphaca. Next base: position 452,030,870 of record OZ014519.1, on the reverse strand, counting down.
GATTTTCAAGTTAATATACCTTCTTATGGTCATGAAATTTCAATAATTTCATCATTCATCAAGAATTAAGGTTTATTGCAAAAGTTACTAAAAATGCAAATGACTTGTAATTTGAAGTTTATATTTTTGGAATCTTTATAAGTCACATTCAACTTGAATTTTCATCATAAAAAATGCTTCAATCGATTTTTTTTTCAAACATGAAAGTTTAAGATCATTATCTCCCTTTTCTAAAAAGTAGAAGATCGTCTCCATAGCCTTTGCGGTTCATAAGTTATGATCAAAAGACCTCAAAGTTGTTTTTAGGGTTTTCATGCATACCAATTCTTCCACCTTTTTGCAAAAAGTCATAAATTGGTTCATGCTTGATTCCAATCGTCAAATTCAGTCCACAATATCAAAGTATACTCCATTTAGCACAAATTTGATCTTTGAATCACTTGATTTCATGGTGTATTTCTCACTTATTTCATAAAGGACCAAATTTCAAAACCAATCAAAACTCTCAAATCATGCAACCACAAGGCATAAATCCAATTCAATTCTGATCATAGGTTAAAATGAGATTCATTCATGCACATGTCAAGCCACATGCACATGGGAATCACTCCATCCACTTCTAATTGCAAAAATGAAAAATCATTCATAACTTCTTAACCAAGGCCCCAAAATCCATGATACATAAGCTCTTAACTCCACTGGTTTGGGCTAGAGACTCTCACAATTGCTCAGATTTGAAAAATTGTACCAAGTTTTTATCTCTTCGAAACTCTCAATCCTTATGGTTTCAGTGAGATTTTTATTCATATTCTTGATTAACATACTTCATAGAGCAAGAATCATCCATTGATTGAGGTTGAGAGCAAGATTTTCATCAAGTTCAGTTCAAGAGGATTCAACTTCAAAGCTCAATATCTAGCTTGTTTCCAAGCTCTAATGTCATTTATTTTGCAATTAGAGGTTAAGAGGAGTTGATTTGCAACTTGTTGATGGTTTTTTAGGAGTATTTCACTAACTGCAAGTTTCAGGTAAGGTCCAAATTCATGACCATATTCCTTGAATTTAATGTGTGCATTACGATCTGCTTGCTCTGGTGATCATGCTGATATAATTTGTTTGAAGTTTGGACGTGTATTATGGATTAATTTCAGATATGAAAATTTTTGTTCATACTTTGTATGTTTCGATCTGGCTTATACATGTGTAAACACCCCAAATTTGCCCTCACCCACTCACCATGGCTTGTGATCATCTCATATGCATAAACACCATCATATCATCTCATATCTCAATTTTGAGTCACTGCATTGGTTCTAAGTCATCTACATCTAGGGTTTGTGATCTGAGCAATCTCAGGGATTCTTGAGCCACTCCAAAGGCTATCAATCAATTAAAAGGGGTCTACATGTGTTCAAGCATCATATTATATCCTCACAAAGCCAAGAATGCAAAAGAATCACAAGAACTAGGGTTTGAGTGGATGCAGAGCCAGGTTTGACTGCACAGTTGACCTAAAATTAGGGTTTTGGTTTCAGAGGCCATAACTCCAAATTTTTTGGTCATTCTTGTTTCCATTGGTCTCTATATGGTATAGGGAGTATGCATATCAATTTTCATGAAGAAATTCCATGGGGAAGTCATCTGATCAAGGGTTGACTTTCTGGACAAGTCAGTGCAAAATCAGGGCATCTGAGGCCCCCAATGACCCAACCAATGGGTGATCTTCATCATTTTGAGTGTATATGATCTTTATTTGATCATGGAAGAAGGTTAAAGTTCATAGAAATCAAGAATTTGGAAGTTTTGCAAATGTTGACTTTTTGGGCATAGTTGACTTTTCAAGAATGCCTCATTTTAGGTCATTTTTCAAGCCTTGATTCTTGATCCAAAAATGCTTCAAATGAAAAAACTTTGGTCATGAAAGTTGTAGATCTCATCTTTCCCTTTTCAAAAAGTACAAGAACATGATCAAACTCTTATTGGATCAAAAGTTATGGCATGGCAAAGTTGGCTAAAATCATTGATTTTCAAGGCATGCTTCAAATGGAAATTTTGCAAAGTCATGAACCAAAGCCCAATGTGACTTCTAATTCACTCCAAACCAGTATGCAAACATTCTCTAAGTCATAAAATTCAGAATGAACCAAGAATGCCCATGGCTTTATGGTTGGTTGGACAAAGGAATCACATGTGAACCAAAAAGTCACAACTTGCAAAATCTTCATGATCACTTCCTACAACTTGCTGCATTGGTTACTACACTAAGCTAGCCTCTCACCACACCATGCTGCACCAGAACCAGCCTTGTACTAGCCTAGAAGCTGCCCATACTTTCTCTTACAAAGAAGTTGACATTTTGCAAAAGGTGACTTACCTATCATAGCAGGCCATGTCACATCATCCAGCCAATCAGATTTGCAAGCTAGGCATAACACTAAGCAAGGCTGAAACCATTCACACACACACATTCACAAAAACACACCAAGCTGCATAAGCCTTCGAATCTCTCTGCCCAGCCTTCAAACACTCACACCATCTTCATCATTCATCTCACCTCACTCCATAGACCTCAAACCACCAAGAGCCTGGCCTGAAACAAGCAAGAACATCCCACTGCCATTCTTCACCTCATTTTGCAGTTTCCTTCGAAACTCTCACCATAGCTCACAAACATACCAACAAACACCATAGACCTTCTCCATTCACCCTCAGGATCACAAACAACCTCTCACCATGACCTGAAAGTGCCAGAATCATCATTGCCATTTCTGACTGAGTTGAAGCAGGAGCTTTCGAAACTCACTATCAAGCCAACATAAACTCTTCTTGAGCATTCAAACATCATCTGGGGATCAAGTGGAGTGGATTGCACAAGGAGAAGTGGCCAGAAAGTCATCAGAGTGAAAGCTTCGAACCTCAGGTAGCTTGAAATTTATTTTTCCAGAAATCATTTTTCATGTTATAAACTTGTTCTATGTGCTTCACTGATCATCCTGATGTCATTGGTTTCGAAAATGGCTTTGAAATGAGCATTTAATTTCTCTCTGAAACCTGCGTGCCCTAGTTTTCATTTTCTTCGATTCAGCTTATTTAGGAAGAAGAAATTTGTTTTGAGAGAGGGGTTTAATTCGTGAGTGTGTAAGGAACATTTCCCTTTTTTTAGTTTTCATTTTTGATACGATTTGAGGAGGTTTGGAGATTTCCAGGTGAGTTGTTGGCCGGAGAAGACGACCGGAAGTCTTCTCCGGCCGCCTGAGTGATTAGCCCTAATCTCAGGTCATTAATGCCAGTTTGAATGAGGAGCGTTGGATGCGTTGAAATGTTTGACTTGCCGCGCGTGTAAACGGTCCAGATTTGTCATTAAGCCCTAATCTTCATTATTCATTTAATTAATTGGGTTTAAGCCAGTTTAAACGTGGGCCACAGGATCTGGCGCGTAGTCAATGACCCCCAGCCCAGTTTGTATCTCATCCGTCCATTCCTTTGACTTTCATTTTTATTTATTTTTATTCCCTTTTATTTTCAATTAACTTGCACAATTATTTTAAAATAGCAAAAAATTCCTAAAAATTATGAAACTTTTTCCTTAGAGTTTTATTAAATTTCATGACACAAAAATATTTTTATTTTATTTTTTATCATTAAAAAAGTATTTTTAAGTATTTAAAAGATTATTTTTAATTGATTAATGGGAATTAATTAATTAAAAATACTTTTAGGTATTTAAAAATTACAAAAAAATTCATGAAATGTTCTAAGACATTTAGAAACATTGTCCAACCTTCAAACCAAATTTATTTTTTGATCTTGATGCATTTTAAGAATTTTTCATTGAATTAAATCATTTTTTATGCATTATTTTGATCATGGGTTCAAAAATTCATTTCTGCCTATCTAGGAAGAGTTGGACATTGGTTCTTCTTGCATTGTTTTATGTTTAGCATGTAGTTTCTAGGATAAAATGGCCATGATTTGATCTTGCATTTTCCAATTGTTTGGCATTTCTTTTGTTAAGAACCCTAAAAAACCCTAATAACTTAGAAAATTCATATCTTGAGATTGGTTAAGAGTTGAGAGCTCCCCTTTGGACTTTGATTTAGTATAGGTTTAGGGTTTCTTTGGGTGGCATTTTCCATTTTTATCTTAGGGTTTGCTTCTGTTTTGGGTTTTTGTTTGATGCATTGTCCATAAACCCTAATTTGGGCTTTCATATGCATCCCTCTTGCATTCTCTTGCATAACATGACTTGTCTTTGCATTTTATGCATGCTTGTGTTCCATTTGACATCTTAAGACATGTAGGAAGCATGTTTGATCATTGCATCACATATTTGCCATGTCATTTACCTCGTGTGCTTCATAACTTTTCATGTTCATTCATGCTCCTTAACTTGCATCATCTGCATCCATGATCTTGTATGAACATTCCCATGTGCTGCCTCATGTTTATATCATCTCATAGCATCATTATCATAATCAACATGCTTCTGGCTTTGTTTTGCTTCATACCATTTCATCCCATCTAGCATTGCATTGCATTTCTTCCTAACATTTCAGGTGGTAAGTAACTTGAGAAGTGAATTTGCCTTCACTTCTCATAACTTTTCTTCTCATCTCTCTTGCATCCATTGCTGCACTTCTATATGTGTTTGAGTTTGAGCTTGCTCATTCTTTCTCCTCCCACTCTCTTTCTTCAAGTGACTTGATTTCTTGAATGAAGCAAGTTGCTTTGCTTCTCTTGATCTTGTTCATCTGCTTCCTGGTGGCTCCTTTGAAGATTGCTCTTGAAAACTTCACAAACCTTAGGAACAACCAAGCATGACAATGATTAGGGTTTTGATTAGTCTCCCCTCTTAGTTTTACCTTTGTGTCTCTTTGAGTCTTCTCTTCTCATCTCATAATCAGGGACTAAACCCTAAAGGCTTTAAGGCTTTGTGATTAAGCTTGTGCCTGCATCCTTCTCTTAGGATGGAGTGTATAACTTTAATCCTAAGTGTTAAACCCTTAATGTGTTTAAATCTCTTAATCAATTCACTTAATAATCACCAAGACATCACACTTGTAACTTGGGCCTTGCATTAGGGTTCTAATTCTTCCTTGATTGGTTAAGAAGGACTAACCCTAGTGTTAATGGACAAGTCCCCCTCAAGTTGTCTTACAAACCATAAAAAACACTTCATCATCTTATCATTAACTAAAATCCACTTAATCAAAGGCTTGTTTTGTCATGAGTTTAATCCCTAATCATGGATTAAGTTGAGGAGCTTTCCTCAGCTTAAACATTCTCATCTATTATCCTTCTATTAGGATGGTGTAATGGGTCTGTTTAATCCTTGATTATGGCTTAACCTCATTACTTAACACTAAACAAAAAAACCACAAAAACATCTAAATAATCACAAGTAGGTTAATGATCTTAATCCTACACCAAGGTGATTAAGTGTGAGAATCTGACTTCACACTTAAGGTATTCTCATTACCCCTAATCAGAGGGAAGATGTGATGAGTTCACTAAATCCATTGGTTTAGACTTAAGCTCATTAACTTATGACAAAAATCCAAAAAAGCAATAAAAGACTGAAAACACAAAAACAGACAATAATCGTCTCCTTCGGGATTCTTTTCTCATCACCTTCACTCACAAACGAGAACTTGCTTCTTCCGTCTAATGCAAGACAGTTTGCATCTGTGCCAGACAGATCATACACTTGAGCATTGACAAGCAAGCAGTTCACAAGTCAATTCATCTTTCAGTCTCTTTGGGTCGAACTACGGTGTTCTGACTTCCTCATTGCACGAGAGGATACGTAGGCATAACTTAACAGTTATCGAACAAAAGTCTCTGTATATTCCCCCTCTTTCTAGCCTTATTCTTTTTAGCCTCATGATCTTGAGCATTCCATTCATTTCTTACACTGACACTTCATTTATACACTTCACTCTCTTTTACACTGACACCTTTACATCCTTTTCCAGCTCTTTTATGCACAAATTGCACTGACACTACCCCTTTATAGCACAAATCTTTCAAGCGTGGATCCCGTCGAGTACGACGGACAATCTGGGTGCTAATACCTTCCCAGGTTGTAACCAACCCCCTTTCTCAGTCTCTCTGGTTCGCAACCGTCTTATCCATCTTTTTCTAGGTCCATGCAGCATTACCTTTCCTCCGGGATAAAAATGCCTAGCTGGCGACTCTCTTCATCCTCCAGTGAGTTCACGGCTGTGTGTTCTCATTGTCCCTTTCGCCGACCGTTCGCGTCTGTACCTTCATCTGATCCAGTTTCATTTGTCGGGAGCGACAACATGCATTGTTTGTGAAAATGAGCATCATATTTGGATTCAATGAGTGATTTTGTGTAGAACTATGGTGTTAGTTTGTATTTCTGGAATTACTTTTGGTGGAAGTCGCCGGAGAAGACGACCGAAGCTAGGGCCCCGGCATCTGGTCATGAGTTTTCAGGTGAAGGTGTTTTTGAAGAAGACACAATAAGGATCATAGGATTGTTTGATCTGAGGGCTCAGGGCGTGTCAACGCATTAAAAAGGGGAGTGGTCTTGCACGTGCGTGTTTTATAAACTTAAATCTGATTGGCTTATGTGTTAGACTCCCTAGGTTTGCTTGTGTGTGTGTGTGAATCATGACCACTCATTTTGTTTACTTTGCTTTTGTTAACTGATTGGTATGCGTAGGATCTATTGAATGGCTCTAATTAGAGTCAATTTTGTTGACTGAAGTCCATAGTAATTGGTTGACTACGTTGAATTATGGATTGGACTTGGACCTGCTATCCAAACTCTCCCTTGGGCCCATAGTATTTTTGAACGTGTTTTTACTTGTTATGCACCCCAGGTTGATTGTTTCATATTTTATTTTATTTATTGTCATAGTTTTCATTTCTAATTTTTTAAATTACTTTTAATCATCCGAAAATCACAAAAATATTCATGAAGCATATTTTAACATTTAACTAATTTTTGATCATTTTTATTTCTGACTTTGATCATTTTCATTATATTTTTCTCATTTTCTTTTATTTTCTTTTTAAATTGTTTCTTCTTTGACCTCTCAACTTAGAAATTTATTTTGCAGAACATATGAAACCTTTTGCATCTAATCTTTTGGTATCATTTCATCAATAACTTAAAATACCTAAAAGAATTTTTCTTATATTTTTTAAATCATTTCATATTGCATTTTTGTCCTTATCTTTTGCCTCTTTTTTATTTGATCCTATTTGACTTTGAGGCTTGTTTGAAGTAGTTTCCCTTTTGAATTTTTGTGTGACTTTTTAACAAGTAATTAGCCTCTTACCTAGGTCATTTGAGGTACATTTTCTTAATTTTTTAGTGTTGTTTGGTATTTGTTTTGTACCTTGCATTTGAAGTTACCTTTTGTGATCATTTCTCTCCATCTCCTAACCCTAATTTCTTGAAGGCATTTATGCCATTGTGTGAGGTCACTTGTGTGAGTTTATATGACTTGTTTAGACATTTATAGGTCTTATTTGATCATTTATAGGTCCCTTGTGGTTTGCGTTTGCCTTTTGGTTTGTATTATGCACCCATGTTCAACTTTGACCTAATTTGCTCATGTCTTTTTCCTTTATACTTAATGTTCTACTTGTTTGTCTTGAACATGTCCATTAATACATCTCATATGCATTTTATACCATGTATCCTACTGACCTCATGCATATGAATCCATATTTGTATGCCATGTTGCATCTTTTCCTAGCATTTCAAGTATGTATGACATCCTTTCCTTATATGCTTACCTTTTGCATGTTGTTTGAATTGACTTGACTTGGTTGCTATATAAATTTCGCATGTTCATAGGTGCATCCTTGTAATGTTATCTTGGTTATATGCTACTGACTTGCATCATTTCATGATCATATTTTCATCTTTCACTTTCATCTTTAACTTGTTTGTTTCTTCTTATGTGAACATGAAATTGTTTTGCCTTCTTCATCCCATCTTATCATGAACTAACTCATGCATCTTTGTATATCCATCTAGTATCATCTTAGGAATCATAATATTTCATACCATGCTGACTTTGATGATTCATTTGTGTTTTCATCCATGCCATACCTCATTTGCATCCATTCTTCTTAAGCTTTGCCTTTTGTGAGTTTGTTTGCTTCCTTGGTGCTTCTTTGAACTTGTTGGGTTCTTTTTGAGTTCTTTGAATTTCTTAAATATCATTTGTGTTTTGGTTCTGACTTATAAGTTTATTAAACCTAAATATCCTTTCCATTTTATTCCTTTTCTTACTTGGCTTCTCTTTTACTTCTTATGAGTGTTTGTGTTTCATTTGCTAACTTTTCAGGGGCTTATTAAGTCATAGAAGTGTAGATGTGCTTCTACATTCCAAACTCTTTCCTCTCTTTTATATTTTAATATTGTGTTTGTTTAAGCATTTAAGATTCTTTGTTAGTACAATTCTCACGCATCCCCCTTAGGAGCAACTTAACTTCCATCTTGGAAGTAAGTTGTCTTATAATCCCTTTCTTTCTTTCTTCTTCTTCTTCTTCTTCTTCTTCTTCTTCTTCTTTATTCTTCTCTTCTTATCCTTTATTTTAGGATAGAGTTCTTATACCTCACTAACCCTAGGACATCCAAGAATGACAACTCTTAGGATTCTTAGTTTCCCTTTAGACTTTTTCCTTTTGAGTCTTTCTCTTTCTCATCTCAAAACAAAAGCTAAAAAAACACCTAATAAAGGTTGAAATGACTTCTTGTGGCATAGCCTTATTCCATGGGGCACTTGCGTATATCCCATATTGGGGTAATATGAGCTTGTCTAGCATGATTTACAAGTCTTCAATATGAAGTTATTTCATAAAGAAATCTAAAAAACACTTATTCACCCAAACACAATAAAAAAACACTTAATAAATAAAGTATGCTAGTGTGCTTGAGCCTCAATCCTTGGAACTAAGCTTGAGGGTCTTCTCCATACTTAAGTGTGCTTTTTCTTCATTGCATCTTGGAGTGATATAAGAAGTATACACTTCATTGAATGAGACTTGAATACACTCTCCTATGAAAACTCTCAAACAAAAAGCTTCTAAAAAAATTCAACAAATAATAAGCGTCTTTCCTTCGGGAATTCTCTTCTGATATCCTCACTCTAAACGAAATAACTCGCTTCTACTTGTCTTTTGCAAGACAGTAAACACACTCGTGTCAGACAAGCCTGCAACACCTGGGCATAAACATAAGCAGTTCAATCCCAAAAACACAAGCAAGTTGTGTCAGTCTTATTGAGTCGAACTACGATGTTCTGACTTTCCCATTGCACAAAGGGAATATGTGGGTACAATCGACGATGTTTGGCGAACACAATCCTTCAGTCTCTTTCCTCGTTCTTTGTGCCATTTCATCTCCTTATCCTTTCATTTCATTCTTCCTTATTTCCTTCCAGTCCTTTCTAATAGCATTTGTAGCAGTAGTATATACCCACATCCTTTTGAAACAGTGCTAGCAAGCGTGAATCCCGTCGGGTACGATGGACAACCTAGGGTACTAAAATAACATTGTAACAAGTAAAAACAATGGTAATTAAACAATATAAGGATATTCCATGAAGAAATAATTATGGAATTCACTTACAAAAAATATTACACCAGGTAGACTCTTCCCGAACAAAAAAAAACACTACAAGATAGGTTCATCCCCAATGAAAATTGGTTTTTCATCCACTATCGCCAGATCAGGACAAGCTTTCTCTCGAGAAATGTGCATAGTGGGATAAATAATTCCACTTGTTAAAGAACATTTTAAAAATAAATATGAAGAACATATAAGTTATTTTCTAAGTAATTTGTGTGGGTTTTGGATGACTCGAGGTTTTCATGACGCGTATCTTGAAGCTCGTCTTCAACTCTTTTCAAACCTTCTTGAGCCTCATTCAAAGACAACTCTAAGTCTTCTACTCTCTTGCGAGAAGATTACAAGTCTCGTTTTTCCTCTGAAAGAGTAGTCACATGCTTATGACATGCCCTTTTGTCCTCTTCAGGAGGAAGCATTCATGGTCTTAAAGGGGAACTATATCATTAAAGGCATGGACTCGTCTACCTTCACCAATGAAAGTATAAACAATATTCAACGTCTTTTGATCCACCCACACAATAGAGTTATCTCATATCACCTTCCAAGTTCCAGGTTGAATGTTATGCATGTCAAAAGGCTGGCAACACGTATAATAAACGAGTATAAGAAAACACAGGGTATCCCAAATAAATATTTTATGCCTCACTAAAAGTTCTTATAGTTAAGGAACTCACCAAAACACCAAACAAAGAAAACTAAAGCCCATAAACCCCTTCTACAGAAACAATAACAAAATAAACAAGTGTAAAAGAAAGAAAGTTTAGACTTATACATTACCTTAAGAAGATGAACTCAATTGGCCTAGTCGATGTATGTTATACCATAAAATATGGTGCAAGCACGAATTAATGGACAACGGGAAAAGGTTAAGGAAAATTGTAGAAGCAAGAATGAAGCTTTCAAAGAATCACGGATGGCGAAAAGAAAGTATGATAACTCTAGAACTCCTAATATATTCTCTATGAAAGGTGAATATGAAAGGTGAATTCTGTGATCCTTGACATTGGAAAGTGGGAATCGCACTACCAACAATGGGGATTTCTCTACACTATAAAGAATCATTATCGTCAAACGTAGGGACAAATATTGAAGCGTACATGTGAATCGTTGCTAGTCACGAGGAATATGGTTAATGCACCATTATTTCCGAATCCATCAACGTCCCATCAAGAATTTTCTTTTTCCTTCCACTAGAGCTTGGGTTGAAGACGAACCCAATAAAGCCCTCGCCTCACGGCGTAGGAATAAGGGCTTGGTGGCAACTATTTTGGGGTCATTCTCATGGCCCATGAAGAAGACCGAATAGCAAGGTTGAAAGAAATGGCATACCAAATAGGTGGAACTTTATCTCTATGAATGACACACGATCACACCTTATATTATATATCTCATCATTTATATATAATCAAACAATCGTTCGCTCAAAGCGTCGAGTTACATATTGGCGGTCAAAACTACCCATGTTATATAAAGACCAAATTATGTCATTTCAGGTATCTAAATCATTTCCGCTCTCATACTACTTTTCACTTTATAATTGACTTGCACTTTGAATTGTTAGCCTTGCAGATTAGTCTCTTCTCCACCGTATCAGAAATTTTCTCCACCGCTACAAAACCTCATTTCACCACTTCAATACACATTTCTGGTTCTAAAACAGAACAAACACAAAAGTGTAGTATTCTCGTAATTAATTTTTTTATTTAATTAAAAGTTAATGATCGAATCCATGTCCACTTATATTCGAGTCTCTTATTATTATTATTTTGGTAGAACTTGGGTATCCCTTAAGTCGGGGAGGATCACAATGGGTGGCAAAGCCCTCCATCAAGAGAATTTAACATTGTTGTGTGCCTAGGGCTGAGTTCAGACTTAGAACTTCTGGTTAAGCCGAAAGAGATCTCTTACCATATCATCTAGGGACTCTTGGATTTTTTTTAAAACAATTATTTTTTGTAAGATTTTTTTCCAATAGAAATCAGATATCCCTGCATGCAACTATAAGAACTAATCCCTCGAATCAGGGAGGACTAAAATAAACGGCAAAATACTCCTTCAAGAGAATTTAAAACTACTATATGCCCAAGACTGAATTCAAACCACAACCTAAATTTCTAATATTTTTTATTCTAATTATTAAATGAAGTGCATTAAAACAAGATTCATTGATAATTCATAAAGAAGGATATATTATAATAATCAACTAACTAAACAAATAACCAACCAATACAACATATTCAAACACGCCCATATATTTATCCCAAGTCAAATAAGTTTCCTTCCAGTCAAAAAAATAAGTCAAACAATTTCATATTTTTTCTTGGAAAATGATCTGATATTAATATTTTATTCTTAGCATAGTTTATTTAATTTTTATATTAATATTTTTGTCTTCGTAGTCAATTTGATTTTCTTATTTACTGGTTTAGTTGTTGAACCATTCTTCACAATTCAAACACTTTTTCTCACAACCAACCAACCTCTCCAAACAAAACCTCTTTGAAACTTTTCAAAAATCATTCACTATTTTCATTTTCAAAGTCTCAAACTTTGGTTTCTCAGTATAATCTATTTCTTCCAACTTTGGTTTCACAATTCTTCATATCTTCCCAATTCATCTTTATTTTCATCTTATTCATTATTATTTCTTTGACTCACTTTTTTTTACTAACTTTTATAGTTTTGGTGACCCTTTTAAGCCTTCTATAGTTCTATTCAAGAATTACACTTTGTTATTTTGATGAAATGGTTGTTGAAATTTTTTCAGAAAATTGTAGTGTTGTTTCAATGAGTCCAAGAATTTCATTCTCACATGATTTCTCTCAAAAGGGTCCAATACCAATTGAAAAACACCCTTTAAGATCAAAATCATCTAATTCAAATTCAAGCATTGATTTTGATTTTTGTGTCAATGAAAATTCAGAACATGAATCATCTTCAGCTGATGAGCTTTTTTCTCATGGAATTATTCTTCCTACACAAATCAAGAAGAAGACAAAAAATGTTCCATTGAAGAAACCAACAATTCAACCAACAAAACCTCAACATGTTGCATTACCACCACTCTATGCAAATGGAAGCAAAAGCTCAAAGAAAATGACCACAAAGGAGGTCAAAGATTTGAGCAATGATGAAGTGGATGAAAAGCATGGTTCAAATAAGTCATTTTGGGGATTTAAGAGAAGTAGTAGTTGTGGAAGTGGATATGCTAGAAGTTTATGTCCTTTGCCACTTATTTCTAGAAGCCATTCAACTGGCTCTTCAAAGAAAAACTCTTCAACTTCAAGATCTTCTTATTCTTTTGGTTCAAGCAATCATCAAAAGGCTCAAATCAAGAGATGCCATGGTGGAACTTATGGTAATAATAGTGTTAGGGTTAATCCTCTTTTGAATGTTCCTTGTTCAAATCTTTTTGGTTTTGGTTCAATGTTTTCCAAAGTTAGGAGTAAGAAAAAATAACAAATTACATTTTATATAAATAATTAGGTCTTCCATTCAGACAAACAGTGACATGAGTTTTAAACGGTTGACATAGATAATTAGATATTTCGATCATACTTAATATGATTAGATTGATTGTAATAATTTTATTAATTTGCGGGAAAATAATTTGTTTTATAATTTAAAATTGTATTAATTTACAAATTGTTGGGTTCAATTTTTTGTTAATGTTTTCATAGTTAGGTTTGTGATAAGAAACATTAGGTGTAGATTGTATAAGTTAAAGTTTAGAAAGGTTAAATGTTTGCATCAAGAAGACAAGTGATAAGAAAAAGATGGTTGTGAATGGAATGGACAAATAATGATGTAATTGAAGCACATGATTTAGGGGACACAAAATGACAGGTTAATGTTGCTTTCATGGTGTTCATTAGTTATTGTTTTTTTCTCCTCTTCATTTTGTTCACACAAATTGTAATTACATTAATTTTGCTTTCTGATTTTTTTTTTCCATTTTTCTCATTTGTCGTTTGTACTTTGTGTTTGTTTTCTTCTGTTATGTGTGAACAAGAAATGAAATTAAGATATAGATGCACATGTTACTTCTCTCCTACCCCATTTGGTTAGGGTGGTGCATAATGAATTGAAGGGTATATAATTATTTATTATATGATATGATTGATGGCTCTTGCTACTTCAAGATGTACATGTGAAATGGATTTTTCCACTATTCCTATAATGCAATTTTGATCCCTTGAGAAAAGTTGAAATTAATATCTCCAAGGCAATCAATGTATAATGGGAGATATCCGAATTTTTCTTTTTGTATTTAAATAAATTCAATGCATACTCTGAAAAATGGAATAAACATATTAAATTATATATATATATATATATATATATATATATATATATATATATATATATATATATATATATATATATATATATATATATATATATATATATATATTTATTTATTTATTTATTGGGAATTAACTTATTCTAAGAGTAAGTTATTTTATCATATTCCAAATCGTAATCTTTAAATTAGATTCAATCGAATTTTTATAAATATAAATGTTAATTTAACCATTCGATTGAATTTAATTTAACGACTGCAATTATGAAGTAAGTTAAAAAAGACTTACTCTTAGAGTAAGTTGATCATCATATATATATATATATATATATATATATATATATATATATATATATATATGGTCATGCTAATACACATGTAGGTGTGCATTAGTAATATATACCTTTTGTGGATCAACTATTTTTGAGTGAGACCCAAATTAGAAAGATGAAGAAAAAATTAAAAAAATATATATATATATTTAATTTATTTTTGTGTGGGATCCACTAATTTTAAATGTATGTTAGCATTTCTTTTATATATATATATATATATATATATATATATATATATATATATATATATATATATATATATATATATATATATATATATATATACTTTTTTATGCGAAGATGATTTTTTTAAAGTGAAAATTTATGATCAAACTTACTATTGTTTGAATGCTATGTATGTCGATTTTTTAGAATAACGTACATTTAAAAAAATATCAAAATAATCATGTTTTCATGACTATTTATCAAACTAACTATGTTTTCTATTGTGTACGTCATACCATTTAGCGTATAAGTACAAAAGTTAATTTTTATTTTATTTTGCATTGAACTCATTCTCCAAATGGTATGGCTCATGAATTAATTTTTTTTTTATGTAACATACATTTGCCAATCCATATGGCTTGTATGTTAAATTATGGAAAACAAAATTTACACATATTCGCTAATCCATTTGGTTTGTGTATTTTTTATTTTTATTTTGTTTGTACTCATGCGACATTTCAATAGGTGCGTGAGTTTTTTTTTTGTTTTTTTATATTTCAATACGCCAATTGAATAGGAGTATATGTGTGATACTGATAATTTTGCCTATAAATAAGCTGCGTATGATCTCATTTGTTCCTCAACAATATTTCATTATTCTCCTCAGAATTCTTTAATATCACACCTCTGAGATCTATACATCAACATATCAACATGTCTGCTTCCCTAAATCAGCGTTGATGATGATGATGATGATGACGATGATGATAGACGCTGATTTTGGAAAGCAGGTATGTTGATATGTTGATGTATAGATCTCAGAGGTGTGATGTTAAAGAATTTTGAGGAGAATAATAAATATTGTTGAGAAACAAATGAGAGCATATACGCAGCTTATTTATAGGCAAAATTATCAATATCACACATATACTCTGATTCAATTCGCGTATTAAAAAAATAATAATAAATAAAACTCATGCTCCTATTGAAATGACGCATGAGTACAAACAAAATTAAAAAAATACACAAGTCAAATGGATTGACGAATATGTGTAAAAAAAGTTCATAATTTAACATACAAGCCATATGGATTGGCGAATGTATGTTAAATAAAAAAATTAATTCATGAGTCATACCATTTGGCGAATGAGTTCAATACAAAATTAAAAATAAATAAAAAATTGTACTTATATGTCAAATGGTCTGGCATACATAGTATCAAACATAGTTAGGTTGGTAAATAGTCTGGAAACATGATTATTTTGGTTTTTTTTTAGATGTATGTTATTCTAAAAAAAATTCACTTATGTCAAAGAAAGGAAAATTAAAGTATACATGTTGTGAGTCCCTGGGTATGCTCATAACATATTTATAGTCAAATATTTATAGTAAAAAAATAAGTATTTTTTTTCTTATAAACTAATAACATGTTTGTGCTTCCGTACATGTAAAATCGTTTGATACAATATAAAATATGTTTAAATATATATTTAAATTTAATACAATATAAAATGTATTTAAATTTAAAATTAAATATTAATTTTAAAATAAACAATGATTATGTAAAATCAATTAAATTAAAATATAAAGAAAAAAAGAGACTCGTGAGATGAAAAAATAAATATTTAAAAATAAATATTTTATCTTTTAAATTAAGATAATTATTGATTAAAATAAAATATATATTGTGTTTATAGTGACCCGTGAAATAAAATATTGGTTTGATACAATATAAAACGTATTTATATACAGATGTAAAAAAATTTAAATTAGTTATTTAATTCTATAATAAAAATAATAATAATTATACAATTTCAATTTTATTAAATAATGATGTAAAAAGAAAAAAAAAAAGACCCATGATATGAAGAAAGACAAAAAAAAATTGATGTGGTAATGATCCGTGAAATAAAAATATTATTTGATATGTACAAATGCAAAATTTAAAATGATTTACTTAATTACTACGAGTCCGAGTATGCTCATAAGATATTCATAGTCAAATATTTATAGCAAAAAATCAGTATTTTTTTTCTTATAAAAATATTGTAATTATAAGTTTAGGGGGTGCTCTTCCTCACCTTTAGTGGTAAAGAGTTACCTTACACAAAATTGTATTTTTTTTTTTTTTTTAATTTAGAAGTATAATTCCACACATATTTAAAATTGACCACCTTTTTTTTAAGTAAGTTACCCATTTTATTTTTGTTAAAATTAGTTCAAAATAATATCTTTGTATTAATGGAATGGTGAATATGTATGTGTATTTACGTAACAACTCATGGACGCATTTTAAATTTATGGTGGCATATTTATTTCATAACTTAAGAAATAATTCGAAAGTATAATTCAGTAATAACGTCTAGGCAATAAATTTGTTATGAATTTGATATTTTTTAAGAAACCTTATATTTTAGACGTCATTTATACTAAGTAGACATAATTGTTATTCAATTAGAAAATCATACACCGATATAACTCAATCAAAATTTTGTATATCAATATAATTAATATTCATAATCAAACAATTATTGTTAACAAATTACAAACCGTAATACAAATATTATTAAAATACAAGTTATATATTGTTAACAAATTATATATATATATATATATATATTTTGAATGATGTCAAAACTAGGAGAAATTTTAGCATTTTTGTACATTTGACAGTATCAACTAAATTCTAGATGTGCATTTTTCATCTTAGCATTAGAGTGCATATAAACATGTTTGGAAATGACTTAGGAATTGTTCATGCATCAAAAATTGAGTTTCTAGTGTGAAAACTACAACATAGGTCGACACATAACTCACTTAGGTCGATATTCATGCCTCAATAATAAAGCTTGTAGCCACTGCCTATGTGCCGCCTCAAATAGGTCAACCTGAGACCTTTATAGGTTGATACATCTGCTTTCATAGGTCGACCTATAGACTTTAGTTTTTAATTTTTTTTGTTTTCCTTTCAATTCCTCATGCATGCCATTTGTTTCATATCTTACATATATATATATATATATATATATATATATATATATATATATATATATATATATATATATATATATATATATATATATATATATATATATATATATATATATATATATATATATATATATATATATATATATATATATATATATATATATATACACACACACACTGATACATGCATCTTTTTCTAGTAAGGTTCTAGCGTAAAACTTATACGTATTCAGGATTTTAAAGCATACTCAGCATGTTCAACCCCTCTTCTATGCATACACAATCAAACTACACATAATCTTTTTTTGAATGGTGACCATCTAGATTAGGGTTGATAACATCCAATTACGTTGGTGTACCGAGAATATAGGGTTGAGTTCTTTGAGAGTTTCAAAAAAGAAACTGAGCTAGGGTTTTTCTTCAAGATTATAGAAGATTTGAAGGTTTTGAACAAGAATACATAATTCGGATCTGATCGAGTGAAAGCCTTTGGACAACGTGGTGCCTTGCGAGGGGGTAGCGTGATATAGGGATCGTGTTGGTAAATCTTGGGTTTTAACAAGTGTGCGCTTGGGATAAATTCGACTGTGTGAAAATCCTTGGGACAATGTGGTTCCTTGAGAGGAAGTAGCAAGAATTGGTGAATTGAAGCGACATTATTGATGACTTGATACATCTATGATTAAGGGTTTTTGAGGTGATAAAATCAACAACAAACCATAGGATTTGTAGGGTTAGAGTTCTTCATCTCTTGTATATACACTTTTTGCAAAGTACGATTAATTGCAAGTATCTCAATTCGATTTCGAATTAAGGTTAGACGTACTCATAGCGAGGCCGATTGGGGAACTGCCTAAACAAATCATTTTCTCTCTCTATCTATCTATTTATCTCTCTCTATCTATTTATCTCTCTCGATCTCTAATAATTTTGTTCTAAGCAAATTATTGAATTCCTTGGTTGTTTGATCAATTTGATTGGAATTTATTTTTTATCATATTTTTGAATTAGGTTTTGTTGATAAAATCATAATCCAATTGATTGTGATTTGTTTTAAGATCAACAAAACAAATTAAATTTCCAAACAATATCGATTGCACACAAGGTATTCGATAAATTGCCATTTTGTGTTTTTGTGTGTTTTTTATCATTGGAAATAAGCTCTAAGTATAACTTATCATTTGATTTTCTGTGATTAATCGTTGTTGGATAATTTGTGTTCATTATCATTCAATTGTGTACCTTTATGCATATCCAAACTTTTCAATAGAGGTTCGGTTAGATGATTCGATTAAGGTATTTTTTAATGTGCCATAAAACTTTTGAAAACCATTTTAGCCAAAATTTTGATTTTAAATTTATGATCTATTCTCTCCCTCTAGATGGAAGTCTATCGTCTAATAGATGGTATCACGAGCTCTGACTAATTTTGTGCTTAATATTTGCTTTTTGGAAGAATGGTTACCAAACCTAAGGGAACGTATAATAGAGCACCAATTTTCACCGACAAAAATTATGGCTATTAGAAATATTGTATGCGTATTCATGTCAACTTCGTTGACAGGAGTATATGGGACGCCATCAAAAATGGTCTGAATGAAATTACCGTGACCAATGTTGAGGGTGTTACATTTCCTAAACCGGAAGCACAATGGGATGCTAATGATTGGAAATTGTGGTCACATGATTGGAAAGCAAAAAATATTCTTACATTTGCTTTAGGTGTTGATGAGTATTATCGTGTTTCTAATGTGAGACCACCAAGGCTATGTAAGACGCATTAGAGGTTTCCAATGAGGGTACTAATGATGTCAAACAAGCTAGGATTAACATGTTAAATTAAGAGTTTGAACTATTTCATATGGAGCAAGGTGAAAACATTACAAACATTCAAAAAAGGTTCACACTTCTTATTAATCGATTAAATGTGATAGGTAAAGACAAGGAAGTAGAGAAGAAGTCCATTGCTCTAAAGACTTCAAGCTCAAGGTCCTCTTGTAATGAGCATAGCGACTATGAAATTAAAAATGACGAAGATTCTGATGAGGAAGATATGGGGTTATTTATCAAAAAGTATAATAGGTACATGAGTAAATATGGAAATAAATACTCTGACAAGAACCATGGTAAACCTATAAGGTTATTCAATTCCTCCAGGGAAGATGAGAACAAGAAGGGTAAGTCTAGAAGTACATGTTACAATTGTGGAAATCCTGGTTACTATAAGTCAGAGTGCCCTTAAATCTTGAAAGATAAAGAAAAAGACCATGATAATAGATTTAGCAAGTCTATAAGAGCTTATGCCGCTTGGGAGAGCGAAAGATGCATCAAGTTATGATAGCTCCATTTCAAGTGTTGAATCGGCTAAGCTTTGCTACATGGCAAACAAGGGAAAGAAAAAGGTTGTAAATAACTCTAAACTTAATACTTCTCATGACTTAACTTTTTCTCAATTACAATAATCTTTTGAAAATCTACAAAGACAAGCCATAGATGCTTTCAAAATATTATCTTCAAACAAAAGAATAAGTTCTCACTTATAAGCTAAAATTTTGGAAAATGAAAAGAATATGGAAGCTCTAAGGATGTCTGTGCTAAATATTCTAAAAGATAAAAATGAGGATGACAAATCTTCATGGTTTGGTTGTGATACTTGTCACATTGGGCAAAAAGAGTCTAGAAATCTTAAAGCCAAGTTGGATAAGGCTTTTCAACCTAAGGTTACTTTTGCTATAGATACTTCTAAATATGACTTGCCTTCTCATAATCCTTATAGAAGGTATAACTATGTTGAAAAGAAACCAAATAGAAAAATCTCATATTCTCATAATTTGTATTGTCATTATTGTTGCAAAAAGGGTCATACTATTTCTAAGTGCAAGCTAAAGAAACTCTTTGTTCCTAAACGTGTCTTTCAATGGTTTCCTAAATGCAACCAAGGTTTTGTAAGAACAAGAATTTTTTCTACAAGTCATCTCTAGGTTTTGATGATAACAATGAGTATTTGTTAAAGAACTATTTTATGTTCTAATGTTTTCTTCTATGCAGATCATATTCATTGAATATATTAGATTAAACAAACACTATCAAGATGTGAGTTAAGGCTTACATGCGAGTTACTATGTGTAACACAAGTCGCAAGCGTACTGAAGAAGCAAGTATGCTTTTGTATCTGATCACAATCAGAAAGATCCTAGGATGCTGGATGTTGTTGTTACAACGCTCTTGTGGACTCTGTTTTGAAAGTGGTTCTACTTCTGAAGTGAGTGAAGCTTTTGAATTTGTTATCTTCTGAATAACAAGGTGTTGAAGACTCTGAAGACAACGTTCTGAGTGAAAAAGGTTCTAAAGAATCTGAAGACCAAAGTTCGAAAGACAAAGTTACCATTAGCAAAGATAATACAAAGAACGAAAAAGATATCATCCCATTACTTCTCCATCAGCTTAATTATGGAAAAGGACATACATGGTTGTACTACCTTCATCATTGTGTAATGACTCTTTTCAATAGGCAGATACTCTTCAACGACTATATTTTATCTGACTATGTAAATGAAAAGATTATGTGCTTCTAAGAAGTTGTTATGTAGTCATTGTTATATGGATTCTCATCGTGAAAAGATACAAGTCATGAACATATGAAATCAACACACGACCATTGTTGTTGGAACTCAAAAGATCATCAATCAATACAATAACAATCAATAAGTACAACAGTTGGTGAATCTGATATTGTTGGAAAAAAATCAAGTCATCAACCAATTCATCATCTGAGCTAAATGAATATTAGAAGAAAGGAGTTGTTGCTCAAACCTAGCTCAACTAAGAAGATAAAGAAGTTCTATAAGAAATTATTCAAACTTCCAATCACGTACATCTTATCAGAATCAGAAGAAAGCATGGAGTTGTTGCTCATATCATGCTTGAAACACTGTTGTGTTTCCATGTGCTTAAACTTATGAGTTATTGACTTGATTAAAAGCACTCATGTAATCTCCAGAATATGAATTTTGTTTATAATTAAGAGTTCCTCAAGTGATCAAGTGAATATCATAAGACTTGAGATGACAATGACTATGTGTCATTGTGAAAGCCTGAAATAGGATCAATGGTAGTCATATCTCAAAGAGGACCAAGTGAAGGTCAGAATCTTGTGAGATTACTGATGGATATTGATCGTACCTGGAGATCAGGATCCGATGCGGCTGGCCTCGAGAGCTGATGGAGACGGTTGGTGAAGAGAAAAAGGGGGGGTGTACCTACAAGGCACTCCGATACTAAAGTAAGTAACCGAGCAAAGAGTGGTCAAGTACAAGTATAAAGGTCAGAGAGATTGAATACCTGACCCTCTCAAATGAGAGGGTTTATATAAGGGACTAAATGGAAGATTATTGGTTCATATTGTGAGGCGCGGATCGAGGAATCCGTGGAAATAGGAAACGATCCAGACTAGCCGTTGGGAAACTCCGTCGTGGTCGGTGCGCTTGTGGTCGACAGGGGCCACTTTCCCCAATTCTGCTCGACGTCGAGCAGGTCTGTTGGATTGGTTTGCTTGGCCCAATTGTAGGGATTGGGCCGATCCGGAACAGGAGTCCCCCAAGTTATTGCTCGTGTGGACGAGCAGTGACTTAAGAATGATTTTATGCTCGGCGGTGAGCAGTGTTAAAGCCAGGAATCTTCGCTGTCGATCTTCTGGGAATGGGCAGCTGATGCGTTGCTCGACAGAAGAATGTGAAACGAAAAGTTGGGATATCTGGGAATTCGCGCCTATTAATGATTTGACGGCTAGTCTAGGGGCTAGAGTGTAGGTAATCATTGCCTAGGGATAGGGGTCACGCGTGCTTGCACGTGTTCCCCTTCCTACAAATAGGATTCTCAGGGCCCATTCTGAACTTTTCGCTTCATCTTCTTCTTCAACGTTCTGCTCGTTCAACTTCCACCATCTCAGCCGTCGACCACCGCATCTCCCTGCCGACCACCACTTCTAGAACCTTTTTCTCTTCAAGAATGTCTTCTCAAGCGCAAGGTACGGTTCTTTTCTCCTTTTTAGGTGTTCATAGCTTAGGTTTCGTAGAAATGCATGTGGTTTAGGATAGTTTTGACGGTAGTTTTTAGATTTAGAACCAGTAAACCCTAGGACTTCCGCCACCGTAGTCGGTCGGTTGCAAACCCTAGCTCAGGGTCGACGTAGGTGCTGGTCGACTTTGACTCGGGTTTTGATAAATATCTAGGGTAGATTCTTGATTTATAATGTTGGGCGTAAGCCGTCGCTCCGGGCGATGGTCAGCCAGGGCTATAGCTCGGGACATAGTCTCTGAGCTGATGCGCGCCCTTTCACTTGTCGAGCGGTGGAAGGGTGGATTTGATATTCTCAATCAAATTCACTGACGTCTTTCCTCTGCTTTTCAGGTGAAAACTCACTCATGAATCCATTGGACGTGCTTTCCGAAGAGACGTCCTCGGAAGATTAGAGGTCATCTGCGTCCGTTCCTTCTGGTTTAGGGGGTTCCTCGGAGAGCTCGGATACAAGTACTACAGGAGCATCAACAGATTCTCCCCAGTGTCCTGACCAGACGAGGGCCTCGCCTGAAGAATGGGTGGTGGAAGATTTGTTGGACAAGGTGTCCTCATTTTCAAGACCTCGAACGGAGCCATTGCCCGTTGTCGGCGACCCTGCTGATTGGGTTGTAACCTTCCCGGGAGACGATGACCGTATCTTCTCAGATTTCCGCGGTCGGGCTTTCTCCATGTACGAATACGTGATCTCGGTCCTGGGGGTGACTCTTCCTTTCAGTGACTTCGTGAGTTCCGTGCTCGGGCATCTATGCGTCGCCCCTTCCCAGTTGCACCCTAATTCTTACGCGTTCCTACGAGCGTTTGAGATGACGTGCGCCCATCTGGGTGTTGGTGCCACGCTCCCCCTATTTTTCCGCCTGTTCTCCTTGCAGCGCCAAGTCGGGCGAGGAACTGATCGGAAGGGGTTTGTGTCCTTCAAGCAGCGGACGAAGATTTTCAAGGCCCATTCAGAATCTATCTGGGCCTTCAAAACTGATTACTTTCTGATAAAACCCGCGAGCACGGGGGCCGTGAGAGCAATGAGCTTCCTGGGAATAGACACCTATGAGAATGACGAGCCTAAGCTCGACGATCAAGGTCAGGTGATCCCGAGGAGGTTGTGGCTGTTCCCATTTTCCTGGAGCTACGCTCACTATGAGAAACCTGTTGGGGAGTTCGTTCAGGTGGGCGACGCATTGAGTGATGATGACGCGGCCAGTTTCGAGGCCTTCTGAAAATTGATAGCTTCCTTCACTCCGACCCCTCTGTTGGACGGAGATGGAAAAGTTATAGTTGATCAGGATGGGGGGGAAGCCGTGGAGCAACCCCTGATTAATGTTACCGAGCTGCTGGCTTGCCGTACCGGGCAAGAAGTGTCTGACTTCTTTGGTATCTGTTTACTTGCATTAGTTAAATTTTTGCTTTACTTTGTTGTCCACGACTAACCTGGTCTTTTTTCTTTTTCAGGCTCTCTGTCGAACCCGCTGGACAAGATTCAAGAACGCCTAGTTCAGCAGCAAAATAAGAGGTCAAGGGTCATGCAGACCAAGCTGGGGGAGACGAGTGGCTCGGGGTCGGGCCCATTGGTCCAAGGTTCGCCGAGCGCATCTACCGGCTCTCTGATGAAGAAGCATAAGTCTGCAGCCACTGTGGATTTAACGGCTAACACTCCTCCGAAGCCGAAGCATGGGCTGCCTTCGTGTTTTGTGAAGCACAAGTTCTTCGAGGGAACGAGCATGGAGGTGGACCGTGCGGATTCTTTGTTTTTGGAAGGCATGGATCGTCCTGCTCGGCGATTATCTCTGGCCCAAGACGCAAGCGCGGTTATGCAGGTCCTAACGATGGCCTGGCTGACGGCCGAAGGGAGCCCCAGACTGGAGCGAGAGAATAGCAGGCTTAAGGAGCAGCTGGCTGCTTCTGAGGCTAAGCTGACAGCAGCCACTGAGGAGGCTAAAGCCGCGACCAAGGAGTCGACTGATCGGGTCACCGTCACCGCCAAGCTGGAGGTCGATAAGAAAAGGGTGTTTGAGCAAAATAAAAAGATGAAGGACGCCTTTTGCCCGAAGGAGGATGAGGATGAAGAGACCAAGAGTCTGGTGACGAGGGCTCAGTTGCTTGCTCGAATCGACCAGGACATGGATGATTTGAACTCGTCGACTGAGCTGAGTTTTCAGAACGCGGTGGATCAAATGAGAGTTCTTCATCCTGACATGGCCTTGGACGCTGGTCGAATCAGCTATCTGTACAAGGTCGTTGGCGGTCAGATCGTGGTCCCTTCAGACTTGGTGGTGAACGATTCTCAGCTGGGGTCGACTGATCAGCCTGGCCAGCTTGAAGAGCAGCCGGAGCAAGAGGGAGCTTGTGAGGAAGAAGGCCGCCCGGGAGGCGAGGGTAATTATTTTATGGCCTGCGTGCCTGATAATTTATGATGTTTCTTTGTTTTGGGGGACTTGGTCCCCTTTGTATGTAATCCTGAACAAGTCGGCCCTTCGGGGTCGCATTTTTTAATTTCATACGTACGACTTTGATGGTCGGTTTCTATATTTTATTTGTTCGTAATGATGCGTCCGTCGGAGGACATAATTTACTTGTCATTTTTACTAAGTGTTTGGTATGCATCTTTGCGTTAATTGGGTGTGATCGACTAACTACGGGGTGTGTGTGTGATTTGTTGGTTAGGGGGACCAATCAAATTTTGGAATCTTACTCCTGGTCGGTGCCCGGGCCAAGGTAATGGTCCGGGATCCGTGGCTTGAACATCCCATCGCGAGCTGGGGTTCTTCCTGGTCGTGGTACTTAGGCGACGTCGGACTCATTTGAGTATCCGTCCGTGCGGCAAGTTTATCTTTCCCTCGAAAGGAGACCTCGCTTGACTTTGTCATATTTGGGCTGTCGTGCTCGTACCTAGGCACGCAGTTTTCAGTCGGTCCCTTTTCTCCTTGCTTGAAAGTTGAGCAGGGCGACTTTGTGATTTAGCTGTAGTATTGTTTGAGTTTCTCGGCGTTCCTGGGCCGAGCAAGCTCTTCCCCGTGTAGATCTTCCAAATAATAGGCTCCGTTCTCGGTTTTTGCTCGGACGCGATACGGGCCTTCCCAGTTGGGCGTGAATTTTCCCTCGCGGGGATCCCTGTGATTTCTTCTAAGGACAAGGCTGCCTACCTCGAACGTTCGTCTTATGACTTTAGAATCATACCGAGCGGCTATTTTCTGTTTGAGGATGGTTTCTCGAAGAGCAGCTTCTGATCGAACTTCTTCGATCACGTCGAGCTCGTCTCTCAAGGCTTCGGAATTGGTGTTTTGGTCCATAGGGGATTTTGTGTGTTTCGATAGGACGTGCATTTCTATAGGGATCACCGCTTCGGTTCCATATGCTAATCGAAATGGTGATTCCCCGGTTGTTGAGTGGGGCGTGGTTCTATATGCCCACAGTACGCTATGTAGCTCCTCGACCCAATGCTTTTTATGCTCGTCTAGTCTTCGTTTCAAACCTCTTAGGATTACCCTGTTCGCGGCCTCTACTTGCCCGTTAGTTTGGGGATGCTCGACTGAAGCGAAATGTTGTTTCGTTCCTATTGATGCAACGAATTCTTTGAAGTGTTTATCTGTGAATTGAGTGCCATTGTCGGTCACGATGGCGAGTGGTACCCCGAATCGGGCGAGGATGTTTCTCTTGAAGAAACGTAGTATGTTGAGCGCAGTGATTTTGGCTAAGGCCTCAGCTTCTATCCACTTGGTGAAGTAGTCGACGCCTACAATTAAGTATTTATTTTGACCGGACCCGACGACGAATGGTCCTAAGATATCCATCCCCCACCATGCGAATGGCCAAGGTGACGTGTACGTCTCCGTGTCGTTGGCATTTGTCGCACCTCTTCACGTGCTCCTTTGAGTCGTGTTGGAGTGTGGGCCAATAGTATCCTGCTCGTAGAATTTTTCGAGCCAGCGACCGTCCGCCAGGATGTTGCGCATTGATTCCTTCATGGACTTCCCTTAGTACGTGCCGGATATTTTCTTCTTCTACGCACCTGAGGAGGGGTGTAGAGAATCCTCGACGATACATACATCCACCTACTAGAGAATACGAGCATGCCCTTCGTCGTATAGTACTGGCCTCTTTTGGGTCGGTCGGTAATTCTCCTTTGGTTAGGTAGTTAAATACTGGGGTCATCCAGCAGATTGTGTCGCCTACGAGGTTAATGTCCATGTGAACCGATGATTTCCCGATACTCGGTTGGGGAAGCGTTTTCTGTACGACGGATTTGTTGTTTCCTTTCCTCTTAGTGCTCGCCAATTTGGACAGGATGTCTGCGCGGGCATTGTTCTCTCGCGGGATGTGTTTGACTTCCACGCTTTTGAACCGTTTTAGTTCGCCTTTTACGAGGGCCAAATATTCGGCCATGTTATCGTTTTTGGCCTGAAAATCTCCTCGAACCTGGCTTGCGACCAATTGAGAATTCGTGCAGATTGTGATTTCTTCTGCTTCCAAATCGGTCGCGAGTTGTATGCCCGCTAGAAAAGCTTCGTACTCAGCTTGGTTAGTAGAAGTGGGGAAAGATAAGGTCAGGGACACTTCGATGACGTTTCCCTCTTCGTTCTCCAAGATAATTCCGGCCCCGCTACCTGCTGGGCCAGATGCTCCGTCCACGAAAATAACCCACCTGGATGAGATTTTCGGCTCTTGCTCGGTGAAAGTAAGTTCAGCCATGAAGTCGGCCAGTGCTTGAGCTTTGAGAGCTTGTCTTCCCTCGAATTTGACGTCAAACTCGGATAGTTCCAATGACCATTTTAGCATTCGCCCGGCCATGTCCGGTCGACCGAGAAATTGTCTTATGGGCTAATCGGTTCTAACGATGATGGTGTGAGCCAGAAAGTAATGGCGTAGCCTTCTGGCTGCGAGAAGGAGGGCCAAAGCCACCTTTTCTATCTGGAGGTATCGAATTTCTGGGCCATGGAGTGCTTTACTTGTAAAATATACAGGCTTTTGCCCTTCGGGTAGGTCGCGCACGAGCACCGCGCTTACTGCTTCGTTTGCAACTGCAAGGTAGAGATACAGTATCTCCCCTTCTTCAGGTCTAGATAAGACTGAGGGTTCACTTAGTGCCTTTTTTAGGTGGGACAACGCTACCTCGCGCTCCTCCGTCCACTCGAAAGTCGCCTTTTTGCGGAGGAGTTTGTAAAAAGGGAGAGCGTGTTGAGCGAATTTTGCTACGAACCGAGCAAGGGAGGTAAGGACCCCGTTTAGTGATTGTATGGATTTTTTGGAAGTAGGAGTTGGGAGCTCCGTGAATGCCCGACATTTGTCGGGGTTGGCCTCGATGCCCCGTTCAGTTAAGTAGAATCCGAGGAATTTCCTTGCTCGGACCCCGAACGTGCATTTCTCGGGGTTGAAGCACATTTTGCACTTTCGTGCCTGATCGAACACTTTTCGTAAGTGGGACGCGTGGTCCGTTTCTTGTTGAGATTTGACGATCATGTCGTCCATGTATACTTCGAGCGTATCTCCGATTTCAGCTCGAAAAACCTTATTCATCATGCGCTGATATGTTGCGCCCGCGTTTTTCAGACCGAAGGGCATAACGTTGTAAAAGTAATTGCCCGATTCGGTCATGAAGGCCGTGTATTTTTTGTCAGACACGGCCATGGGTATTTGATTATATCTTGAATATGCATCCATGAAGGATAATAGCTTGAAGCCGGACGAATTGTCGACCAATTTATCGATGTTAGGTAAAGGGTAATGCATCTTTCGGGCATGCCCGATTGAGATCGGTATAATCAACGCACATTCTCCATTTCCCATTAGATTTTTTCACAAGTACAACATTCGAGAGCCAGGTCGTGTACCTGGCCTCAGTTACAAATTTAGACTCTAGGAGGTCTTTAATAGCAGATTCAGCTGCTTCAGTTTTCTCGGTTGACTGTTTCCTTTTGCGTTGAGCGACCGCCTTGTGTGTTGGGTCAATGGAGAGGTGGTGGCAGGCTGTCTCGGGGTCAAGCCCTGGCATTTCTGCGGCGCTCCAAGAAAATAAATCTGCGTTCCCTTTGAGGCAAGCTTCCAATTGTCGCTTCACCAACTCAGGCATATATGCCCCGATTTTAACGCACCGAGCTGGGTCTTCTCCCAGAGGAATTAGCTCGAAGTCTCCATCTGGTATTGGCCGGGATAGCGATTCTGTTGGCCTTTGGACGCCCTCGCTATTGTCCGAAAATCTGCAGTCTAGGTCGATCGAGTCTACCTGAGGGAAAGCCCTGGGAATATCTGGTGAATTTGATGTCGGGGGACTTGGTTGGTATGATATTGAGCTGAGACCTTTTGATGCTGCTTTGAAACACCTGTGGGCAGCGTCGACGTCTTCGTGCAATGTGGCGACCTTACCTAAAGTAGTGTAGTACTTCATCTTCAGGTGGACGGTGGATGGCACAGCGATTAGCTCGGCTAAGGTTGGTCGTCCTAGGATGCATTGGTACAGAGATGGGTAGTCCACGACTAGGAACTGGACCCTGACCGTCCTGGCTGTCTCGCCCGCCCCGAAGGTAACAAATAGGTCGACATAGCCCCATGGTCGGGATACTGCTCCGTTGAAACCCTGCAGGTCTGATCCGACGTATGGAGTTAAGTGTGTCTCGTTTAGCTGGAGTGTCGAAAACAGCTGGGAGTACATGATGTCGCAGGAGCTTCCTTGGTCTACCAGGATCCTCCTCACATCGAAATTCGCCATGCGTGCTCGGATGAGCAGAGGGATGCTAGCGTTGGGCGTCCCTCCCAGGAGTTCCTCTCGATAAAATGCAAGGGGTACAGAGCCCTCTCTTGGTGGATCCAGGGTGGCGTTTTGCGCGGGCCCTTTAGCAATTAGCTGGTCGAATTTCCGTTTCACGGATCCGACCGTGATTTTGTTGAATCCTCCTCCTGAGATGACCATTGTTGAAGGGAAAGCTTCCCATGGGCTGTGGGAGGAGAGGTACCCCGAACTCTCGGCACGGTCCGGTAGGAAGAAATCTTCCGGGCGATAAATGCTTAGAGCGACCTGCATGTTAGCATCTGCAGGGATGGGTATGGCTTCCTCGACTTTCTGGGTCTCCTGCGTTTCCTATCGAGGAGTGTCTCTGGACTTGGTGAACTGCTTTAAGTGCCCGTCCTTGATGAGGATTTCGATTGCGTCCTTGAGGTGGATGCAATCCTCTGTGTTGTGGCCGTGACTTTTGTGGAATCTGCAGTATTTCGTTTTATCTGTGCCGGGCTTGCTAGGTTGTTGCCTCGGAAAACGTACCTGATGCGTGTTTTTCGCAAGTGCACGAACACGTCAGAGTAATATAAAAGATTGTCGAATCCACAGAGACCAAGTGTCAATCTATCGTACCTGTTGTTATGGTGTGTATCTAAGGCAACTAATTTTAAGGGTTTTAGTAAGGGTGCAATGGTAAATAAAATTATAATTTTAAATAATTAATAAAAGACAGGCTCGAATGTAATTCACGTAATCAATGATAATCCAGTACTTGTTAATGGAACTACTTATGGGCAATGTTTTCTCCTTTGAAAAGAACTAATTTAACAGGAACTGTCGCTTTCGCGTATTCAGAACCGAGTTATACTCTCTAATCAACCCCTCCTATTGTCACGGATAAAAAGGTGCGTACTGCGTTAGAGTAGTAAACCTATTTTTAAGAAATATAGTATCTTAACTAAGTTGAAAAGTATTTTAACCTGGACTTCTTAGCAAAAAGAGGTTCTTATGAACCAGACTCTAAACTTCATAACGCGTCCGAAAATCGTTTTAAAATCTCTTTTCTTTTTAATCTAAAATCTCCTAATAAACTAGACAAAGCGCTTTTGGCTGTTTTTGAAATAGTTAAAAACAATTACTTGAATTGAAAGATAAAATAGCCCTTAGGTGTTTCCACGAACAATTATACGGATTACTGGTTCAATTACGATCCTTACATTCTAACCTTTATGGAATTAGTTAGACATGATAAAGTAAAGATTCTTTTTATAATTTTTCATAAAAGTAATTTAGTGCGAGTGCGGAAAGTAAATGAATTTAAAGCGAGTGCGGATAATAAATAAAGTAAAGTGCGAGTGCGGGAAATAAACAAAGTAAAGTGCGAGTGCGGGAAATAAACAAAGTAAAGTGCGAGTGCGGGAAATAAACAAAGTAAAGTGCGAGTGCGGGAAATAAAAAAAGTAAAGCAATGCAGAAAATAAATGAAAGTAAAATACGAACTTGAATTAAAATGGCGGCAGGATTAACTTCCTCCAGAGTGCTCCAAAACTCGATCACACAGACAGATTACAGACTCGATCACTCGATTGCAGAGGCACCCCGATGTGGAATGGCAACTGCTTTATAACTGATATATGCCTAGAGAAATCTAATTATGGATGAAGAAAAACGAAAATCTAAGGTCCTATTTATAGAAAAACTGAAAGCATGAAATGACCGGGATGCCCCTCCACTAAAAAGTGGAGGTTATGGAATTTGGCCTTGTGGCGCCGGCCACAGGCCTATGGCGCCCGCCATGGTCCCTACAGGGGATTGTGGAGTGGGGATCGTGGGTCTTGGAGGTTGAGGAGTGGTCTTGAGACGTGGCCACGTCATGGCTAACCCCATGGCGCCCGCCACGGTGGGTGCCGTAAGTGCAAAACGCTGAATTTCTAGGTTTTCGTCCGTTTTCACTCCTTTTTCGCTCCTTTTCCCGATTCAAGCTCCGATTATTATAAAAACTTGAAAACATAAGAAAACAAAGCAATAACAAAGCAAAACAACAATAAAAGCTAAGAATGCATGCGAAATCGGAGTCAGAAACACGGTGAATTTTAGTGTGATCAAATTCTCCCACACTTAAACCTTTGCTTGTCCTCAAGCAAACATTAAAGCTTAAGAAAATATGGTGTCAATCACGTGTCTTTGGGCTAAAGGGCTTCTAAGTTCAAGTCAGGATGCAGTGACAGATACTAACTAAGTGAACCAGGGGTACCATAGTAACACAAACACAAACTTCAATCCTATATTAACCTCTCCATATCATCCCACGATACCTAGGCCTATCTTCTCATCTTTTTGTGTCCTTTTCATTCAGGCGCAATCACATTAAGCCCGTTATCCGTACATGCTTCATAGTAGAGTGACCGGTTAGTGATTCTGATCCATAACATAAGGTTTCTGGCACATAAGCATGTGTAAACCTGTTTTTATTTCGCCTAAATGTAGCTGCGGGGGATCGGATCGTAATCCGCCCTACCAAGTTCAGTGCCAGATACCTCTGAACCAACTAACAATAGGTGACTTGCAATTTTTTTTTTCTTTTTGTGGCAAAATTTTTTTTTTCTTCTCTTTTTTCGGTTTAAATGACTTTGTGAGGGTCACCTATACCAGAGTTTGCCTTTTTTTCTTCTTTTTTTTTATTAGCACTGGATCATTCACTTATGTTCATCGGCCCCCTACGTAGAGCATGCTTAGGCCGGAGCTGACTGCTAAAATAAACTACTTAGGACAATTTTTAAATGATAATAAAGGCCAAGGTGGTGGGGTTTAGGAGTGATTCCTATATTCAAGAGGTCTATGGTGCTAAAATGGTTCTGATGTTTCAAAAAGTTGACCTAAGTCACCACATCCTAATCTAAACCTGTCTCAAAGCCCAAAAAATCATGTGAAACAACATTATTTTCTTTTTTAAAATTTTTCTGGTAAGGCTAAGGAAATGGGAAAAAATGAAGATGAACTAAAAAGACACTATACTGGTGACTCGTCAGACTCATGCATTATCTAAGAAAAATAAATTACTGAAAGGGAAATAACTGAAAGAAAATTAACTAAAAAGGGAAATGACAGAAAGCAATAAAATCCCCTCCCACACTTAAATCGAACATTGTCCCCAATGTTTCGAAATAAGATAAGGGGGGTAACCTGGAAAAAGACTACTGAGGAGGGGCACTGGTGCCTTCGCCGTCCTGATGTGATGGTCTGGAACGACGGGATCTACTACGATGCTGGTCCCTCCGGTCGAGTCGTGCTGATAAAGCAGCCTGAGCACTTCGGACCTCTCGAAGGTTACCTAAGATGGAACCCTGAGTGGCCTCTACAAGCTGGTAGTGTCGGCTGTTGAACTCTCTCTGACGGTTCTGCTCTAATGAAATATCGTTCAAGGTACGGCAAACGTTGCTATAAGCACGATCCGAAACCAATCGCGATTGTTGCATGAAGCTCATGTTGTCCGTCAGCTGTTGTGAAATAGTAGAGAGAAGGCCATCACGCCTTTCTTCTCTAGCTGTCATATCACGCCACATCTCCTCGGTGACAAAGAATCCAGGAGCAGTACCTGCAACAGGGTTAGAGGAAGATGGTGCGGTGTGTGACTGTGAAGGACGATGGGGGGACATGTGAGGGATGGGAGACTGCTCTCTCCGATCATACTCTTCATCAGTGTCATGTGCCTCCCCATCGGGAATATTAGGAGGAAGTGGACCCAAAACACGTGGAGCATTAAGATCATAGGTCCAGTTCCTTTCATCACGTACATCAGTACGTCTACTGCATGGTAAAGCAACAGATGGGATAGCTTACCCCATGAACCATCAACTCATAACCACCTTCTCTCCTTGTTCTGCACAATTTCATGTCTTTCAGAAATTTTAAATTAATTGTGCGAGGAGGTAGTGGTTCAAGTGTAGCTATCTCATCGTTCAGGCCAAGAGCCCGAGCAATAGACGTAACAAGCCCTCCAAAAACAATCGGTCCTGTTTTATTAGTAAATAAAGTCATGTGGGCAAGCATAAACGGGACCGGATTGATGTGGGTTCTAGTGAGGCATCCTTGCAAGAATAGGAGTTCACGAGCATTTACCTTGTTTGGACTTTCCCGGCCAAAAATAGTACATGCCAAAAGAAGTCTAAAAACTCTTATGGCCGGGTTGTGAATGGTCGACGCAAGTATCCCTTCAAAAGAATTAATTGAAGTACTTGAAAGCCTTTGCCAGAAGGTAAATACCTCGGCCGACCATTCCGCATCCAAAGGTGCCTCACAGATTGCACCTTCCCTATGAGGGATTCCTAACAAACCTGCTAGCTCGTTGGTACTGAATTCATACTCAATTCCAAACAGTCTAAAAATAACAGTACCGACAGTGCTAGCAGTGTTAGGACTGACAGTATATATCAAAGAACTCAAAAACTCAGTTGTCAGTTTCTCATAGGTAGGTTCCTGATTAATAAAAATATTGTGCAAGCCTAGAAATTCTAATAAATTAAAAACACTATTATAAATACCCAAAGCATACAGACAGTTATCGTCGACGTACCTAGTCGAGAGAATTTCTCGACTTTGAAGCCTCTGAATAATTTTCCATTGCCTTTCGCCCGGTGTTCCATCACGAAGAAGAAATCCGTTGAACTCCATTGTTGATAGCTCCTTGGGTAGTGAAAATGGTAGAAAAGTGGTTTATGAGGGGAATGATAAAGTTTTGATTTTTTTGGTTTTTGGTGGATGAAAATGGAAATGGATGTTGGATATGTTTTGTGGATGGAGGGTATTTTGGAAATGGGGGAGCTTTAATGGGGTTCAAGGAGGTTTTGGAAGGTTGCAAAAATGGGTTTTTGGGTGAAGAAAGGGATGAAAATGGTGGAAATGGGGATTAAGCCCCGTATATGTTGTTGATACGGCGTGGCGCCCGCCACAGGGCCTATGGCGCCCGCCACAAGGCCAATTCCTGGGCCTTGTGGTTTTTGGATCCTCCTTTTGGGCCTTCCTTGCACCTTGGTCTTCCGGGGGGTCTGGATAGCGTTTTCTTCTTCTTTTCAAGGCTTGAGGCTTGCATATTTTTTTGTGAAGACAAAAATGAAAATACTTTTGTCTTATATTTTTTTTCTTTGCACGACAAAAATAAAATAATTAAAAATCAAAAAAGAAAAAGAAAAATCAACATTAGTGCATAATACGTATATATAGGAGAAATTCAAAGTACATGAAAATATAATAGATGCAAAAAGTAATATATGTCTGGAAATGCAATAAATAAAATAAAGCAGATAAAAGGAAATTAGATACTAGGGTAGCGCTGTCAGTGTAGAATGAGTCATGTGGTAGGCTTCTTTTCCTGGCTTGATCCACGAATCTCAGCTATCTCCCTCCGAAGCTCTTCAATCGCCTGATTTAGAGCATCGGCCTCTGAGGCATGAGTGAGATCAGAAACCTGCATCTGTAACTCTAAGTCTGCCACTTCCTGTTTGAGCAGGGTAGTCTCCTTACGGAGCTCGTAAATCTGTGTTTGTAGGTCAGGTGGCTGCAGAGACATATTGTTAGACATAACAGTAATTCGGGGAGTAAGAGGTGTAGGAGTGTACTCAGCGGCGGGAGGCGATTTCGGCTCTTCGACAGTCTCTCCATAACCCTCTAGAGCATAACTCCAATTTTCAGGATCATGGACACTAGTCATCAGCTGATCTGGTAATGTAAAATGGTGTATCGCTTCGCCGTCGATCAGCAATCTAAACATGTTGGGCTCAAAAGAAGCCCTCCTCATCAGTCCTCTATCAAGACAAAAATCAATATCCAGGGTGGTGTAGCAGCAGAAGGTCCTGAGGTGCAATAACTTGCGAGACAAACCCAATGCAGTAGCTATCTGTGTAACAATCCCACCGACATGGATGATGCCTACGGATGATCTGGCAACACTAGCAAGGCCCTTCAGCAGAAAGTTGCCACAAGCAACAAGGCGAGACTGAGTCGCACAAAACAATAGGAAAATCTCCTCTTCACTTAGCAGTGTCTCTGTATCTGGCAAACCTAGGAAAGAATGTGCTAGAGTCATCTGGAAGTACCTCAATGCAGGGTTGTGGATTACCTGAGAAAACTGGGTAGAAGGATCTTGGCTTCCTCCACCTGATATTTTAGTCCAAAACTTTTCCACTTCTCTGTTCATAAAATACCCCATCGGAGTCTCTGGAATAGCATCAGGAGTAGTCTGGAAACCTAGCAAATCACCAAACTCTTTGTGAGAGAATGAGTAGTCAATCCCGAACAACCTGAAAACAGCGAGTCCATCGGGTCCAGCCCAAGGGTCATGATGAAACGAGCTGAGGAACTCAAGAGTCAAGTTCCTATAAGTGTTGTTCCTGTAGTCAAACTGGCCCCAGTGGAGTTGATGGCATAAAAATCTGACGCTTGGCTCTATCCCCAAGGCATCCATGCAGTCATGGTCAGGGTACCTGGTAGGAGCCATAGGGCGTCTCATGTGAACATGGTAACGCTCTCTCTGTGCATCGTCTCTAAAGGCCACGTGCATGTCATCAGGGTTCTGCATTCTGTACAAGGTTAGCAAACAAGTCCTAAAAGCACATAAAACATTCAATCGTTAGTCCTGACATAATAATAATAAACAAATTAAAATAAAGTAAAAATAAATAAAAAATACATAAATAAGAAAACCATGGGTTGCCTCCCATGCAGCGCTTGTTTAACGTCATTAGCTCGACGACCGATATTTAAACATCATTGGAAGGATATGGTGGATCACTCAGAGTATGGCAGGTGTATGTTGTTGGAATGTCACCTCCTTCGTAGGGCTTCAACCTCTGTCCATTAACGATGAACGGTTTACATGTCTGGTTCTTGATTTCAATAGCACCGGATCTTAGGATCTTAGATACTTCGAAAGGGCCAGTCCATCTCGAACGGAGTTTACCTGGAAAAAGTCGTAACCTAGAATCGAACAGGAGAACAGGATCGCCTATTTTGAAGTCTCTTCTTATGATTCTTTTGTCATGCCAAGCTTTTGTTCTTTCTTTGTAAATGATGGCATTTTCGTAGGCAGATTGTCTGAGCTCTTCTAATTTGTGGATGTCAAGGATACGTTTCTCACCAGCTGTCAAGTAATCCAAATTCAAAGTTTTGATGGCCCAATAGGCCTTATGCTCCAATTCAAAAGGTAAATGACATGATTTTCCATAGACCAGTTGATAAGGGGTTGTTCCTATAGGAGTTTTGAAAGCGGTTCTATAGGCCCATAATGCCTCTTGAAGTTTCTGCGACCAATCTTTTCTAGATATAGAGACAGTCTTCTCGAGGATTTGTTTTATCTCCCTATTAGATACTTCCACTTGTCCATTGGTCTGTGGGTGGTATGGTGTTGCTACTCTATGCTTAACTCCATACTTGCTTAAAAGTTTATCAAATATTCTCGATATGAAGTGTGATCCTCCATCACTTATGACTAAACGGGGTGTTCCAAACCTGGGAAATATATAATTTTTGAATAATTTGATGACTACTCTGGTGTCGTTTGTGGGTGCGGCGATAGCTTCAATCCATTTAGACACGTAGTCAACAGCTACTAATATGTACTGATTTCCAAAAGATGGTGGGAACGGTCCCATAAAGTCTATACCCCATACGTCGAAGAGTTCTACTTCTTGGATATTTCTTAACGACATTTCATTACGTCTTGAAATATTTCCTGTGCGTTGGCATCTGTCACACTTGACAATGAAAGCATGGACATCACGCCACATAGTAGGCCAGAATAGGCCAGCTTGAAGAATCTTGGCGTAGGTCTTAGATGTGATTGCATGTCCACCATAGGGTGCAGAGTGACAATGCTCAATTATATTATTTACCTCTTCTTCTGGAACACAACGGCGGAAAATGCCATCTTTACCTCTCTTGAAAAGAAATGGTTCGTCCCAATAGAAGTTTCTCACATCACTATAGAACTTCTTCTTCCGGTGGTAGTTTAGATCAGGGGGTATGATGTCAGCGGCTAGATAATTAACAAAGTCTGCATACCAAGGTACAATACTTATAGCTAAGGATTTATGAAAATGCTCATGAGGGTCTGGGTTATCATCTTCAATAGTTTCTAGTTGGGCTATCAGTCTATCATAGGAAAAATCGTCATTTATGGGTACTGAATCAGGTTTCAGGTATTCTAGCCTAGATAGGTGATCATCTACCACATTATCAGTGCCTTTCTTGTCACGGATATCCAAATCAAACTCTTGTAATATTAGAATCCATCGAAGTAACCTAGGCTTGGCATCCTTTTTGCTTAGTAAGTAACGAATGGCAGCATGGTCGGTGTAAACTATAATCTTGGCTCCTACTAGATAAGATCTAAATTTGTCTATTGCAAAAACTACAGCTAGGAGCTCTTTTTCGGTTGTTGCGTAGTTGAGCTGTGCAGCGTCTAGGGTTCTACTGGCATAATAAATCACATGTAACTTCTTATCTTTTCTCTGACCTAGAACGGCTCCAACAGCATAATCACTGGCGTCACACATTATCTCAAACGGTTCTGACCAATCAGGGGGTTTCATTATAGGTGCTGAAATCAGAGCTTGCTTCAGGAGATTAAATGCTTCAGTACATTTTTCATCGAAGATGAATTCAGCATCTTTCATTAAAAGACCAGTTAAGGGCTTTGTTATTTTAGAGAAATCCTTGATAAAACGTCGGTAAAATCCGGCATGTCCAAGAAAACTTCTTATCTCCCTGATAGTCTTCGGCGGTTTTAGATTCTCTATGACTTCTATTTTTGCTTTATCTACCTCTATACCTTTTTCGGAAACTATATGTCCTAAAACAATCCCTTCGGTGACCATGAAATGACATTTTTCCCAATTTAGCACAAGGTTTACCTCCACACATCTCTCCAGGATTTTCTCAAGGTTGACAAGACAATTTTTGAAATCTGATCCACAAACTGAGAAATCGTCCATAAATACTTCCATGATTCCATCCAAATAATCAGCAAAGATAGACATCATGCAGCGTTGGAAAGTGGCAGGAGCATTACAAAGTCCAAAAGGCATTCTTCTATAGGCAAAAGTTCCAACTGGGCATGTAAAGGTAGTTTTTTCTTGATCTTCGGGATGAATAGGTATTTGGAAGAATCCTGAATATCCATCTAAGTAACAAAAGTAAGAGTGTCTGGCTAGGCGCTCCAACATTTGGTCTATGAATGGTAATGGGAAATGGTCCTTCCTAGTTGCTTTATTTAATTTTCTATAATCTATGCACATACGCCAACCTCCATCGGTTCTTTTTGCTACAGGTTCGCCCTTCTCGTTTTGCACGACTGTGATGCCTCCCTTTTTAGGTACTACATGCACAGGACTCACCCATTTACTGTCCGAGATCTGATATATTATACCTGCCTCTAGTAACTTAAGAACTTCAGTCTTAACTACAGTACTCATTATAGGATTTATTCTTCGTTGGTGTTCTCTGGAAGGTTTTGAATCTTCTTCAAGCAAAATCCGATGCATGCATACGGATGGGCTTATTCCTTTTAGATCAGAGATCTTATATCCTAAGGCTGAGGGGTACCTACGTAAAACTTCTAATAATTTATCGGTTTCTTCTTGGTTTAAGGTAGCACTGACTATAACTGGACGGTTCATATCTTCATCGAGAAATTCATATCTCAGGTTTTTAGGCAGTTCCTTAAATTTTACGGTCGGTTTCATAGGGCAAGGCATAGGATCTGGGGTAAGAGATAAACATTCGTGAAGGTTATCATCAATGTAGGGTCTTTTATAATTGTCATCTTCCAAAATAGGGGTTGATGGCAATTTTATAGATTCAGTTTCTTCTTCTTGTTCTAATTCCCTAATGCATTCTTCGATGATATCTAAGGCATAACAAGCATCTCCTATCACAGGTGCCATAAGAAATTTTGAAAGTATAAATTCTATCTTCTCGTCACCTACCTCAAAAGTTAGTTTTCCCTTTTTAACATCTATCACGGCTCCAGCAGTCGATAAGAACGGTCTACCTAGGAGGATTGGTATGTCGTCATCTTCTTAATGTCCATGACAACAAAATCAGTAGGTATAAACAGCTGACCTATCCTAACAGGGACGTCTTCAAGTATGCCTATAGGGTATTTAACGGATCTATCGGCTAATTGAAGTGACATCTTAGTAGGTTGTAATTCTCCTAAGTTTAATCTCTCACAAACTGCTAAAGGCATTAAGCTCACACTAGCTCCTAAGTCTAGAAAAGCTTTTTCGATGACATGATTCCCCAAAATACAAGGAATGGAAAAATTTCTGGGATCTTTATCTTTCTTTGCTAACCTATTTTCGGAAATAGAATTACATTCCACGGGTTTCGGATCTTCAAGTCTACGTTTATTTGTAAGTATGTCTTTGAGAAACTTAGCGTAAGAAGGTATTTGGGTGATGGCTTCTGTAAAGGGGATTTCTACGTGAAGTTTTTCTATAACCTTAACGAATTTTTGATATTGATTATCGATTTGGGTTTTCTTTAATCTTTGAGGGTAAGGTATTGGTGGTTTATATGGCGGTGGTGGTACATAGGTTTTATTTTTAGGTTCTTCTCCTTTTTCTTGACTTTCCGGGGTTTCAGGCTTCTCTGGTTCCTTTTCCTCATTCCTCTCAGAAGTTTCGGGCTCACTCAATCTAGGGTTTAAAGGCTCCTTATAAGCGGTTCCACTTCGTAGAGTAATGGCATTAGCTTGCCCTTTCGGGTTTTGTTGAGGTTGTCCAGGGAACTGTCCTCCAGGTGTAGTCTGTGGGGCTTGGTTTAACGCTACCTGAGAGATCTGGGTTTCAAGCATCTTATTATGAGTAATAATTTGATCAACCTTGGTTCCTAACTTGGTAATCAGTTCGTTAACATGGACGTTTTGGTTCATGAACTCTTTGTTTTGTTTTACTTGAGCAGTGATAAAACTTTTTACACTTTCCTCAAAGCTCGGACTAGGTGGTACAGGTTGCATAGGTTGATTCGTTCTAGGGGCTTGGTAACCTTGTTGTCTCGGAGGTGCGGTATTTTGGATAGGGTTATTATTTTTGTAGGAGAAGTTTGGGTGATTCCTCCATCCAGGGTTATATGTGTTTGAAAATGGGTTCCCTTGGGTATAGTTTACTTGCTCAGTATTGGTTTCATTCAACAGATTGCATTCGGCGGATTGGTGTCCTTGTGTTCCACATATCTCACAATTCGGCGAAACTGCAGCTACAGTATTCGGAGTTGTACACATATGTTCGACTCTAAGGGCCAACGCGTCCATTTTAGCCTGCATCATGTCTATAGAGCTTAGCTCATGTATTCCTCCTTGGGCTTCCCTCTTTTCCACTGTCGCTCGTTCTACTCCCCATGATTGATGGTTTTGGGCCATATCCTCGATAAGGGCACTAGCTTCAGGGTAAGGTTTGTTCATCAGTGCGCCACCAGCGGCAGCGTTGATGGTCATTTTAGTGTTATAATGAAGTCCATTATAGAAGGTTTGGATGATTAGCCAATTTTCTAAGCCATGATGTGGGCATGTTCTTAATAGTTCTTTATATCTCTCCCAGGCTTCGAACAACGACTCTCCTTGGTGTTGGGTAAACCTAGTTATTTGGTTTCGAAGAAGAGCGGTCTTACTTGGGGGAAAATATCTAGCAAGGAAAACTTTCCTAAGGTCATCCCAAGTTGTTATTGAATTGGGTGGAAGGGAATCTAACCATGATAGAGCTTTATCTCTGAGGGAAAAGGGAAATAATCTTAAGCGTATTGCCTCAGGAGAAGCTCCATTGGTTTTAAAGGTGTCTGCTAACTGAAGAAAGTTTTTTAAATGTTGGTTTGGGTTATCAGTAGCGAGACCTGCGAATTGTCTCTGTTGCACTAATTACAGCAGGGATGGTTTAAGTTCAAAATTATTGGCTGGGATAGCGGGGTTTACTATACTGGAACTAGGTTCCTCGTTTGATGGTTGGGCGAAGTCCTTAAGAGGTCTTCGGTTTTGATCTTCGGCCATAGCCCTCCTATTCCTATGGAAAAATAAACGTGCGCGAGCGTAACGTTCAGGTTCAGCTAGAGGGTCTACTAAACTTCCGGCACTGCGAGTCTTTCGCATTGACCGGTGGGTAACAACCTTAGTCTAAACGGTATAACTACAAGGTAATGAAATTTGACGATATTGGTCCCCGGCAACGGCGCCAAAAACTTGATGCGTGTTTTTCGCAAGTGCACGAACACGTCAGAGTAATATAAAAGATTGTCGAATCCACAGAGACCAAGTGTCAATCTATCGTACCTGTTGTTATGGTGTGTATCTAAGGCAACTAATTTTAAGGGTTTTAGTAAGGGTGCAATGGTAAATAAAATTATAATTTTAAATAATTAATAAAAGACAGGCTCGAATGTAATTCACGTAATCAATGATAATCCAGTACTTGTTAATGGAACTACTTATGGGCAATGTTTTCTCCTTTGAAAAGAACTAATTTAACAGGAACTATCGCTTTCGCGTATTCAGAACCGAGTTATACTCTCTAATCAACCCCTCCTATTGTCACGGATAAAAAGGTGCGTACTGCGTTAGAGTAGTAAACCTATTTTTAAGAAATATAGTATCTTAACTAAGTTGAAAAGTATTTTAACCTGGACTTCTTAGCAAAAAGAGGTTCTTATGAACCAGACTCTAAACTTCATAACGCGTCCGAAAATCGTTTTAAAATCTCTTTTCTTTTTAATCTAAAATATCCTAATAAACTAGACAAAGTGCTTTTGGCTGTTTTTGAAATAGTTAAAAACAATTACTTGAATTGAAAGATAAAATAGCCCTTAGGTGTTTCCACGAACAATTATACGGATTACTGGTTCAATTACGATCCTTACATTCTAACCTTTATGGAATTAGTTAGACATGATAAAGTAAAGATTCTTTTTATAATTTTTCATAAAAGTAATTTAGTGCGAGTGCGGAAAGTAAATGAATTTAAAGCGAGTGCGGATAATAAATAAAGTAAAGTGCGAGTGCGGGAAATAAACAAAGTAAAGTGCGAGTGCGGGAAATAAACAAAGTAAAGTGCGGGTGCGGGAAATAAACAAAGTAAAGCAATGCAGAAAATAAATGAAAGTAAAATACGAACTTGAATTAAAATGGCGGCAGGATTAACTTCCTCCAGAGTGCTCCAAAACTCGATCACATAGACAGATTACAGACTCGATCACTCGATTGCAGAGGCACCCCGATGTGGAATGGCAACTGCTTTATAACTGATATATGCCTAGAGAAATCTAATTCTGGATGAAGAAAAACGAAAATCTAAGGTCCTATTTATAGGAAAACTGAAAGCATGAAATGACCGGGATGCCCCTCCACTAAAAAGTGGAGGTTATGGAATTTGGCCTTGTGGCGCCCGCCACAGGCCTATGGCGCCCGCCATGGTACCTACAGGGGATTGTGGAGTGGGGATCGTGGGTCTTGGAGGTTGAGGAGTGGTCTTGAGACGTGGCCACGTCATGGCTAACCCCATGGCGCCCGCCACGGTGGGTGCCGTAAGTGCAAAACGCTGAATTTCTAGGTTTTCGTCCGTTTTCACTCCTTTTTCGCTCCTTTTCCTGATTCAAGCTCCGATTATTATAAAAACCTGAAAACATAAGAAAACAAAGCAATAACAAAGCAAAACAACAATAAAAGCTAAGAATGCATGCAAAATCGGAGTCAGAAACACGGTGAATTTTAGTGTGATCAGTACCCCTGCTTGTTTGAATTCCGAATTGGCGCATTCAGACAAAATTTTCTCCCTGGAGGCCAGGAGAGGTGTGTACTCGTGGAACCGACCGATGGGTCCCCGGTGTTCCCGCGGTTCACGGGAGCGATCGTCCTTTATTTTGTCTCCTACTCGACGAGACGTCGAAGGTTCATCGACTCAGTGTGGTTTGGCATCTTCACGGCGTCGAGCGTCTCTTACTGGACTGACCGCTTGTTTTTCCTCATACTGAATGTAGGCTTGGGCTTTCAGCAAGAATGCGTCGAGGATGGCCGGGGTTTCAATGTCGACCGCCCGATGAAAATCAGTCGAGGGGCGTAACCCTCGTTCCAGCAAATATTTTTTCATGTCGTCGGTCGTGGATACTTGGACCACTTCTTTATTGAACCTCTCGATGTAAGTTCGTAAAGGCTCGTCCCTCCCCTGGATGATCGCTTCGAGAGAAGCCTCTGTCTTCGGGTGCCGCCTGGATGCGGTAAAGTGCCTGGAGAACGTGCGTCCAAGTTGTTTCCATGAGGTGATGGATTCGGCCTCGAGGCTTTTGTACCATGTCATTGCTCCTTTCCTCAGTGTTGTAGGAAAAAGGCGACATTTGATTTCCCCTCGTACACCCCGATAGTCGAGCAGTGTATTGATATTCTCGATGTGCTCGTCTGGGTCTGTGGTCCCATCGTACGAGCCTAACGGAAGGGGTTTCTCTAGGCCTCTTGGAAGCTTGGCCGCCATGATTTCAAACGAGAGGGGACCTCGAGCGTCCTCGTCGTCGCTGGAATTGAACGACGAAGACCTGTGAGTATGTTTCTTTGTTC
Source organism: Lathyrus aphaca (assembly GCA_963966055.1). Classification (NCBI taxonomy): domain Eukaryota; kingdom Viridiplantae; phylum Streptophyta; class Magnoliopsida; order Fabales; family Fabaceae; genus Lathyrus; species Lathyrus aphaca. The sequence continues at coordinate 451,987,091 of OZ014519.1, read as the reverse complement.
GTCGGGGAGAGGTAGATCTTGATCTGCTCCTTCTTGATTTTCTTCTAAGAGAAGGTCGCGGGGAAGATTGACGAAAACGTTTGTCACCTGTTGATTCGTCGGTGTGCCCTTTCCTCTTCTTCTTGGCGGGAGACGGAGTATGCTACTTTTGGGGTCTCGCGGGAGACTGTGGTCGACGAGAATTATCTTCGAGATGAGCGATTTTCTCGCCATGGGAGAGGAGCAGTAAGTTTGTCTGATTCAGGATCTCGACCAATGCGACGAAATCCGACCCTGAAGGAGTCGAAGGAAAAAGAGTTTCCGGGCGACTTTCCAAAGGTTGGTCGCGATCTGGTGAAGGTGATACCGCCTTCCCGTCCGGATGATCTTGCACCGTTTCCTCATGTAGAGGAGGATGGATGTTGCTCTCACGTTGTGTGAGAATCATGCCATCGTTTGATCGGTTTTCCTGGTTGTCCCGAGCAGCCATGGATCTTGTTAAAACTTTGGTTCTTTGAAGATTTTGAAAGAAGAACGGGGAAATCAGTTTCCCACAGACAACGCCACCTGATCGTACCTGGAGATCAGGATCCGATGCGGCTGGCCTCGAGAGCTGATGGAGACGGTTGGTGAAGAGAAAAAGGGGGGGTGTACCTGCAAGGCACTCCGATGCTAAAGTAAGTAACCGAGCAAAGAGTGGTCAAGTACAAGTATAAAGGCCAGAGAGATTGAATACCTGACCCTCTCAAATGTGAGGGTTTATATAAGGGACTAAATGGAAGATTATTGGTTCATATTGTGAGGCGCGGATCGAGGAATCCGTGGAAATAGGCAACGGTCCAGAATAGCCGTTGGGAAACTCCGTCGTGGTCGGTGCGCTTGTGGTCGACAGGGGCCACTTTCCCCAATTCTGCTCGACGTCGAGCATGTCTGTTGGATTGGTTTGCTTGGCCCAATTGTAGGGATTGGGCTGATCCGGAACAAATATCATTATGTAAATCCTAATAGGAGATCATGTTGATCATATTCTATTAGGTTAATGAGCGTTATACCTGATTAGATCACTAAACGATTCATTTTGGGTTAGTCACCGGCAATTTCCCATGCATTTGTAATCGGTTCTGATTATAGTAGATTAAGTCCTTGAGTTCAAGGAAAATTCACCTTGGAATGGTGGACTGCATTAGCTTAAGAGTTGCTCAAGTGAATCAGGTTATATCATGTGTTCCTTACTCTTGCTTTATTGTGTATGCTTCCGCATTATAAATCAGAATCTATCATCAGACTCTGATAATCTATTAAGCGCATTAATGATAAGAGGCGAAAAGTTTTCAAAAGTTAAGAACCCAATTCAAACCCTCATTTCTTGTGTTTTCCTCGCATCTTCAATTGGTATCAGAGCTCTGTTCTTTTATTAATGGATATAAAACACCTAATAGTTTCAGATAAGGATCCATATGTGGTGTGAAGAAATAGTCTGGGTGTGATTTCAATCCATTTCAAATTTCAGTTTCATATCAGAAAATGATTGAGTACTAAATTGTAACCGAACAGATTACTCTAAGTAAGTCACTAATTCCTTGAAAATTGGAGTTGTCAAATCCTCTTTCATTGAAATGATGAGGATAAAGAATCAGTTGACAAGATAGATTCATCAGATAAGAAGTAATATATGTTGAATTATTATCTTAGAAAATACGATTGGAAGAACAACATATTTTCTCAACATTAAATAATCAAAGAACAAGAAATCTTGTTTGATGAAGAGTAATTCTTTGTGAGTATGAGATGTTTTCAAGAAACGAACTAGTCCAACCTTGAATTCTCATGAAAAGCTCATTAACTAATTTTCTTAAGTAAAGAAGAAAGATTATTTATTCTTGAATCTAATGTATAAGAACTTCATGATGAAGTTTGCATAAGAAGTCGGAAATCATAAAAGAGGAATTCAAATCCTTAAGAAATGATTTCTCCAAGTCAAAACATCTGAAGTCAAACTGATCAAAAAAAATTAGAAGATTCAATACAGATGTGAATATTACTTCCTTTGAAAAGCTTCGCAGAAAACTAGAGAATATTCAGAAAAAGGAAGCTCGTTTGATTCATCAGGAATATGATCGATGATCTAATATGAGTATTGATTGAAGTAACATAGACAATCGATTCTTGTTAACTTGAGATTATATCTTAGTTGAACAAACTATAAGTTGTCAAAATGTTATCTGATATTCCTCTCAGAAATTCGTGAATTATGAAATTAGAAGATGCAAAGACAAAAGTCATCTATTCTAAGCCAAAAGGATTTAAGTCACTGATATTATTCAGAATGAAGAAATCAGTAGACATCCTTTTCAGAAGCAGGTATGATGGACTAATTCTAAAACAAGTTAGATTAGCATTACAAGAACAAGATTTTCACTCAGACTATATCATGTGCTACATTCAAGTCTGATGATGTCTGTATCTAAACAAGTGTTGCATCTGTTCAAGGAAGTAGAATCAGAAGATGTTAGGAAATGTCAGTTAATTCTATTAAGCACATAACTTCTCAGAGGTTTATGTTTAAACTAAGGAATTATTGACCTTCTGAAAATAAGCTTCTATTTAAAAGAAGTTGGATGAACTATAGAGGTTCTGATGATGAATATCAGAATATCTACACGCTGAAGATTGTTTTTAGAAGTCAGATAGATAATTCTGAACAAAATAATGAAGAGATCATCTGAGAAGAAGAATGTTTCTAGTTTTCATATTAGAAATCAGAATTCAGAAGATACTTATACTCTTCAACATCAGAATACAAAGAACTTCTAAAGAATGTGAGAAATCAAAATGTACTCGTTCAGAATCTCTGGTAAATCACTCTGAAGGAAACTGGGCTAAGTGATGTTGATCAAAAGCTCAAGCAAGAACAAGCTAAAGTCAGGAGCTTTCAACACAAGCCAGCTTAAGTCAGAGTCAAAAGAGATAGTACTCAAATAAAGAATTATTGTAAGGATCTCAGAATCTTAAAGGTACGATTTTCTTTATCTATGACTTATTAAATGTTAGTGTTAATCCAAACTATGAATTTTTTGGTCAGTAAAAATATCATGATTAAGATTTTTCTCTCTTTCCAAGACAAAATATTTTGATCAATTCTCTGGACAATATAAATCATGATAGATCTTATTGAAAACATAAGTTTTCTTGAGAATAAGCTAAAAATCTTATGATGTGAACAATTATGTTCAACATCTTTATAATATGTCAGTTTCTACTTTGTCATTTCTAAAGGATCATTTATTCAAAATCATTTTAGTAATCTATATTGTACTTTCTTCTATACGAAGACTTGTTCACGTCTACTCTTTCATAAAATTCCTGCCTCTTGTTTTGTCCCTAATCTATGTCTTTCTACAGTCTAGTATAATTCATATAACCTATTTGGGTGTATATAAATATGTTCATTGTAATCCTCTTACACTAACTTTTTCCTCTTAAAAATCCATCATTATCAAAATACTTCCTCTCATTTATTCCCCATGCCTCAACTAACCTTTCTAGGAAATATAGATCTTCTTGAGATAAGAAAAAAATTTTGTTATTAATGTTCCCCCTCTTGTAAGTAGCATTGCTAGAAGTCTAGTAGATGTATCCTTTGTTCAACAAAGGACAAGGTACTTCACCATGCTTGAAAACCCTATTTACATGAATCTTATTAAATAATTCTGGAAGCATGCATACCTTGATCAGGAGAGCGGACATATCACTTCCTATGTTTTTGAAGTACACATTATCATTACTCCATTTTCAATCACTCCTGCAGATGGATGTAAAAATGTTGGAATCGCTATTGACTATGACAAATCTAAGTTCTTTGTGGCTGAAATATTTTCTTTTCTTCATGACTTGTCATCAGGATATGAACCTATCAATCCTGAAAGTCTCCTACTCATTCCCAAAGCTTGGTTCGAACTCATCTTGTCAAGCTTTCTTCCCAGAGGAGAAGGTTAAGATCTACTTCAGAATCATGACCATGAGTTCATTTATCTTCTAATGAATGAAATTTGGGTAAACCTACCACATACAATCTTTAACTATCTTTGGAAATCCATCTTTGAGTCCAAGAATCGTATTAAGTCCTACATTCCTTATGAAGAGTTTTGTCTGAAACATTTTTCAGAGAAGGAATAGTGGATATAATCAAAGATGTGATAACAGAGGATGGTCCTGAAAACTTTCCATAAACATGTTTGTTGAAGATTAAGTGTGAAGTCTTTATTGGTTCAGAGAATTTGTCATGTCCTGTCAACTTGTGTATGTTTTAGCTGTTGTACTCTTGTTTGTTTAATCATGTCTTGAATTCAAGTTTATTTTTTCTTGATATGTTCATGCCAGATTAGTCAATTAAATACGTGTATGTGTCTCTTAATTAATGAAGAATTTTTCTTTTCCGTTAATGAATGGTTTGTGGTTTTAAGAATGATTAAACTCTCACATAGTTATCTTATTACTATGCATTACTTGAGTTAAATATGAATAATTCAAGACTCTGATATAATCATATTTTATTGGTCAAAAGATTAAGAATTTTTGGGCTCAATTAAAACACTCATGAAGTAAGCCATATGAATGATTTTATATTTCTCGAGAAACTGCCATATCTCTTTAGGTCGTAAATGTGTGTCAGATACTCTCAGCACTCATATGAGAATAGTTCATTTTTCATGATTTGTTGATATTCCCTCATTAAAGAGACTAACTTCTTCTTATATTTCCCAATTATCTTTTTCTACTCTAGATACTCATAACCTACCTAGGAAATAGTACATGTCAATTTGTTTCTCTATCATTTGAGTATTTACTCTCATTTGTTCCCTATTAATCTCATTTCCCTATAAATAGTAGTGTAGATGTTGTAGATTGGAAACATTTTATAGTAAAACAAGTTATGTGTTCAAATGTGATGCTTGATGTCATGACATGTTATTAAGAAATTTGCAGGTGTGAAGTTTTACAGGGTGCTACTATTTTAGCAGGATGTCAAGACTAATCTCATGACATCTCTGTCTGGTGCTGAAAATAGAACTGTCCAATTTATTAGTTGCATGCATTTTTAGAAATAGTATTTGAGTGTTTTTGTTGAGATTTATCAGGAGCTATATTTAGAAGGTTTTGATTCAGCATGGCTAAGAATATTTGATATGTTTGCTTTATTTGCTCCTTTATTTGAGGAATTAGTTTTATCAGGTTACAACTAACTCAAGTGCAGCAGGCCCATGCCCATGATTGGTTATCTATTTAAAGGCTGCAAAACCCTATTTGAAGACTATAGAAAGTCAAGGATTGAAGACAGTTTTGTGTATAAGGGTTTTTGTGTGTTTCCTAGTTTTCTTGTGAGCCAAACAATTATCACGTTGATAATTGTATTGGACTAGGTTTCATTGATGTGTAAGTTGTCCACTCAAAGCTTTTAACCAAGAATGTTTTGTACTTGACTGAAGCTTTTAAGCAAGGTCAAGGATTGTCTTTGAAGTGTGTCTTCTTTTTCTTAGTTGTTAGTTTGTTATCACTGTTGTGATTGAGGGGGAGTGAGAGATGTCTCTTATCTAAGAGTTCTTAGATAGAAATTAAATTGGGTAGTGATTAAGTGATGAGGGTAAACTAAGTGGTTTAACTCTGAATTAATACTACTAATAGCAGATTTCTTTCCTGGCTTGGTAGCCTCCAGACGTAGGTGTGATTGCACCAAACTGGGTTAACAATTGTTATGTGTTCGTTTACTTTCTACAACTAATTTCTTGTGTTCATCTTGTTAATTGTTTGAGAAAGTAGAGATCAGTTGTTTCGACATTTCATAGGACATCTGTGATCTGCTATACCAGAATTTCAATTGGTATCAGAGCAGACATCCTGCTCTGCTTCTGGGTGAGATCTAGGGACGATACTTTCTAGTACAATGGACATGGAACTAGGGTTTGTCAACAAACCTCCTATTTTGGATGGCACTAATTATGATACCTGGAAAGCGCATATGGTGACTTTTCTATAAACTATTGATAGAAAAAGATGGAAAACAAATATTAAAGGTTGGAAACACCCTCTTGTGAAGGACAAAGATGGAAAGGATACAATATAATTGAAGCTAGAAGAGGATTGGTCTAAGGAAGAGGATGATCTTGCTCTTGGAAACTCTAGAGCCTTAAATGTCTTATTCAATGGAGTGAACAAGAACACCTTAAGATTGATAAATAATTGTATTGTTGCTAAAGATGCATGGGAGATTTTGAAGAATGCTCATGAAGGAACCTCTAGGGTGAAGATTTCAAGACTTCAACTTCTTACCACCAAGTTTGATAACTTGAAGATGAAGGAGTATGAGAGCACTCACGATTTTCACTTGAATATTCTTGATATTTCCAATACATATAGTTCCTTGGGAGAGAAGATGTCAGAGGAGAAGCTGGTTAGAAAGATTCCCAGGTTGTTGCCTATGAAGTTTGACATGAAGGTCACAGCTATTGAAGAAACTATGTCTAAACTAGGCACTAAACACCAAAGAAGTTCAGTGTGAAGTTAGTTGAGGAAGAATGAGTGATTATGCAAGATGAACATGTACTAAAGCATGGTTAAGTGTCAAAGTCAGAACCAAATACCAATTATAAATGTCATGTAATGCATATGAATGTGCATACAAATCATGAGAATGAATGCTCAAGTACAAGAGATTAGATGAAGAAGAAGTGAGAAGAAGTAAACAAGTAGTTACATAAGAAACGAGTTAGCTTGGAACACAAGTCAAACATGGAAGTCAAAAGTGGATGATCATACTTCAAGGTCACTAGAAAAATGAAATTCCAATATGAAGTTAAGATGCACAAGTTATCCATACAAGATGTACATACAAGTCACTTTGAGGTTAGATGAACAAAGGATGCAAGTTGAGTCACATATGTTCAAGCATACAAGTGATTATGAAATGAATGACATTAAGGATGAATGAAATGATTATGGGTCAGTGGCATATTCAAAATAAAATGTAAATGAATGGTATGAATGAGAATTTATGATTCAATTATAATTCACGTTGATGGTTAGAGGATAAGAAATGAGGAACTAGGTCACAAAAGATCAAGTTAGGTCATACATGTTGAACCCGACACAAACCAAATGAACACCCAAGGTAAATGACTTATGATTCTACCAAATGGACCTATAATAGTCTAAAGTGGTCTTATAATGTTTACAAGTTAGTTCTAAAAGTATGGCACAAGTGCCTACCTAAAACTAAGGTTAGGATGCAACGAAAGAAATGGAAAATAACGTAGGGAAAAAAGTGTTATGCTCGGATGGGCCCTACCCCACTGCCTACGTATCCCTTTTAAGGAATCAGAGTTAACGTAGTTCAACTAACTACTTTTGTTTGTTTTGAGTTTTTTAGTTTAACAATGTTAAGTTCACGTTCTACCAGTTTCTCGACCTGTACAGACTCACACACCTGGAGTAGAAGGAATTAACATGTTCTTATGAAAAGAAAACAAAGAGTTTGATTTGTGTTTTAGGAATGCTCATGCAAAAAAAGGTAGTCCTAGACGAAGGAACTGTGCTACCTAAGTTAACATGCAAATGAGAGACTATACAAAGCCTATAAATCCTACGGGGAGACAATCACATCACACAAATAAGCAAACAAGCTCGAGGAGTATCCACATCACTTGAGTAGCAAACATCCACCTGTGGATTATATCTTCACAGTGGCAAAGAGAGGGCCTAACCACGATATCAAGGATCAGGCAGGATGGGTACACAAAGCAAGGAGATCATCTCGAGCTCGTGACTATGGGAAAAAGTATTTCTATACATGGTATTATATCACCAGGCAAGAACAGAACGAGGGAAATATCATATGCGTATGAGCACAAAGCGTCAACATCAACAGACGTGAACTACACAAAGCATGGGGATCTAGAAAGTGAGATCCTTTTCCACAGACTGACCTAACAAGAACAAGATGGACTTTATCCAAAAGCATCAACACAGAGTGCGAGCTAATAAAAGACTCAATGATAGTATGTTGTCATACATACTCACATGAGATAACACAAATACATAAACGACGTTTTTAATCGGCATAAAATAAATAAATATTTTCCATTTCAAAAGTAACATTTCCTCTACCATTGGATAGTATGTTGTCATAGCTTTCCAATGATATAAAGTTTGCCTCAATCGGACACTCGAGTCAAAAGTTATGAATTTTATAAGAATAGTATTTTTCTGAACACAACAATGGTAAATTGTAAGATACATTTCATAGAACCATGTGGATATACTGCATTATATAGTTCATAGAACCATGTGGATAAACTCCACCATATATTTCATAGAACCATGTGGATAAACTGCACTATATAGTTCATTGAACCATGTGGATAAGTTGCACTATATAGTTCATATAAGCAATTCTATATGAACAACGTGGTTATTCAATCTCAGCCTAACATATCCATTCATATTGAAACATAGAAGCAACAATATAACACCAATTAACATGTTAAACAACAACAACAACAACAACAACAACAATACCACTTTTATTCATGAATAATGTAAGAAAACTTAGAACATGTCAAAAATCTCCAAAATTCTATATGACAATTTTCCAATTTCGATTCCAAATCAAACCAATCGAAAATACAAGCATTGATAAGTGATGTAACATCCCAAAATATGCCATCTTATTTATCACTGTTTCTGAGTGGCTTATGCTTCATTTCCATGGCATCTTGCATGCATATTCACCCGTACATTGCATAATAATTGTATTACCTCGTATTTCAATAAAAAGCTCCGGGTAATATTAATTAAGATCAATTAGTATTATCTGACTCAGAGGCTTTATTAAAATAAAAATATTTGACTCAGAGATATTTTTGGATACTCTCAAATTGGACCCATTAATATTACTAACTGATAGATACAATTTGTTTGGTTTATAAGAAAAACAATTTATGTGATATAAAAAGAAAAAGAAAGGAAAAGAAAGTTAGGAAAAAGGAAAAAGGAAAGAAAGAAAGAAAGAAAGAAAGAAAGGGAGAAGAGAAGAAGAGGAAGAAAACCTAAGAAGGGGGAAAGCTTGGATCTTCACCATTTCTTCATCAAATCTTCATCTTCACCAAACTCCTCTTCATTGGCAAGGTGGGTTCATAGTTAGAAATTTTTCTTTTAAGTTTTGGTTGAGATATTGAGTTTTAGGGTTTTGTAGAAAATCTTAGAAATTGAAAGATTAAACGGTTAAAACTCAATTAAATGAAAGTATAATGACTAATATATGACGGTATTCATGTTTAATGTTTAGTTCCTCTATTTTTTTGATGTTTTGGTTGAGTTTGGCATTGAAATGGGTGTTTCCCGTAAGCCTGGATTTTTCTGGAATCACAGAGCTCGCTCAGCGAGCAGTGGAAATTCTGCAGAAAGATTGGTGATCTAGTATAGCTCGCTCAGCGAGCAGGAGCTTGCTCAACGAGATCAAGCAAAGATTTTCTCGCTCAGCGGAATGAGGCCCTCGCTCAACGAGACCTGGAAGTTCAATTTTTGTATTTAATTCATAACTTGTGATCCGAGTACCCGGTTTTAGTGTTCCGCACATCGATTCAAAGATAAAAACATAAACTATCATATGATGTCGAGAAATGTTATTTTTGAGCCGACTTTTACCTGACATTTCCAATTAACCGTAATTATTTAAGTTAAGGAATTATGATATTAGTCATAATGTGGAACATACGTTAATTGTGGAAAATGTATTAAATCATGAGAATTGATTGAGAATAGAGACAATGAGATCATTGTGGGATTAGTTTAATGATGATAGTTAAACTAGAATGTTAGAATTATGTAATTGAAAACTATATAACTAAAAGTGCCAAGAATGGAGAATGAGTGAATAATCTTACCATAAACCAATAGTGCCTAGTAGTGTAACTAGAAATTGTTAGATGGTATGACTATGAGATGCTTAGGTTCATCCTAGGTCGTTGTGAATCCTTGACGCATAATACGTGCTATCCTCTGAAAAGTCTTGAGTAAGTCTTGTGGTGGGTAGTACACTGAGTCCCACGGGAAGCATCCGTAAAGGCTTGAGGTACCATCAGTATGGTTTGAGCTTGTGGTGGGTATTACACTGAGTCCCACGGGAAGCATTGAGTAAGTCTTGTAGTGGGTATTACACTAAGTCCCACGGGAAGCATCAGTATGGTTTGGGCTTGTGGTGGGTATTACACTGAGTTTCACGAGAAGCATTGAGTAAGTCTTGTGGTGGGTATTACACTGAGTCCCATGGGAAGCATCTGTAAAGGCTTGAGGTACCATCGGTATGGTTTGGGCTTGTGGTGGATATTACACTGAGTCCCACGCTAAGAATTGAGTAAGTCTTGTGGTGGGTATTACACTAAGTCCCACGGGAAGCATCGATATGGTTTGGGCTTGTGGTAGGTATTACACTGTGTCCCACAGGAAGCATTGAGTAAGTCTTGTGGTGGGTATTACACTGAGTCCCACGGGAAGCATAGATATGGTTTGGGCATGTGGTGGGTATTACACTGAGTCCCACGGGAAGCATCAGACTTGTTTTAGGCTTGAGGTGGGTATTACACTTGTCGCTCCCCGGATTTCCATCCTGGTACAAACGCGAAAGTGGCACGGAAATAAGTAGAGTCGTCAGCCATGCATTTTTATCCCGAAGGAACGGGAATGGTAATGCTGCACAAACCAGAAGAAAAGAAAAGGAAGGACACAGGTCCTGCGAACCAAAGAGACTGGGTCCGGGAGTCGGTTACGACCTGAGAAGGTATTAGCACCCCAGATCGTCCGCCGTATCCGACGGGATCCACGCTTGCAAAGAAATATGTTTCAAAGGGTGAAGAAATGAAAGCTGCTGCAAAAGAAAAGGAACTGGAACTTGAAAAGGAACTGAGAAAAAAACAAAGAGAAAAATGTAGGGAAAATAAAAGATTGTGCTCGAACGGGCCCTACCCCGCTGCCTACGTACCTCATCTGGACAATGAGGATCAGAGTCGCCGTAGTTCCCCTAACTAGGGGTGGAAAAAATTGCTTGTGTCTTAGGGCTTGAACTGTCTATGTCAATGCTCAGGTGTTGCAGGCTCGGACGACGAGTGCGTAACCGTCTTGCAAAATGACAAGTAGGAGCAAGTTCGTACGATGAGAGTGAAGGTGATGAGAAAAGAATTCCCGAAGGAGAGACACTTATTGTTTGTTTGTGTTTTTAGAAGCTTTTTATGAGTGTGTCACAAGGAAGTGAACTCAAGCTCATTTCCATGGAATGTGTACTTGATACTACATTCCAAGATGGAATAATAGAACAAGCACACTCAAGTAAGGAGAAGATCCCCAAAACTTGAATCAAGAGATTAGGGCCTAAGCTCACTAACTCATTGAACTTATTAAGTGTTTTTGTATTTTTGAATGAAGAAGTCTTTTTTATGATTTTCTTGATGAAGATGGTACTCTGATCAGACTTGTGCATCATGATGAACAAGCTTGTACTATCCCAAGATGGGAAAACTACAAGTGTTTCATGGAATAAGGCTATTGTACAGGAGACCACTTCAATCCTTATTAAGTGCTTTTTAGGGTTTTTTGTTTTGAGATGAGAAGAGAGAAGAAACCAAAGGATCTTAAAGGTAAAAGTCTAATGGGGGACTAATGAATCCTAATTGTTATCATGCAAAGGAAATCCTAGGTTAGTGAGGTTTACTATCCTAAAGAAGGAAAAGATAGGAAAAGAAAGAAAAGGATGAAGAAGAGAAGAAGGAGGAAGTAAGGCCTAAGCCCCAACAATCACAAGTAAGAGAATAACATGAAAAGAGAAGAGATGAGAATTGGAGATGTGGGAATCACATCCACACCTCTCACTTACCAAAGCCCCTGAAGTGGTTAGTAACATAAGAATAAATGCAACACAAAATGGGCATAAGATCAAACCAAAGCAACACAACCAGAAGTGGAATCCTAATTACAAATGTCAAATGCAAACACACAACACAAGAGTGAGAAAGGGACTATACAACTCAACATGAAGCAACATGGATTATCATGACAAATCAAAACAAACATGAGAAAACACAAAGCAAACTAAACAAAACAACATCACAAACTTCAAGACCAGAACCCTAACATGTCAAAAATGTGCCTAAGGATCAAAGGAGATGAAGAAAAGAAGCATACAAACTCAAGCATTAACATCAAGAGAAGCAAAGAAGCATAAGAGGTGAGGTGAACATGTACAAAAGTGAATGAACTTCAAAAGTAAGCAGCCACAAATTTCTCAAAGTACAAACATCAACTCAAGACCAGAGAGGTATCCACATCCTAAATGGAATCTAAACAACCTAAAGGAGTTGGCACAAGTGCCCTCCTAACCTAAGGGTTAAACATATGACCAAAAAGAATGCAAAAGAGGACAAGTAAGGAACAAAACTCAAATCAAATCAAACATACATCCAAAAATTCCACAAACTTGCACAAAGACTCTTCAAACATACAATATTGACATGCCAAAAGGAGAGAATCAAAATCAGAATCTAAACAAGTCAAATAAATGCTTAAACATGGATTAGAGTTAGAAGACTTCATGCACAAGTTAAGGATAAAAAATAATCAAGAAAACTTCTAAAAATCAGAATAAAAATCATCAACAAACTACATCTCAATGTGAATCCAGATCAAAAAGAATCAATTCAAAATTCAAATTAATGATCAAGATAGAAATTATACAAGACAACATGCATTAAAAATGAAATAAAAGCAATTAATAAAAGAGAAAATTAATTCGAGCGTGGAAAATAAAAATAAATGAAAAATAAAATTGCCAAAAATTAAAGAAAACTCAAAAAATCATACATGAATTTTTTTGGAATTTGTATGAACTTATTTCTATTTTTAAAAATTAAAAATCAAACTGTAAATAAAATGAAATAATAAAAGAAACAAATGAGGCCAGGGGTGCAATTAGTGATGACTCCAGTTCAATTCCCTTGGGCTTACAACACAGGGGGTGGGGATAGCAAGGGAAGCCCATTGGATTCTGCGTGTACTCACAATAATATGGTGGAAATTCACATTAATCAGGAAAAAGTAAGAAACCATTAGATCAAACAAACGCGCCAGATCAAGTCATACGAAACCCTAGGTTCTCTCATTCATTGGCCAGTAGTGTGTGAACATGATATTAATGGTGAGGTGCGAAACATAATGATTAATCAGATTAAAAATATAAACATAAAGCACGTGTAGGGGAGGCTTCCAATTTAATGTGTTGTCACACTCACATCCGTCCAGATCAAAAATCTAATGGCTCACGCATCATCTTCTCCATCTTTCAATTTCCAGAATCCGGTGACGGAGCCCTAGCTCCGGTCACCGGAAAATTCATCACTATGAACAAACCATCACTAAAATCAATCATAAACTCCAGATTAACTCATTAAGACATGCTGATTACGAATATAGCCATGAAAATCGCAACAGATCCAAGATCATATCAAATCGAAGACAAACAGTTTCACATATCAAACTTCAGATCCACATAAAACACTCAATATTCATCCCTTTTCCAATCTAATTATCATGAATCATCAACAAAACAAGTAGATCACAATGCATACATTTAATTACAAATCCAGATCTCAAAATTTCAGAGCATACCTGAACTCGAAGATCCTTCAAAACACCAAGATAAGATCCCTCCAGCTGCAGATCTGCTACTTTTAACTTCTTATTGCAAAATAAATGCAAAAGAAGTCTTGAATTCTCCTAGATCTAGAGATTCGAAAGCAACTGCACTTGAATGGCACCTCTTGAAATCTGGAGTTTCAGCTTGAATTGATGGTGAATTAATGATCCTTAGGGTTCAAGGAAGAAGAATATGAAGTTTGTTTGGTGAATGAGTGAGAGAATCAGAGGATTCAAAGAGAAATGCAAGAGATTCAACAACTTGAGAGTGATGAAATTGTGATGAATCTCCTCAAAATAGAAACCCTAGCTGCTTATATATGATGTTGAATGAACACTGATGCAAAATGGGAGGGAATGCACGTGAGGAATGAGTGGGAGAAAGAATTTGCAAAATTGGCATGAAGAGTGTGATGAGGTGATTTGCTCGTGCTCTCTTCCCATCCTTTGCACATGCTGATCCTTTGTGATTCACTAATTCAAAAATGGAATAATCCTGGCCCTTAGATGAATGCATCATGCTTTTTGTGTGATCTTGCATTTTTGCACCTTATGAAAATATTCACTTCTCATGCACGAATTTAGTGACTTATTTGGAGAAAAATGTCTCTTATGCAATGCCTTGTAATGTTGTGACCTCATCTTATCCATAAAACAGCTTGGAAATAACTTGCATGAGTTTTTGCATTTGGTGGAAATTTGAAATTTAAGGTAAACCCTAAAAATCAAGCAACTTTCGAAGGCCATATCTCATGATCCATGAGGGCTATGAAAATGTACTTGTACTTTCTGAAAATGGGAGAATATACCCTACAACTTTCATGTTTATTGGAAGTTCATTTGAAGTCTTTTTCACCATGGAATAAGCCTTTGAAAATTAGGGCAAAAGTTGCTAAAAATGGAAAGTTTCATAACCAACCATATGCCAAAAATGGAAACTTCTTCAAAACCCCTTGATTCTTGATCTTTGACTTTGCCAAACCTCTTCTAAGGTCTTAAGGACATCCCTTGGCTTGAAAAATGAGGTTGGACCCTTTGAATTCTCACAGTTGACTTTTAAAATGCATAGTTGACCAATTTCTTCATTTGCAAGCAACTGATGAAATAACTGACTTCCCCAAGGAATTTTCTCACCAAATTTCATCCCTAGGATCCTCTTGTCATATGAAAGACTTTTCCCACATGAAATAGTCAAAGTCCCAAAGAATTCATGCCTGAAAGTGAAACCCTAATTTGGGATCATTGTGTAGGAGCTTACCCTAGCCTGAATTCACTGATGATCTCTCAACCTCCTGGGCTTTTGTGAAGGATCTTGGGCTTGTGAATGTCATGTAGACTCTTCATGGGACTTGGACAAGTCAACTGGGCCTCTTGCTATAGCTTGTAGTGCCTCAAATCCACCAATAGTTGATCATATGCCTAATGCTAGAACATGAGAATGTTATGCTTTACTTTTCCATGCAAAGATGCCAAAGATATGATATGCTTATGATGATTATGATATGATGATGATGCTCAAAAAGAAGAGGGCAAATTTGGGGTGTTACAACACTGAGTCCCACAGGAAGCATGGTATTCGTTTGAGATGGGTGTTATATCGAGTCCCATGAGAAGTATAATGGTATTATTCTCGCTAGTAATAATAGGATTTTTAGAACTCTTGGACATGGTTCCAACGAATGCGAGACGTGTGAACTCAATGTCGTTTTCTTTTTTTAAAGACTTGAGTTAGGTTTTGATAGAACCCTCAGAGTCGAGAGAACTATAAGATAGGGAACCCACTGAGATGTTGTTATCTTACCCCACTATTGTTGTTGCTTTTCAGGTTTCTTTAGCCGGTTTGATTTACAAGTGGAGCTATGCTTGGGATGTTTCAAGTGAAGCATAGTTTTAGTCTTCCGCTGTGTATTTTTGTATCTTTGTAAAATATTGGATATTGTATTGATCTTAGCTTTTGTTTTAGTATGATTTCCATGTCTTGGACCATTGTTGTATAGAATTTTTATAGTTGGTCAAGAAAGTGAATTATGCTATTAGGAACTTATGATGGTGTCAGTACCAAAAATTAACACCGTATGATATTATTCTAGATATATATTATATGGGGTGTTACAGTTGGTATCAGAGCAGGTCATATCCTCGGCCTAGCCTTGAAACATCATAAGTAAATCTTTCTTGCCTCTTAAGTGTGTCTTGCCGGCATGGTTCTTAATATCATACTATGTAGTATTGGGTCTAATCATCCTAATGTTATGTATGTGGTAGGTGGAATCATGGTTGTGCGACCATGAGGACTCCGAAGTGTTGTTGCAACTTGTGCGGTGAGAGTGGGCTCAAGCCAAGGGATAGCAGAGAAGAGCTTTGGTCATCTCGGTTGGAGTCTTCTTAAGAGTTTTACTTCCTGTTACATGGGATTGCAGATAAGTGTGTGGTTTGAGGAATCCTTTGGAATGAATAGGATCCGAGGGGTAAAGATCTCTACAAAATGAGTGGTCGGTGTGTCGAGGAATATACAAAGTCATTGGTGGATCAGTAATGGTCACTAGTATGGACAAGAGTGTTGAGAAGTTTCATTCCACGAAAAGAACCTAAGGCGTGGCGGAACGTGAAGAGGGACACGAGGATGTGACTACACGTTTCAAATGAGACAACTATACCCCGGACGAAGGATATAAGACCAGATTTGTTTATTCGATTGAAATCGAAGAGACAAGGATCAGAGTAAGGCATCAGGGTGTTATGTTTTTTATAAGTTATTAAGTCGGAAATTGTTGAGTGGCCTAAGGAATGGTATAATGTATAGTGTCGGAAGAAGAATAAACTTTATTTAGTGATATGAGGTGTGTGAAGTGCGGACTTGATAAAGTGGTGATAGTTGTTTGTGTAAACACATTGGATTTGGAAGAAGTTCTAGTAAGAAGGTTTGTGTTTGAGTGTGAGAAGATTACCGTAAAACGTGAAGTTAATACGGTATGGAGACAACATTGACTGTGCGATATGAGAATGCATTGGATGGTCTATGCTCAACTGAAGCGAAAGTGTGTTTCTCAATGTGCTACATGTCCGAATGGAACTCTACGATTAGTGTCACCTATATAGACGTCACTCGTATCGTCAATGACATGATTTTCAACGAATGAGATTGAATAAGTATAAGGCAAGCCTACAAATTCAGAGACTTGTTTTGGACGATCGTTAATTCGGTATTATATGATTTTTTAAGAAGAGCAGACGTCCTGACGTTTGATGGTCTACGAGAATGGTGGATGGAAGGACTCTCCTGGAGTTATTATTGACTTGGTTAAGAGAGATTTTGATTTAAGGAAAGCAGTTGTGGAGGTCGAGTTGATTAGTTATCACCTTGCACTGAACTTTTACACATGTATTAGATGAATTTGTAATATGGTTTGCAGTAACCTATTGCTTGGATTGATGAGAACAAGTCCGCTAACCACCACTTGTCAGCTGTTTTCTTTCAGCATTGGTCGTTTGCAATCATTCGTTGGTGAGGGTTATAACTTGTAGTTACGATTGGAATGAGTTAGGAGGCTTAGGTAACAATGAAGATTAGAAGTTGCTTCTGTGTTTGAGCGATTGGTTACCCTCCTGTTAGTGACTGGTTAACGTTATTAAGTTTCTAAAGTTGGATTTTTTCTAAGATGCATACATTTGGACTTGAGTGCCCAATTGAAGCTTTCTTAGTACGGCAGAAGGCTCTGGAAACATTCTATGAAATGATTAGTAGAGAGTAAGGGAACCCCGAATTATATGTAGGTAGAGGTACCGAAGGTTCTTCAGAGGAACGCATTACCTCAGTTTCCAAGTGTAAATAATAATCGAAGTATTTGGAATTGTCTTTAATGAGGTTGAGAATGTTGTTATTGTTTTAATCCTCTCCAAGGAATTAAAGAGAGAGGACAAGGTTGTATACTAGACATGAGGTGTTCATCATCTTGTTTTTTTTTACCGATAAGGATTGTATGTTGGATTTAGTTTATGGTCGAACTAAGTGTTAGCTTGTGACAAAAACCTTTTGACAATGTCATTTTGCAAATAGAATCGAGCCATTCCGTTGAGTGTTCACGTTATTCTCGTTTGTTTTATCTCGAGTTGTGAACAACGAGTGATTGTGCACATGTCTGGACATCGAGAGTAAGAATCATCTTTCAAGATGGCGTGGTCTGAATTGGTAATGTTGAGTTAGATTGTTCATTAATAAGAAGAACAAGTTTAGTGGTGTTCGATCGTTTAACCTCGGATGGGCAATCGATTAACACACGACTTTTGTGGAGAACTTTAGAGAATTGTACCTTCCGAACTCTAAGTTTGTTTTGGTCTCCATTCGAAGTGTCAGATAGCGAAGTGTTGATCTTCCAGGAAAAGTTTTGGCATTGGGATTATTGTGTGGATAAGAGTTAAACAATTGGTCAACTTTAGTATCGTTAAATTATTAACCCCGAGTGTTATGGAAACATAGAAGTGTTCTAAGGATAATTTGAGTTTGGTATTGGTGACTCTCTGGTTATTGTAAGTTCTGTCGCGTTACTGCGTTTTATTGATAGAGACCTTGTGTTGATAGAAATCTCGAGTGAATGAAAATTTTGTAAAGAGAATTGATACGGAGCATAGTAACCATGGTCAGATTGGTTGAGCTTAATTGGATGAATTGTTTAGAGTTTAGAATGGAAATTGGAATTTGTGTGTGTTATGATTGCAATATTGCAACGCTGGAGATTTTGGATCGAGGTCACTATTAAGCGGTTGTCAGGCGGATTGTTCTATCGTTGCATGGTTGCAAGTTCTTATTCTATTTGTAATACCCATATACAAAAGACATGCATAAAGCATATTCTTCATATATAAATATTTAAAATTTGGTACTGAAATACAAATAAGTTCTTAGAAACACATTGTATAAGTATAACACATACAACATAAGGTACTAAAACAAGGCTATAAAATAATACAAGATGTTCAAACTACAGAAGATCTCAAAATCCACAGCGGAAGACAAGCCATCAACTAGTAAGGATAATCAAGTCACCTTATCCTTACCCTTAACGGAACCTGGAGTACCTGAAATAACAACTTTAACATGGGGTGAGATAAAACATCTCAGTGAGTTCCCTATCTTAGAGTTATCTCGGCTATAAGGGTCGAACCTAAATAATTCCACGAATACAAAAGACTCCTCTCAAATGTAACCAAACCAAAATGGAACATACAAACAACACTTCGCACAACACTTCTCGTGGGACTCAGTGAAACACCCACCTCAAGTATAAACCACAAGACTTCTCATGGGACTCAATGAAATACCCATCTCAAGCCACTCGAATACTTCCTGTGGGACTCAATGTAATACCCACCTCAAGCTAACACTCGCTTCTCGTGGGACTCAATGTAATACCCACCTCAAGCTAACACTCGCTTCTCGTGGGACTCAATGTAATACCCACCTCAAGCTAACACTCGCTTCCCGTGGGACTCAATGTAATACCCACCTCAAGCTAACGGAGGATACGATCAAATGCGATTCTCATTTCTTACTAGTCTATGGAATCCTGGGTACCTCACAAGTCTTACCATTTCATTTCTTTAAGCTCATACTTTTCATAATTTCGTATTCTTACGGTTAAGTCGGAAAATCGGGAAAAAGTCGAGTAAAAAATATATTCTTCGACATCATAAGAAAATACATAATTTTAGCTTCACAAAGGTATGTGGAACGTTACAAACGGATACCGGATCAAAAGTTACGAATTAAATACCACAATTGAAACCTACAGGTCTCGCTGAGCGAAAAAACTTCTAGAATTCTCGCCGAGTGAGGAACTGCTTGCTGAGCGAGCTATACCAGTTCATGAAATTCCATGTTTACGGGAAACAAATCTTCCCAGCCAACCTCAACTCCAAACATTAACTAATACAGAAAAACATAGTCAAACATGTTCATAAACATAATGCGAGTATTATAGTTAAGTTATAATCGAGTTTTAACCGTTAAACTTTCAATTTCTTAGATTTTCCAATAAAACCCTAAACCACAATATCTCTAAAACTCAACTAAAATCAAAGATAAAAGCTTATAACTAAGAACCCACCTCGGGAGATGAAGATTGGCGGAAAGATTGAGTCGATTCAATGGACAGATGGCGAAGAAAGATGAATTTGAAGTCTTGGGGTTTTTCCTCATCTTCTTCTCTTCTCTCTCTTTTCTTACTTCTTCTTTCTCTTCTTTTCCTCACTAACTTCCTCTTCTTCTTATTTCCTTTCTATTAATAAATATAAAAACATATATTTTACCTTTGTGTCCAAAATTAGAGATTATCCAAAAAATGTCTCTTAATCGGATATTTTATAAAACTTCTGAGTCAGCTGTCGCTCCTGGTATTTTCATCCTAGTACAAACGCGAAAGTGGCGCGGAAAAGGTAGAGTCACCAGCCATGCATTTTTATCCCAAAGGAATGGGAAAGGTAATGCTGCACAAACCCGAGGAAGAAGGAAAACACAAGGCCTTGCGAACCAAAAATCTGGGTTCGGGAGTCGGTTACGACCTCAGAAGGTATTAGCACCCCAGATCGTCCGTCGTACCCGACGGGATCCATGCTTGCTTGTTTTTTTCAAAGGGTGAGAAAAATATAACTGATGCTAAACGAATGAACCGCTAACTGGAATGGGAATGGAAATGAGAAGGGAACTGGAAAAGAGAACAAAAATAAAGAATGGGGAAAATGTAGGGAAAATAAAGAATGTGCTCGAACAGGACCTACCCCGTTGCCTACGTACCTCATCGGGATAATGAGGATCAGAGTCGACATAGTTCGCCTAACTAAGGCGGGAACTATTTGTTTGTGTTTTTTATAGCTTGAACTGTGTATGTCTATGCTCAGGTGTTGCAGGCTCGTCTGGTACGAGTGCATTACCGTCTTGCAAAGTGACAAGTAGTCGCGAGTTCGCACTGAGAGTGAATGAGATAAGAAAGAGAAGTTCCCGCAGGAAAGTCGCTTATTGTTTGTTTTTGCCTTTTAAGAGTTTTGTATGAATTTGGCACAAGGAAGTGAATTCAAACTCTTTTCCATGGAATGTGTACTTGATACTACATTCCAAGATGGAATAATAGAATAAACACACCAAGCAAGGAGAATTTATCTAAGACTTATTTCCTAGGATTAGGGTTTAAGTTCACTAGCTTGTTGAACTTTATTAAGTGTTTTTGTTGTTTTTGTGAAGAAATGTCTTTTATGTTTTCTTTGTGAAACAACCCCTTGATGAGACTTGTACATCATGCTAGACAAGCTTACACTATTCCAAGATGGAATGAATGCAAGTGCCCCATGGAATAAGGCTATACACAAGGGATCCTTTCATGCATTTATTAAGTCTTTTTGGATTTTGTTTGAAGATGAGAAGAGAAAGACTCAAATGGAAAAGGGAAAAACTAAGGGGAACTAAGACACAACCCTAAATTATTTATTAAAATGGTGGTCCTAATGGTGAGTGAGGCTTTTCTATTCCTAAAGAGAAAAAGGAAAAGAGAAAATAAAAAGGATGCAACTTACTTCCTAAGGAAGATAAGTTGGTCCTAAAAGAGGGGGAATCCTACCAACAACAAGTATGGAAATAAAAGGATGAATTAAATGCATAAAGAATGCATAAAAATAAAAGGATAATGTGTAAGGAAATATACCTTTCTCTCCCTACAAAACAAAGGTTAGTGTGTATTTTTATTTAAAATATTAAAGCAAACATACACTAATTAAATCCTAATGACTCTAGGACTCAATCTAAAATCTATCTTAATTCTAGAAGACTAAAAATATGCTAAAACAAAAATACAACACCTACTACAGCCCCTAATACACAAACAACTATGAAAACAATGCAAAACATAATTCCATTTTCTACAGCCAGCATGCAGCATGAAAAGGTACGTGTAAAAAGTCAAATACAGCATGCAAGCATAACAAACAGCATGTATTTTACAGCACCTATATGCAAAGACAACTATGAAATGCAAAATACAGATTTGGTTATTTTCATTTTTTAATGCACAAACTCAACGAAACATGTACCAATTCCTCATGAACATGCATTTGAACCTAGTTCAACATACACAAATGAAAGAACATGAACATTTTTGAAGGATTATGCAAGAATGCATCACATGGTTGATTATGCAATAAGTATGCAAAATATGGCACATGAATATGGCATATAAACATGATGATCATTGATTATGAACATGCAACATGATAGCTCAACAAGAATGCCAAACTCAATGCAAAATTCAAAATTGAAATGATGTGAATGTTATGATCAAACATGTAATCAAATGCAACCAAATGCACATACATACATGATTATGTGAAATGCAACATATCTTGATACAATAACATGCAAAATGACTTAATGCAATGCAAAAGGTGTAAAAACAGAATGCGACATGATTATTCACATGCCAAATGATGCATAAGCATGTAAACAAAATGCAAGAAACCAAGCTATGCACAAAGGAACACATAAATGCATAATATGCAACATGAACAGAAGTGCATCGAAACGACTTGAAATGGGGGAATGAGATGTCGGAACTGACCTAGAAAATTCCCTAAACTCAATACCTAAACATGTGTGAACATTAAAGGTACTAGAAAGAAATACTAAGCTATCAAATAAGCAAAGATTCCAAAATCTAACAGCGTTAACCGGTTAACCAAATGGTTAACCGGTTAATGGTCCTAAAACTGCACTATTTTCTAGCTAAAACGCATGCGTTAACTGGTTAACCAAATGCTTAACCGGTTAACACTGAACCAAAATGTGAAAAAAGTTTAGAAATAAGTGCTTTTGGCCACAAACTCACTTCTAATGATCCCTTACATACCTAGGAACATGTTAACACTAATTTCTACTCAATTAGGCTTATTTACACATGATAGTACCTATAACTATCTACACCTTAACTTCTAATCCATTAAAAATCATAAATAGCAAGCAACACATAACGAAAACGAAATCGATCACAAGCAAAGCAAAAAAAGCAATTAAAGAATGCCGAAATGGCGAGATGAAGAGAATAACTTAAAGGAGAAGTGATTTAGATCACCAACCTACGAAGCAGAGAAGTGCTTTGGTGGATGTTGTAAGAATCGGAGCTTGATCGAAGAGAAAACCACGAAAACCGCGAACCCGCAAAATAAATACGTTCTTGATGCTTGAACCTTCGTGCACTTCCGATAAGCCGAAATCTTCACCAAAATCAGTAGCTTCTTCTTCTACAATCCACAAATCAATGGAGGTTGGAGGCTAAGCTTCAAGATCTTCAAGTTTCAATGTGAAACTTGAAGAGCTTCTTCAAAAAGCATTAGTGAAAAGGGAAAATGGAGGAAAAGTGAGAGAGAAAAAGTGATTTGTGAGAGAGTGAAAAATTTGGAAACTTTTTGGGAACCTTTTGCATGGAAGTGATTAGTGATTATATAAGGGCTAGGCTTGGAGCTAGGTATGGGAATGGAGTTAGGTTTAGGAATGGAGCTAGGTTAGTAGTTCGTTAGGGTTAGGGTTGGAGAAGGAATATTCCTTGGAATATTCGAATATTCCTTGGAATATTCCTTGGAACACTCTAGAAGATGGTAGAACATGGTAGAAGCTTCCAAGCGAAATGGAATGGAATTGAAATGGAAAAACAAGAGGGAAAGAATGAAAGGAAGTGTGGAAAGAAAGTGGAAGGAAAAGTGGAGGGAAATGTGAAATCAACCACTTTTCAAATGACTTTTTTCCTTTGATTTTTTTTTATTATTCCTCCATCATTTCTTGACCAAATTTGAACCATAGGATCATTGTAACCCTAATTTCATGATTTCAATCTTAAAAGTCAGGAGTCGACCCCTTTTTTACCTAGCTCGGTTGCCTTTCCCCGATTCCTCGACTTTCAGTCATATGGCCAGTCGAACCTCTTCCAAAATGAATTTGTGGACGAAATTTGAACCCTAGGAACTTGACACCATATATAAGACAATGGAATCCTCTTTGAATCATAACTTCATGCAAAAGCCTAGTAGAAGTGAAACCCTAATTTGGCCCTTTTCATCAAGAAATGTTGTACTCATTGCCTCTTTTGATCAAATCAAATCTTCCCATGGCTTGTGGCTTCAAATGAAGACTTATGGGATATTGTGAACCCTTCGCACAAGGTTGAGAAGCTTTGTGGCCCTTTGATTGCCTTTGTAATGATTTCAGTTGCTCCAATCATTGATCACATACCCAAGCCTCAACTATGCTATACATGATGCAATGTTTTTGGTTATTTGATGAATCTTATGTATGCAAAATGATATGCAAAATGTTGAGGAAATGAGAGGGCAAATTTTGAGGTATTACAGCTGCCCCTATTCAATCATCTGCAGGCCTGAACGAATAATTGCGAGAGCTTTTAGACGTTCAAGGTATGGAGTGATAGAATACTTGAATAAAACCTGGAAATTTGAACTCGGTGGATAGTAGAAATGCCATATGCTATTTATTTATATTTTTTGTTTTGACCTCTGAATAGGTAGCGGAAATAGAACCAGGTGGAATAGAATCAATGCCAAAAACCTGCACTGTGAATGCTGAGCGAAACAAGCCACAACGAGGGTGCCTGTTGGCGAAATAGGGCTTAACGAGACCGTTAGCGAAACAGAACTCGACAATGTGACTGCTGGGCAGGACCAAGCCACAAAGAAAACACGCGACTGTTGGGCAGGACAAAGCCATGGAAGGTGCCTGTTGGCGAAACATGGCTTAACGAGACCATTAGCGGAATGGAACTCAACAATATGATTGTTGGGCAGGACCAAACCATAAAGAAAACACGCGACTGCTGGGCAGGACCAAGCCACAGAAGGTTCTTGTTGGAGAAACAGGGCTTAACGAGACCATTAGCGAAATGGAACTCAACAATATGACTACTGGGCAGGACCAAGTCATAAAGAAAACACGCGACTGTTGGGCAGGACCAAGCCACGAAAGGTGCCTGTTGGCGAAACAGGGCTTAACGAGACCATTAGCGGAATGGAACTCAACAATATGATTGCTAGGCAGGACCAAGTCATAAAGAAAACACGCGACTGTTAGGAAGGACCAAGCCACGGAAGGTACCTGTTGGCGAAACAGGGCTTAACGAGACCATAAGTGGAATGGAACTCAACAATATGACTGCTGGGCAGGACCAAGTCATAAAGAAAACACGCGACTGTTGGGCAGGACCAAGCCACGGAAGGTGCCTGTTTGCGAAACAAGGCTTAACGAGACCAATAGCGGAATGGAACTCAATAATATGACTGCTGGGCAGGACCAAGCCATAAAGAAAACACGCGACTGCTGGGCAGGACCAAGCCACGGAAGGTGCCTGTTGGCAAAACAGGGCTTAACGAGACCATTAGCGGAATGGAACTCAACAATATGACTGCTTGGCAGGACCAAGCCATAAAGAAAACACGCGACTGCTGGGCAGGACCAAGCCACGGAAGGTGCCTGTTGGCGAAACAGGACTTAACGAGACCATTAGCGGAATGGAACTCAACAATATGACTGTTGGGCAGGACCAAGCCATAAAGAAAACACACGACTGCTGGGCAGGACCAAGCCACGGAAGGTTCCTGTTGGCGAAACAGGGCTTAACGAGACCATTAGCGGAATGGAACTCAACAATATGACTGTTGGGAAGGACCAAGCCATAAAGAAAACAACATCGACTTGGAAAGACCAAGATGTCTGGAAAATGGTATAAGTATCTTCTGCCTGGAATACTTCAGGTTGAAAAGATGTTATAGGTTGTATGCAACACCTCAAAACTGGCCCATGCTGGCATTGATATGCTTGGGTTTATGGCGTAATGCTCCATGAGGATGGAAATGCTACGCTTTAGAGGATGCAAAGTGCAATGATGATTATGCGTATGAAAATGCAAATGATCTCCTGACAAGGAGATTGCAAGTATCCCAGATGGCTTGACTGGGAAGAATGAGGATCACTGCACTGATCTGATCCATCCTGATGAGGAGGAGACAACTTTGCGGGGGAAGCTTTCAATGATATACCAGCCCTGAACTGCCTCCATTGCTAAAAATAAATTGGACTTTGAGATTGGAGTGCCAAGACCTTGCTGGAGATGGACCCTTCTTATACTTTGGTGGGGAGGTGGACACCCCCTGACTTGGCTGGTAACTAGAGGCATGACATTGTTGAGGAAGCAACTTGCTGGGGAGGAAAGACACTCCTTGTACTGCTGGGAATTGCCCCTGTATTAAAGGGAAACTTCTGCTCGGGGAGGGAAAACATCTCTTGCCATTAATGCTGGAGAAGAACTTCAACTTCCAACTTTACCGGGGATGACTGGAGACACCCTGGAAAATACCTGTTCTTGTTCAAACATAAAGAAATGTTCCTCTTGGGAATCTGATTTTAGCTCTGTTAGCAACACTTATACCTGTACCTGCATAAACACAATTGATAGTGCCTGCAACATGGAGAGTTAGTTTGGGACATGTATGTCCCAGGCTCATAGCATGAATCATTATCTGGGCATCTTGACACCCTTTCAGAGTTATATTAAACGTTTTTGTCCTCCTGCATGAGTTAGAAAGCATTCAAATGTTCACAACACCATATAAATCACAATTTGCTGGACGTTTTCGCAATCAATCAATGCTAGATGAAAAAACCCAAAACAAGAAGCAAATAGTCACAAGTTGACTGAAGTTGAATTTTTAATGATTCGGAAAAATGGCCATGAATAGGCAATACAAAGGAAGCAGTTCCCTTGAAAGAGGAAACAGTCAAAAAGGAAAACAAACTATCCTATTGGCAATGTAATGAGTGGATCTCATCAAGTTTCAACCCGGTTATGAATCGTATATCTTCAAGACGATCTCCTCGCTCCGCCCATTGAAAAAGGTAATTGAACTGATCTTCAACCCTTAGAATAACCTCAACTGCATATAGGTTACGGATTTCGCAGATCGCAGTCGTTCGTGTTAGTCCCTCTTTTGCACAGATTTCCCTTTCAGGTTTTCAATCCACCGGGATACCCTTTTTTGCTTGAGCTGTCCGATGTGGCTTTTCAACTCAGCGGGTGTACATTTTTCAAGATTTCCCTAATTTTTGCCCGAGCCATTTATTTTGTTTTTGGCTCGCCGGGATGCCCATTTTTGCTTGGATCATTATTCTGTTTTTATCCAGTGGGTTCTTTTTACATGAAGTATTTTCTTACTGCATCTGCGTTGACATGGGACTGGAAGTCTTCTCCGTCCATGGTTGTCAGCATCAAGGCTCCACCTGAGAAAACCTTTTTAACCACGAACGGTCCTTCATAGTTAGGTGTTCATTTTCCCCTGTGATCGTTAAGAGGAGGAAGAATCCTTTTCAGCACCAAGTCACCTGGTATGTACCTTTGTGGTCGTACTTTCTTGTCAAAAGCCTGCTTCATCCGCCGCTGATACAACTGTCCATGGCATACAGCTGCTAGACATTTTTCTTCAATGAGGCTTAATTGATTATATCTGGATCGGAGCCACTCAACCTCATCTAGATTAATGTCCATCATTAACCTCAACGAGGGGATTTCCACTTCAATTGGTAGGACTGCCTCCATACCATACACCAGTGAGAACGGGGTTGCCCCTATTGAGGTACGCACTGACGTTTTGTACCCATGCAAAGCGAATGGTAGCATCTCGTGCCAATCTTTGTATGTTACAACCATCTTCTGCATGATCTTCTTGATGTTCTTGTTGGCCGCCTCGATGACGCCATTCATCTTCGGGCGATATGGAGAAGAGTTGTGATGCTCTATTTTGAAATCCTGACACAAGTCAGCCATCATCTTGTTGTTGAGATTAGAACCATTATCAGTAATGATTCTTTCAGGAATTCCGTACCGGCAAATGATGTCTCTTTTAATAGATCGGGCTACCACTTGGTTAGTAACATTGGCATAAGATGCCGCTTCGACCCACTTCGTGAAGTAGTTTATAGCAACCAGGATGAAACGGTGACCGTTGGAAGCTGTCGGCTCGATCTTGCCAATCATATCAATGCCCCACATGGCGAACGACCATGGTGAAGACATGACACCCAATGGGTTCGGAGGCACATGGGCCTTATCGGCATAAATCTGACACTTGTGACATTCACGGGAGTACTTACAGCAATCGGATTCCATGGTGATCCAATAATATCCCGATCTCAACAATTTCTTGGCCATAGCATGTCCTCCAACATGAGTACCAAAGGAGCCTTCATGAACCTCTTGCATTAACAGGTCTGCTTCGTGTCTATCCACGCATCTGAGCAGAACCATGTCGAAGTTTCGCTTGTATAGCACACCATCTTGATTCAAGAAGAAACCACCTACCAGTCTTCTGAGGGTCTTCTTGTCTTTACTGGATGCCCCAGCCGGGTATTCTTAAGCCTTCAAGAATTGCTTGATATCATGATACCAGGGTTTGTTATCTTTACCACTGTTAACTACAAAGACATAGACAGGTCTTTCAAGATGGGAGACCATGGTTCGAGGCACAAAATTCTCTTGACAAACTTTAATCATAGACGACAAAGTTGCTAGAGCATCGGCGAATTGGTTTTCATCTCGAGGAATATAATTCAACTTGACTTTGGTGAAGAAAGTTAACAGCCTCCTAACATAATCTCTGTAAGGAACCAAATGAGGTTGATGAACTAACCATTTGCCATTGACTTGATTCACCACCAGAGCAGAATCTCCGAAGATCTCGAGGTTCTTGACTCGCAAGTTGATTGCCTCTTCAACCCCCATGATGCAAGCTTCATACTCTGCCTCACAGCTCCGTCAAACATCAACTTCCATTTGGATTCAGGGTCTGGCCCCTCCTCCGAAAGTGGTTCTTCATAGTCTTTCAACTTGAGGAACCTGATGTCCTCATCCAGAAACTCGAATTTCATGGGTTGATAATCATCGATTGGCTGCTGAGCCAAGTATTCTGACAATAAACTTCCTTTGATTTCCTTTTGCAAAGTGTAATGTATATCATACTCTGTTAGTATCATCTTCCATCGGGCTACCCTTCCAGTTAGAGCCGGCTTTTCGAAAATGTATTTCACAGGATCCATCTTGGAAATTAAGAGAGTGGTGTGAGTCAGCATGTACTATCTTAGTCGGCGAGCAGCCCATGCCAAAGCGCAGCAAATTTTCTCAAGTAGTGAGTAGCGTGTCTCACAATCGGTAAACTTTTTGCTAAGGTAATAAATGGCGTGCTCTTTTCGACCAGACTCGTCCTGCTGACCTAGTACACATCCCATCAATCCTTCAAGCACGGTAAGATACATGATCAAAGGTCTCCCTGGTACCGGAGGCATGAGAATTGGAGGTTCTAGCAGGTACTCTTTGATTCAGTCAAAGGCCCGCTGACAATCTTCATTCCATTTAATTGCCTGATTCTTCCTCAGAAGCTTAAAGATGGGCTCACACGTGGCCGTTAGGTGAGAGATAAACCGTGCAATGTAATTTAGTCTCCCTAAGAAACCGCGCACTTGCTTTTCAGTCTTTGGCTCAGGCATCTCTTGGATGGCTTTTACTTTGGTTAGATCAACCTTAATTCCCTGCTCACTAACAATGAAGCCAAGTAGCTTGCCGGAACGGACCCCGAAGGTGCACTTATTCGGATTCAACCTCAATCTGAACTTCCTGAGTCTATCAAACAACTTTGCTAGATTGACCAAATGCTCTTCTTCTGTTTGGGATTTTTCTATCATATCATCAACATAAGCCTCAATTTCATGATGAATCCTGTCGTGAAATAGCGTCACCATCGCCCGTTGGTAAGTGGCCCCAGCATTCTTCAGGCCAAACGGCATGACCTTGTAACAGAAAGTGCCCCAAGGCGTGATGAAGGTTGTCTTTTCCATATCATCGGGAGACATCTTAATCTGGTTATAACCGGAAAACCCGTCCATGAAAGAGAACACAGAAAACTGAGAAGTATTATCCACGAGCACATCTATGTGAGGCAGAGGGAAGTCATCTTTGGGGTTGGCCCTATTCAAATCCCTGTAGTCTACACACATCCTGACTTTACCGTCTTTCTTAGGGACCGACACAATGTTGGCAACCCATGGAGGGTAACTGGTCACGGCCAAGAAACCAGCATCAAATTGCTTTTGTACTTCCTCTTTTATCTTGATTGCCATATCAGGGCGTGTGCGACTCAACTTCTGCTTCACTAGAGGGCAGTCTTCTCTCAGAGGCAACTTGTGTACCACAATGTCAGTGTCTAAACCAGGCATATCTTGGTAGGACCATGCGAAGACATCAACATATTCTCGAAGCATAACAATTAGGAGAGTCTTGATAGATTCTTCTAATGCGGCCCCGATCTTAACTTCTTTCTTGTCTTCTTCAGTACCCAGGTTTATCACTTCGACGACCTCTTCATGCGGCTGAATCATCTTTTCCTCCTGTTTAAGCATTCTGGCTAACTCTTCAGGTAGTTCGCAATATTCTTCACCCTCCTCATCGGCTTGATAAATTGGATTGTCATAGTCATACTCAGCCATAACAGGGTCGTCATTGATAAGACCCGGTGACGATCACCTGCATGAATGGTGATTCATGCAAGGCTTTAGCAAAAACTTGAGAAAAGGAGAAACATTGCCATTTTAAAACTTTTCTTTCTTTTTGAAAAACAAAAGCAAAAAATGAAAGACAAAGAACAACATGGATGAATGTGAAATGTCAGCTTTATTTATGATTATGAATTGTGTTAAGAACAAAAGAACCCTTACAAAAAGCTACTATGCCTCGGGCAAGACATAGTGCTTGAGTACAGAAAAAACAAAAACAAAAATTATTACTCTTCGAAAGAGGTGACTGAGATAAGCCTTTCTGATGTCCAATTGTTAAGTTTAGTCCCTGGAATAGCAGGCCTGATCCACTCATCTAAGTTACAGTCACTATCAACTGCGTTATCCTGCACGACACTGATGTTTCCATAATCCACCACTCCCGCACTCGTGAAAGTAATCAGGCTTTGACGATCTTTAGCACTCGGTTTAGACGATGATTGCCCAGGATGGTAACCAATTCCGAACATATCTTTCTTTTCTGGCACTTCTACTAGACTGCCCCATCCTTCTCGCACCCCTGACTCTACCAACTCAAGAGCTTGCTTATAAGAGGCCACGGAAACCCCCTTCTTTGGTTCTTAAAGAGAAACTGCCACTGCGGATGCTTGTTCAGTTTTCAGGGGCTCAAAAGCCTGACATGGAGTCTCAACTATTTCGCCATCCATCTCTACATACTTGAATGAAGCCAGATGACTAACAAAAATGTCTTCTTCCCCACTGACAGTTACAATTTGACCCTCCCAGACGAACTTTAGCTTTTGGTGAAGTGTGGACGATACTGCTCCTGCTGAATGTATCCAAGGTCTTCCAAGCAAACAACTGTATGCCGGCTGTATATCCATTACGTAAAATATGGTATTGAAGATTTGTAGACCTACTTTAATTGGTAACTCCACCTCCCTGAACACTGATCTTCTCGACCCATCAAATGCTCTAACTACCAGGTCACTAGGCTTTAAAACCACTCCATCATAATCCAACTTCATCAATGCCTTCTTGGGCAGAACATTCAACGACGAACCGGTATCTACCAACACATGAGAGAGTACTGCACCTTTACATTCTAAAGAGATATGCAGTGCCCGATTATGAGAACGCCCTTCAAATGTTAGATCCATGTCTGTAAAGCCCAATCTGTGACTGGCATTGACACTAGATACCACCGCTTCCAACTGATTTACTGAAATATCCTAAGGCACATACGCCTTGTTCAGAATATTCAAGAGAGCCTTCATGTGGGAGTCAGAACACATCAGCAAGGACAAGATGGAAATCTTCGACGGAGTCTGCTGCAGATGGTCCACAATCTTGTAATCGCTCTTTATGATAATTCTCAGAAATTCTTCAGCTTCTTTATCAAAGGTGATGTCTAGATCAGTCACTGGTGCGGGATCATTGACAACCATTGGTTGCTTCCCTCTTGCCTTAGCCTGGGCTTTTGCGGTGTCTCTGGGTGGTATCACACTATTTCTTAATGTTTCCGGCACGAATAACCTTCCACTTCTAGTAAAGCCCCCTACTCCAACGTTTTCTACTTGAGCTGGGGTCGTACTAGACGTGGCCAACTCTTGCTTCTGGCTGTTACAGTATACTTCGCCACCATAATTCCAGGGAATGGCTTTATCACTTTGATACATTACTGGTCCTGCAGTGGTGATGGTTATCGGTGCCACTCTGGCCTGTTGAGGAACTTGAGACGGATCATAGAAGATGGTTACTGTAGAGACTTTGCTTTCCTTTACAACCTTGTCAAACTGCAACACTCCTTCATTAATCATGCTCTGGATCCCTGCTTTCAACTACTCACAACCATTTGTAGCTTCAGCACATCCCGAACAATCAACTTCACACCCAGGAAAAACACCCTTCTGTGACAAGCAAACTTTAACAACACTTAACGGAGTCTGCAGGTCATCGACGTCATGCACCAAGTTTAAATTCTCCCCTTCATCAACTGCCCCGACCGTACCTCCGTGAGGAGGCATGGGGTTCTGAATTACATTAGGAGTAGGAGCAAAGTTGATTGCTTTGGAATCTACCAGGTCTTGGACTACATACTTCAAAGCTCTGCAGTTTTCTATGGTATGTCCGGGGACTCTGGAATGAAATTCACATCTAGCGTTTGTATCGTAACCCTCAGGGAGTTGCCCCGGCTTCGGGGGTTACAAAGTTTTGAGCTGAACCAACTGGAGTTATAGGAGATTCTTCAAAAGCTGCGAATAGGACATCGGTGGAGTTTCGAAATGTCTTTCTCTGGTCTTCTAGGGGTAATATGGACGAGGAGCTCTTTGTTGATACCCTTGTTGGCGTTGTTGTTGTGGTTGTTGGACTTGCTGTTGAACAGGTTGAGCTGAGATAGTGACAGGGGCCACTTGCTGATAAAAACCTCTGTTACTTCCTCCCTTCTTCGTGTACAATGCCCTGGTCTCTCCTTCTATCCTCTTCACGAAGGGCTTCTTGACACCAGAGCTCGAAGTGCCCCCATTCTGAATCTTCCCTTGCTTGATCCAGCTTTCTACCCTTTCGCCCGTCAAGATGATATCTGAGAATCCACTTGAGGAACATCCAGCTAGCCTTTCCATGAAATGCCCAGGGAAGGTATCCAAGAACAAGTCTACCATTTCTCTCTCCAGCAAAGGTGGTTTCACTCTAGTAGCCACTTCGCACCACCTTTGCGCATAATCTTTGAAGCTCTCGGAGTTCTTCTGAGTTAAACTTTGAAGTTGAGTGCGACTGGGCGCCATGTCGATATTGTACTGATACTGTTTGAGGAATGCTTCTCCCAATTCCTTCCAGCTTCTCACAGAGCTTCTCTCTAGCTTTATATACCATTCCAAGGATCCTCCAGAGAGACTATCCTGGAAGTAGTACATCCAGAGCTTTTCATCCCTAGTATGGGCAGCAATTTTCTGGTAGAATGCCTGCAAGTGAGTCTTTGGGCAGGAGCTACCGTTATACTTGTCAAAAGTAGGCGGCCTGAATTTGTGAGGAATAACCACCCCGAAGACTAGGCCCATGTCAGACACGTCTATCCCCAAAGTGTCTCTGCACTCGAGGGCTTTGACTTTCTCAGCAAGCATCAAGAAGTCTTGAAGATTTCCTTCTCCGCCGAACCCCATGTCGTTGTTAAAAGGAGAGAATTGATCCTCCTGTCTGTCTCGTACCGGAATGAAAGTTGTTGTGACCTGTTCTGGAACTTAAGGTCCACCTGGGCCATTGTTGGTGTTGGGAGGAGTCACTTGCACGATAGGAGTGGTTACAGGAGGATTAGTCTGAGGAGGGTTGAGCCCTTGAATTGCATTCCTTAACTCTTGTTGTCCCTGAGCCATCCCTTGCATCATGACCATGAATTCTCCCATTCTGGTGTGAAACTCATTAAGCTCAGTTTGCATAGCGTCCATGACTGTCCTCTGGTTGTTACGAGTTGCGTAGCGATGCGGGATATTCTGCCGAAGATGCCGGGTCTTGGAAGCTCTCGCAATCTTTGCCTGAAACACATATAAGTTAAGCAACCTATAGAAAACCTGCAAAACAAAGAAAAAAATGCAAATGATGCGTATGCAATGCAATGTGTTCCTTTTATTCCCAAGGCTTCATTTACTTTCTCATTCTGGTGTTGAGAAAATATCCCTTGCAAGAAAATCCTGTGTGACATTCGAATCTGAAGTGGTGGCATTTATTTTGTGTCCGTGCAATAGATATAACCAGAGACTTCAAGCAAATCGGAAGACAATTGGAATAACAAAGATCCTTACAAGGTACAAATTCAATATGCCAAGAAAGAAAAAGTACATCAAGAAAGAGGGGATTCCCACAACAAGCCTGTGGGTAATCCAAGTCATATGCACATATAACTAAAGCTTAGGAAAGTCCACATCCTGTAATCTCCAACTGAGGCGCTTGACATTTTGCAGCATCTGAGCTATATCTGGATGCGTAGGCTTCTGTACGAGCTTCTGAATTTGGATATCCCTAAGGTCAAAGGAGGCATGTAGTTCCTCGATTTGTTGTAGGAACACCTTTTCACTTTCTTGGCTTGTAATGGAATCATTCTTGGCCCTCTTCACATCAGCTTTCACTTTCAATTCTTCTATTTCTCTTTGAGCTTCCTTTACTGCTTGTTGGCTTTCTACTAGAATTTGGAGACGACTCTTCTCTTGATGATAAGCCTTCTGAAGGAGCTCTCTCTTTCCATCCAAAGAATCCTGAAGACTCTTGATTTCCAGCTTATGCTTGACTTCCAGCTCTTTTTGCTTCATCAGATTGTCTTCCCACTTCTCTTGCCATAAGGTGACAGCTT
The DNA here is from genome assembly GCA_963966055.1 of Lathyrus aphaca. Classification (NCBI taxonomy): domain Eukaryota; kingdom Viridiplantae; phylum Streptophyta; class Magnoliopsida; order Fabales; family Fabaceae; genus Lathyrus; species Lathyrus aphaca. Next base: position 451,952,436 of record OZ014519.1, on the reverse strand, counting down.
CATTGGCTTCATTCAAATACTTCCTCTCCTTCCGGCGCTGGGCCACCTTGCGAGTTTCAGTTAATCCCCTTTTCTTGAAGTAAAGCTCTCTCTCTTGAAAATCTTGTTGCTTGAGCCTGACCATCTCTTCAGCTTTATGAGTTCTTTCCTCCAACTTTTGATTATGCATCTTCAATTTCTGGCATGAATTGTAGGCTTCTTGATTCTCCAATCTGAGTTGTTGAACCAAGGCTTCCAACTTTTGATAATCTTGAAGAGGCACTGAAGTTGTGGGTGTTATCTCCTTGGGGTAGAGAGGTGTTTCTCTAGAAAATGGGAGAAACTGTGTCTTCACACGATCCTCCAACCAGCTGGCGAAAGGATCATAAGTGTTGGGATCTACTCTCCCAAAGTCTTTCTTTCCTTTCATTACTCTAACTTCCCAAGCTTGGGATGCTAGTATGCTCATCTTGAAATTTCCTTCTGCTGGAAAGTATAAAGACTCATTTGTATCTTCAATCAAAGGTACATCTCTTAAAGGATAGCCAAATTGTTTCCTGGATAAGATAGGATTGTAGCTGATCCCACATTTCCTTCCTATCAAAGGCACATTTGGAAAGCTACCACAACTGACCAACATTTATTTGCCCACAAGATCTCTATTACATCCCCAAGCAATGTCAGCTGAGGTTAAGCCCATTAATCTTTTGGACCACTTCCAAGACTGTTTCAAATCCTAAAAAGGTCCTGATTTAGGGAGTTGCCTTACAAACCATTCAGCAAATAGGGGAGCACAACAATTTACATGTCCCTTCCTCTTTTCATTCCTGTGGTGAACTCCATAATAGAAGTCATCTAGCAATGTAGGTACAGGGTTTCTTTTGACAAAGATGGTAATGGCCTCCATGCTAATCAACCATTTCTCTCCTGGAAATAAACTTATTTCGTACACTATCATGGCTAACAATGCTTTGAAGTCTACCCATTTCTTTCTCAATGCCATGATATGTGCCTCTGTGACAAGAAAATCCAAAGGGATCCTCTTACTTTGGCCAGCTTCTAATCCCATCTTGAGTCTGAGCATACTCAAATGACAGGCAGCAGTGATATCCTCATGAGGAGAGGTCCTCTCTAAAGCATAATAAGGCATACCTTCTTTAATGTGAATATTCAGCATACTAGAAATCTCCTCTAATGTAGGTGCCAAGATATAATCAGGGAAAATAAAGACCCTCATCTGTGGATCATAGAACTGCAACAAAGAATGCAAGCTATCCCTCTGGTCAACTGTGGGCTTGCTCACATAATCCAGTATCTTGCCAAACTTTTTCCTGAAATCATCAAGGACTTTGTCACCCATCAAGCTAATCAATCCCTGAATACTCTCTGTCTCCGGTTGCGGGAATGTATAGTGGACATTTTTCTTCCTTGGAATCTCCATGTTGAAGCAGCAAAAATGACCAGAAATGGGAGGTAATGAACCCTGAGAACAAAAAGAACACAAATGATTAATGGTGTTATTATGTTATGCAAGGCAAGGCATGTGATCTGTGATGTGTCTATGTAGTGAATCAAGTGATCAAGTGTCTATGCAAGTCCACAACATCATCACAAGTATCTCTGATCAGGAGTTCATGATTTCTGAATCCATAATTAACAGAACAAGATCATATCAATGAAGTATACTAGCATACATGGGTATGTTGAAGTTTCGGGTTCCTGCAAACCTGTAAACCCCTCCCAATCTCACAGGTGTGCTACTTGGGTCAACATCATGGACTTTCAAAGCCGAATAACAATAATACGTTCACTATTTCCGAGAAATGGCTCATGACCAAATCAAGGAATTGGTTTGGCATTATGTATTACTCAGGGAGGTCTCAGTTGAGTCCAAGGAAACAAGCATCCCTCATAAGTCCTCAACTTCAAGCACTGAATCGAGAAACAATAGTACATTCATCCCGAAGGGTACAATACTATTGTCATACGAACAGTTTGCCTTAATTGGATTCCTATGAGAGAACCATGCCATCATATGCGAGTCCCCAGTGGGCCCTCAGATGCGAGTGAGTTTGCCAACAAATGTGGTCTGCCACTGTCATCACTGGAGAGGGATGTTTCTAAAAAGGTTCTTAATGATCGGTCCCCTGACTTCACATAACTATCAAGGTTGTGTATTGCCCCAGAAAGATTCCGGCATCAATACATTTCCGAGAAGGTCGCAAGTCAAGGTGTGGAACTCACTACTACCAACATAGCAAGATGCCATGAAGCCAAAGTGACTGTCCACTCTAAGTCCTAGGGTGAACTCGAGCCCCGGTTACGATCTCATCTCACAGTAACCCCATCCCACAGAAAAAATGAAACCAGCACAGTCCAGCATATGATGCATGTGAAATAAATACTGAAAGCAGTAAATAAAAGTTGTAAAATAAACTGTAAACGAAAACAGTAGTTGCACCCCAAAATTTGCCCTCACCTAGACAAGACATTGTGTACTAAGGTGTCCCAAGAGGTTCAAAAGGTTCACAAGGTTCATAAGGCATCTCAAGAGGTTCACAAGGTTCACAATGTTCACAATTAGTCAGAAAGTCTGACAGTCCCCTTAGACAAAGCATCCTCTTAAGCAATACACCCTAAACTAGGGTTTTGGATTTCATCAGGATAAATGGACTTACAAGGCCTCAAGTAAGCTTCATAGCACCCTATATGTCTTCAAGAATCCCTATGTCAAGTTTCAAGGCTTTCCCAAAAGGTTTGCTCAGTCAAATGATCAGATAGGTTAAACTTAGTCAAAGTGGTTAAAAAGTCAAACTGAGGTCAACTGTGGTCAAACCAAAGTCAAACTTCATGATTTTTTTTCCAACATCAATTTTATGAAGTAAAATTCATCATTTGATCAAGGGTTGATCATGATTCATCAAGGAGATTTCAGATCATCAAGAATCAGGAGTTTCTAAATTAGGGTTTTCATAGGAAAAGTCAACTGAACTTTGACCAGCCATAACTTTCACATGCTTCATCAAACATTTCCAATCCAAAGCTCATTTTGAAGGAAATTAAATTCTCTACAACTTTGTGTCTCAAAATCCATGCCCAAAAATGCTTTATTTGAAAGGTATGAGCCAAAACATTACAGGTCATTTCAAAAGTCAACAAAAAGTCAACATCTTCCAAAGGGCATAACTTGAAAATGGTAAAAGATATGGACATGAGACCAAAGAGGTTTGTTAGAGGAATCTTTAAGCTTTCCAAAATGTCCAAGAACACCTCCATAACCTTAAAATTGAGGGACTTATGTCTTTGAAAAGTTGGGAAATTTTTGAGAGGTTTATTGAGCAAATGGGGTCTTAGAACCAACTTTTTCCACTTGGGCTTGCATTTTTATGACCCAATCACTACCATGACATCATGCACGAACAAAATATCATTTATTCAGATTTTTTATTTATTTTGATTTTATACATTAAAAATCATTTTAAATCAAAAATAAAATATGAAAGGCTCAATATTTGATATGATCTTCATTCTAGAAATTCATAAACATGATTTAAAGTTGATTGGAAGATTCAAATTCGTGCTAAATCAAAGAGGAAAGGATTTATGTGATATTTTGACCAAAATAGCAAGTTGTATCTTCATGATCAAGTAATCTCTACAAGGCCCATAAACCTATGACTTTCTGACCTAATTTGCTTCCAATATATACATACAAGTGATCACAAGTACAAGGATACGAATTGACAGCCTCCAAGAACACTTTGCTCATTCAAAATTTTTCTTGAAAATTCAATTTTCGGTTTCATATTTACAGGGAAATTAAAGGTATTCTAAGGACATAGACATGATCCTTGAACATCATTGATACGATCTCAATGCTTTACATCATCAAAATCATCCCTGAATGCATAAACCGAACCTCTTTTATTCTTGATTTTGAAATTTTCGATTCCATTTATTTAGCTAACATAAACTAATTTTGTTGTTTGATTTGTGTTAGTCATGACCTATAGATGATTTATGGACATTTTCTTAAAGAATCGTAGCCTAGAACATAAACTGCCATTGTTAGGGTTTCGGGTTCCAAATTAGGGGTTCCTAAAAAACCAAATATAAATGGATTCAAAGAACATGGATAGACTGTATGAATCATAAGGAATTCATTGGTATAGTTAATTTGATGAAATTGTACCATTTGATTGATGTTTGAGTTTCGCAGGTCATGAACATGAAGGAATTCGCAGGAAAAATTGTAGTTGAATTCGTATAAATTTTCGCAGGTATCCTGAAGAAGATGAAGTCTGGATGGCGCCAAAATCAAATTCAAAAACTGTTTTAAAAATATAATGTTTGTTTGCTGGTTATATGCTGAACGCGCCCCATGTGGCTCAGTTGGTTTGTGTGTTTGCTGGTGAATATAATGGTCCTGGGTTCAATTCCCCCCAGGCCATTTTGTTTTGCTGCATTTTATTTGATTTTTGATAGGTGATAACAAAAGGATTGCTGCTCACATTGTAAACACCAAGGCGCGCTTGGCCTGATGGTGATGTTGTTGGTCCAGCGTGTGGAGAGCCTAAGGCCTGGGTTCGAATCCCAGCCCCAGGTATGTTATTTTTCTCAATTGTTTTTATTATTTTGTTTTTGTTTATTTCATATTTAATTAATTTAATTAATCTCTTAAATAATAATTCCTAAAACAAATGTTTTATATTATTTTCTTATACCAAAAACTCATATTTTTAAAAATTCAAACTTTATTTTCCTAAAATCAAATTGTTTATATTTATTTTATTATATTTATATTTATTATTAATATTGTATATATTTTGTAAATAAATTAATTATATTTAAATTAATAATTAAAAACCCTTATTCTTATAACCATAACCCTAATCCTAATTTTTATAAGTCTAACCCTAACCCTAATTTTTCTTAATTTTAAAATTAAACCTAATTTTCTTTATAAATTATAATTAATCATTAATCATTTGTTAAATATGTGAATAATTTAATATTTATTTATTATTATCAAAAACCTATTTTCTTAATTAAATTAAAAAATATATTTTCTAATATTAATTTTGCTAATTTCTTATTTCTATTATTTTTATTTTTCTAACCTTTTATCTTAATTCCCATTATTACTGATAATTATTCTTTATTTATTATTCTTTATCTTTATTATATTTCTCGATTATATTGTAATTGTCCCGAAGCTTTGTAATAGTTTAGTTTTATATTTTTGCTTTATTTTTATTATGAATGTATCTACTGTGTGGTTAGTAATTCTAGGGTGTGAATAACATACTTGTAATTAAAATTAACTTAGAATAATTAACTTAAATAAGATAAATATTTGAATATGAACATACACACACGTAAGTCGATCTTCGATCGCCATCTTGCACTTTCTAGGGTTACCTCTCATGTTGCCTATTTCAAAAGGTCAAGTAAGGTGTCTTAAGCAAAGTCCTTTCATAAATATCATCAAGTCCCTTCATTCTATAAGATCAAGTCCCTTCGAGGTTGCCTATGATAAATGATCTTGTCCCTTCGAATAAAAAGATGATAAGTCCCTACGAATTGCTAAAGACACCTTGCAGTTGCCTATATTCAGATGTCCCTACACATGTCCCTTATCACATCCAAGGTAATGACTACCTATTCCTTAATAATAGGGATAGTCTTACCATTGAAAGAACATAAGAACAGTAAAGACTTAATATAGGGTAGGTTCCTCTTAATTACTTGCTCACACATTTCAAAATACTTTTTACACCTCACTTTTCAAACAAATTTTCAAAAACAAGTCTTTGTATACATCCATACGAGGACCATTACAAAGTACTTAGAAAGTTTCTAATCACACACTACATCTTTCTCAAAACAATGCAAAGTGAGCTAAGTAACTAAGAGCCCATGGATAACCATGGATATAAAGGATGCTAATACCTTCCCTTTGTATAACCTACCCCCCGAACTCAAAATCTTTTTAAGGTTTTTCCTATTCTTTTATGTCCTTTCCTTTTGGATAAAATAAAAGTCGGTGGCGACTCTTGCTATCCGCAATATTTATAGAAAGTCAGTTCTCCCACCGTGTTACAGAATTGGCGACTCTGCTGGGGATAATATTAAAGAGGGGTACCCTTAGGAATTAGATCACTTTAAATTGTTTGTTTTGTTTGCTTTATTTTATCTGTTGGGATTTATGTGTGAAAGATCCTAACCCGGATCTAGTGTACCTTAGGTAAATGGCAATAGACCAAGGAAACTGTACGGCGTATACCCATATGGTTGATCTTGTGGCCATAGTTAGTGTGACTTCTTGGTGGGTGCTTATGTTCCTTAAGTAAGTTAAGGATAATATGAGGCTGCCATATGTTGTCAATACACTAACTGACTTTTAGAACCCCAGTCATCCCATCTTGGCCTTTAGAAAGTAGTGAGATAACCGGCTTTGGTAAACACTGAAGTTGGTTGATACTCGATGCTACACTCATTGAGATCCTAAACTTGGAGGGTTTTGGTTGGCAAGTAAGTTGCCTACTGAACAACCACCCTTGGGAAGGATCAATGATATTGAGATCCCTTAGAACCTGGTTACTTTTGTAGGACAGGATGAACCAACTAAACTTCAAGGGAGGGTACTTACCTTTAAACCTCATGCAAGCCTTCAAACCTAAGGCTATTGTGGGACTTGTTTGTGTGTGCCACATGTTTGTGATTGAGCATAACATCATGACATCATGCATCATAAGCATAGCATTTTCACTAACCATTTCAAGGACCAAAGGATTCATCTTTGTTACTTGTTGCAGGTCATGGCTTCTGCTCGTAGGAATACTATCCGGATCAACTTTGTAGGAATACCTCCTAAGTTTAAGAATTGGTCTCTCAAGTTTCTGAAAACTCCCAATTCATCAAGAGGCATGGTCACCTACTGGATCTAGTCACTTCAGGTTTCAATGAAGACATGATGAGTGTCTTATTTCAGTTCTTTGATCCTAAACATCATTGCTTCATATTCCCCGACTATCAGCTGGTTCCTACAATGGAAGAATTCTCCAAACTATTGGGTATACCTATCCTTGATCAGAGACCCTTCACAGGATTAGAGAAGGAGCCCAAATCTGAAGTCATTGCTGCAGCCCTACATTTGAAGAAATCAGACATTGTCCTAGAAACAAGAAGTGGAGTTAAGGGTATCCTTGCCAAGGTATTGATGGAGAAAGCTCAAGTGTTCTTGAAGGCTATGAGTTATGATGCTTTTGAGGAGATCTTAGCCCTATTGATCTATGGTTTAGTGTTGTTCCCTAATCCAGACTAGTTCATAGACATACATGCCATCAACATATTTCTGACTCGCAATCCAGTGCCTACATTACTTGGAGACATCTTACATTCTCTCCACACTCGTACTATGAAGGCGAGAGGAACTCTGATGTGTTGCATACCTCTATTGTCTAGGTGGTTTATTTCTCACCTTCCTCGATCAGTGATGAAGAATGAGCAAGGATTCAGATGGTCCAAGAGGATCATGTCACTTTCTCATCCATGGAGAATGTTACTATCATTAACCATTGTGGGGAGTTTCCTAATGTGCCACTCCTTGGCATAAGAGGGGGCATTACCTACAATACTTCTTTAGCTCTACGTCAGTTTGGTTATGCTCGGAGTGATGGTCCTCATGACATGCTTATTCAAGGTATTGTGTTCGACTACGACAACGATCGGCAAGGTTACCGTCAGAGGTTCATACGAGCTTGGGGTAAAGTGAACAAGGTTGACAGTAAGACTCTGGAACCAAAGTATTCCATTCCTATGGAACCTTATCTCAAATGGGTACGAGCACGTGCTCAGACTCTTATGATGCCATATCCTGCTATCCTGCCAGTTACCATGGAGCCTGTTGCTGAAGGAGATACTCCTTATATCATCCTTCATCCAGACATGCCCACTGACATGGAAGAGTTGCAGAGGTCCTGGAACCAATTGAAGGAATAAAGGGATACTTTTGAGACTCATTTCAAAGCTAGTCAAGAAAGAATCCTGGAGCTGACAAAGCAACTTCACGAGGAGCGGAATCTCAACTCATACCTCAACACAAAGAGGAAGCGTCCATGGGAGACTTAAAACCCCATCTTTGTATTCATTTCATTTTGTTGTAAGCCCAAGAGGCAAACAAGTTCATTAATTACTAATAAAAGTTTACTTTCTGGTTGTTTAAACAAATTAAAATCTGGCGGTCCTTGAAAACATTGCATATGCATTTACATACCATATCATTGCATCACAGGTTTCTTATGAACAAGTATCTTATCTTCTCGCTGTTTATTTCAGCAGAAATAGCTCTTGAACAGACTGTCAAATATCTCCAGGATCAGAATGCACAATTTCAAGAGCTGATCCTGAACTTGTCCAAGGGACAAGATGAGTTGAAGACATTGCTGGCTAAGAAGAAGAAGAAGACTAGGAAATCAGGAGGCCTTATCAATCTGGGAAGAAGATTCAGAGGTCCTATCAAGACAAAGGAATAGATTGAGGATTCTGAGTCTGAGAATTCTGAGAAAGAGGGAGGTAGTCTCCATGATACTGTGGGAGATTCTGATTCTGAGGCAAATTATTATCATGATCCTGCTAGTGAGGAGAAGTACAAGATGCTGGTAGACAGAATGAACGCTATGGGACTACAAAAATCTTTTGGGCTTGATTTTGAAGATCTGAGTTTAGTTTCTGGAGTGGTTATACCTATTGGTTTCAAGGTTCCTGTTTTTGTGGTGTATGATGGTGTCTCATGTCCTAAGCTGCATTTGAGATCCTATGTCCGGAGAATTCAACCACATACTGCTGACAAGAAATTGTGGATTCATTTCTTCAAAGAGAGCTTGTCTGGAGCTCAATTGGAATGGTACTATCAACTGGAAAGTGTCAATATTCGTGATTGGAATGATCTTGCTGAGGCCTTCTATAGGCAATACCAATATAATGCTGATTTAGCACCTACTCGCATGCAGATCCAAAGATGTCTATGGGTTCTAAGGAGAGTTTCAAAGAGTATGCCCAGAAATGGAGAGATCTGGCTGGCAGGGTTCAACCTCCTCTGACAGACAGGGAGCTAGTAGATATGTTTATGAGTACGCTGAATGGTCCTTTATATAGTCACCTCATTGGAAGCTCATCATCTGGTTTCACTGAGTTGATAATGACTGGAGAACGTATGGAAAGTGGAATAAGAAATGGTAAGATACAGGTGGGTGCCTCTTCACCAAGCACTGCTAAGAAGCCCCCTAGTGGGAAGAAGGAGTCTAATGATGTGTATGGTCAACATAGTCGTAATAGGAGTCACCAATTTGTGGGAGCAGTTCACATCTCCAACCCTACCCCTGGAGCACCAAAGTAACAACAAAACAATCAACAGAATCCTAGAAGACAGTTCACTAAGATCAACATGTCACTGGCCCAAGCCTTGCAACACATGTTGAAAGGGGAACTAATTACTTTGAGGGATCCTCCTCAGAATCCTAATACATCTTCTCCTCGATACTGTAAACAACCCAAATTTGCCCTCACCCATTCACACCATGGCTTGTGATCTCCTCATATGCATAAACTCAATCATAGCATCTCATATCACATTTTTGGTTCATTGCATTGGTTCAAAGTCATCTGCACCTAGGGTTTGTGATCTGAGCAATCCAAGAGCTTCTTGAGCCACTCCAAAGGTCATCAATCACTTCAAATGGGTCCATGTATGTTCAAACATCATATTATATCCTCTCAAAGTCAAGAATGTCAAAGAATCACAAGAACTGAAAATGGCATGGAAGCAGAGCCAGGTTTAACTGCACAGATGACCTAGAATTAGGGTTTTGGTTTCAGAGGCCATAACTCCAAATTTTTTGGTCATTCTTGTTTATATTGGTCTCTATATGTTATGAGGATCATGCATATCAAGTTTCATGAAGAAATTCCATGGGGAAGGCATCTAATCAAGAGTTGACTTCTTGTGCAAGTCAGTGCAAAATCAGGGCATCTGAGGCCCCCAATGACCCAACCAAAGGGTGTTCTCCATCATTTTGAATGTGTATGATCTTTATTTGGTCATAGAAGATGTTATAAGTTCACAAAATTGAAGAATTTCAAGCCATTTGCAAAGTTGCCATCTTGGGAAAGTGACTTGTATTGAAAACTTGCTATTTTGGGAAAGTTTTTCAACCTCCTCTTATTGATTCAAAAATGCTTCAAATGAGAAAACTTTGGTCATGAAAGTTGTAGATTGGATCATTCCCTTTTCAAAAAGTACAAGAACTTTTTCTAATTCATTTTGGATCAAAAGTTATGGCTTTGCAAAGTTGGGAAAAATCATTGAAATTTCACTTTTGCACAAAAAGGAAAACTTGCAAAACCTCATGCCAAGGCCAAAGATGACTTAAAAGTGACTTCTAATCTTCATACAAACACAATGCAATGCCTAAAATTCAGATTGGCCCAAGAAATTTCTCATTTTCATGCCTTGATGTCCAAGTATCATAAGCCATTTTTCATGAAAATCACAAAGAGGGAAGTCTTGCAAGAAGGTTTCCTTTGGTTTTGTTTGGTCTCTAATCATTATCAAAGTGTCATAACAACATTATGTGATGCATTTTGCTGCATATTTCTTAAGAGATGTCACATGTTCATGGCCAAAAGTCACAAAGTGTCACAAGTTGCCAATTGGCAAAACACATGCTATCTTGCAATCCAAATGTTGCAGTCCTTCACAAACCATCCAAGGGTCCTCCTTAAAGTTGGCTGAGGCAATCTAAACACAGAGATCTCCTCTGCCATGGCCCAGACCCCCAAGTACAACTTGACTTGACATTTTGGCAGCTTGAGCCATACCAATCACAACAATCCACATCAACTGCTCTGACCTCTCTAGTTGTAATAAGTGGACCAAAGCCAGCATAACACACCACACACACAAGCCTGAAAGGTATCACAAGACATAGTTATCAAAAATTGCTCCAACTGGCAAAAACCATTTCAAAAACACTCAGCACAAGCCTAAAACACAATCCAACTTGCACCAAAAATCTGTCCCAAACTTCTCTGAATTTTTCTTCACACAGCCATCAAACTTCACCTTTTCTTTCACCAACAAGTCACAAATCACCCTTTGAACAAGAACCACCCCTTGAAACAACTTGAAACATCTCACAAAAGGCCCTCCATTTCTGCTACACCAGAGCAAAACAGCCATAACCAGCCATTCTCAAAGCTCTCCAAGCTTCATTTCATCATCAGGGTGTTCAAAGGAGAGGGACTGCACCAAGTTTGAGGCCAGAAAGCTCCAAAGTTCAAAGCTCCGGTTCAGGTATCATCAAGAACATTTTTTTCCAGAAATGTAATCTCTTGTTATAGGATGATAGAGTTTGTTTCACTGATCATGTTAAGCTTTGAAACACTGAAAACGGTTGAGAAATGAGTGTGTATGTATGTTCTGAAGTTTTTGCAGTTTTCTTGATTTTGCTCTAATCTTGTTGTTGATACATTGTAAATGTGATCTTGTGATTGATTCATGCTTGTGATTGATTCATGTTTGTGGTTCAAGTGCAAAAAATGACATTTTTGAAAAAAGTCAAAAATAACACATAACTTCCACCATTGGAAGTTAAGTACAAAAATGACATTTTTGAAAAAAGTCAAAAATAACACTAACTTCCACCATTGGAAGTTAAGTACAAAAAATGACATTTTTGAAAAAAAGTCAAAAATAACACATAACTTCCACCATTGGAAGTTAAGTACAAAATGTGACATTTTTTAAAAGAGGGCCTAAAATAACACTAATTTCCACCTTTGGAAGTTAAGTGCAAATGTGACATTTTTTAAAAAATTTAAGAATTGGATCCCCTCCTTTGGGCAGTGATTTTGTATAGGTTTAGGGTTCCCTTGAATGCATTTTCAATTTTTTATCTTGATGTTTGCTTCTGGTTTTGTTTTTTTTTGTTTTGTGCATTGATCATAAACCCTAATTTGGGTTTTCTTTTGCATTCATCTTGCATTTGCTTGCATACCATGACTTTCCATGACATTTTATGCATCCATTTGATTCATAACACATCTTAAGACACATTAGAAGCATGTTTGATCATTGCATCTTTCATTTGCCATTTTGTATGTCATTTGCATTTCATAACTTTTCATGTATGTTCATGGTTCTAAGCATGCTTTTCTTGCTTCCACATGTTCGTATGATCATCCCAATGCCTTGTTTCATGTTTGCATCATCTCATAGCATCATTATCATCACACACATGCTTCTGGTTTTGGTTTGCATCATCTCATTGCATTCCATTTGCATTGCATTTCATTCCTTTTGCTAACTTTTCAGGTGGTAAGTTACTTTGAGAAGTGAATTTGCCTTCACTTCTCACAATCTCTTTTCATCTCTCTTATGCATCATTGCTGCATTTTGTCTTATGTATTGGATTGAGCTTGCTCATTCTTGTTCATCTTATCTTTCTTTCTTCAAGCAACTTGACTTCTTAAGTGAAGCAAGTTGTTTTGCTTCTCTTTGCTCCTTTCATCTGCTTCCCTCCTTGGTGGTTCTTTGAAGATCTTTCTCTTAAACCTCACAAACCCTAGGAATGACCAAGCATGATAACAATTAGGGTTGATTAGTCCCCCACTTAGCTTTTACCTTTGTGTCTCCTTGAGTCCTCTCTTCTCATCTCATAATCAGGGACTAAACCCTAAAGGCTTTAAGGCTTTGTGATTAAGCTTATGCCTGCATCCTTCTATTAGGATGGAGTGTATAACTTTAATCCTAAGTGTTAAACCCTTAATGTGTTTAAATCCTTTAATCAATTCACATAATAATCATCAAGACATCAAGCTTGTAACTTGGGCCTTGCATTAGGGTTCTAATTCTTCCTTAACTGGTCAAGAAGGACTAACCCTAGTGTTAATGGACAAGTCCCCCTCAAGTTGTCTTACAAACCATAAAACTCACTTCTTCATCTTATCATTAACTAAAATCCATCTAATAAAGGCTTTGTTTTGTCATGAGGTTAATCCCTAATCATGGATTAAGTCGAGGAGCTTTCCTCAGCTTAAACATTCTCATCTATTATCCTTCTATTAGGATGGTGTAATGATTCTGTTTAATCCTTGATTATGGCTTAACCTCATTACTTAACACTAAAAAAAACACCAAAAACATCTAAATAATCACAAGTAGGTTAATGATCTTAAGCCTGCATCAAAGGTGATTAAGTGTGAGAAGCTGACTTCACACTTAAGGTATTCTCATTACCCCTAATCAGAGGGAAGATGTGATGAGTTTACTAACCCATTGGTTTAGGCTTAAGCTCATTTTCTTATGACAAAATTCAAAAAGAAATAAAAGACTAAAAACACAAAAACAAACAATAATCGTCTCCTTTGGGATTCTTATCTCATCTCATTCACTCACAACCGAGAACTTGCTTCTTCCGTCTAATGCAAGACAGTTTGCACCTGAGCCAGACAGGTCATACACTTGAGCATAGACAAGCAAGCAGTTCATAGTCAACTCATCTTTCAGTCTCTTTGGGTCGAACTACGGGGTTCTGACTTCCTCATTGCACGAGAGGATATGTAGGCATGACTTAACAGTTATCGAACAAAAGTCTCTGTATATTCCCCCTCTTTCCAGTCTTATTCTTTAAGCCTCATGGTCTTGAACATTTCATCTTTGTTCTTACACTGACACTTCACTTATACACTTCACTTCTCTTACACTGACACCTGTACATCCTTTTTTCAGCTCTCTTATACACAGATTGCACTGACACTACCCCTTTAAAACACAAATCTTGCAAGCGTGGATCCCGTCGAGTACGACGAACAATCTGGGTGCTAATACCTTCCCAGGTTGTAACCAACCCCCTTTCTCAGTCTCTCTGGTTCGCAACCGTCTTATCCGTATCTTTCTAGGTTTATGCAGCATTACCTTTCCTCCGGGATAAAAATGCCTAGCTGGCGACTCTTTCTTTTCCTGTGAGTTCACTCCTGTGTTTTCTCACACCCTCCTTTCACCGACCGTTCGCGTCTGTACCTCATTTGAGCCCAGTCTCATCTTTTGGGAGCGACAGCTTGGCGACTCTGCTGGGGACCCTTATACTGCAACCAGGGCTTCTGGTTCTTTTTGTGGGTTCCTCCTAGCACTTGTTTGATTTGTGTTTACTGAGGTGTTATGTGCTAATTGTGTTTGTATATGTATTTTATTGCTTTATGTACAGTTTTGTTTACTGCTTTCTTTACAGCTTTACATACATCATACTGTCATACTGTTCTGGCTAGATCTGGTTTTGTTGCTTTGGTGGGTAGGGTTCTATTGAGAGTTAAGGTCCTACACCTGGGACCTGAGTGACACCTAGTCTAGAGTGGTTCATGTACTTTCCCATTCCATTTCGGTCTGGTGCGGGAATATGAAACACGGTTCAGATATGGGTTTCTTCTTGAGAACTCTGTGCTACAGATTTCCTGTATTGCTAGGGCTATCTGGGAAGCCTGCTAAGTCTGGATGACCTTTGTTTTGACCTTCAGAAACTGAGGTGAATTAGAGGAGGATCTTTTATGGTTATTGTAAACACTGTACCTCCGGGTTAGAAGTGTTTACACTTCTCATAACTAATCCAAGTCTGAGGATCCTTGTTTTAGAACACCACCTGTGAGGGGGTTGGGCTGTTTACAGGTTTGCAGGTACCCTTGACCTCAGCATACCCTGTTACTTTGTTTTGATTAAGAGTACTCCATTTTGGGACAGTTCTTGTGATTTTTAACCCTGGACATGTGACTCTTTATTTGAGTCCCCCACCTTGGTTACTGGACTCATGAACCTCCATCTGGATTTCTTGAACATACATGGACTTATATCAAAGCAGCAATCAGATCCAGCTTGATCACAAACCCTTGCATATCATTTGCATACATCATCATTGCATCATTTAACATTTGCTTATTTGTTTTTCAGGGTATCCATACTATATTTTGGCTTGGTTTTGACCCCTTCATCTGCATAGACCTATCTGCTTCAGCTATCCTCATCAGCTACCTACTTCAGCTACTGTCATCACCAGTCTCAGCCTGTCAGTGGCTCATTACCAGAATCAGTCTTCATCATCAGCAGTTATTTTTCAGCTCTTCTTCATGCAACATGGCACCCAAGAGGAGCAACATCTCATATCATTTCTTTGAGCCTGAGCTGGCTAGCATCAGGAAGGTCCAGGCCCTGATTACTCCAGACCATATACCACTATTCAGAGAACATTATGGAGGCATCCTTGATGTGGTTATGGATTTGGACCCTTCCCAGAGGAGCTTGATTCATACTTGCCTGCAGTTCTATGATCCCCCTCTGAGGTGCTTCACCTTCCAGGATTTTCAGTTGGGACCCTTGTTGGAAGAGTATTCATCACTGATTGGTGTACCTGTCAGGGGTGGTATCCCCTTCAACCCTGAGATGGCTTTTCCCAGTAATGAAGAAGTGGCAAAGGCATTGTATCTGGAACCTTGTCTGATTGGGAAGAACATGACAACCAAGGCAGGAATCTCTGGTTTGCATTTGGATTTCTTGACTTCTCAGGCCATCCTGAAGGCCTCCTTGGGAGAATGGAAGGCAGTCTGTGCTTTGTTAGCCCTCAGCATATATGGGGTTACACTTTTTGCAGACGAGCCTAAATTTATTAGCAAGAATGCCATTCACCTTTTCATTCTGAGAAACCCAGTGCCCACCTTACTGGTAGATTTCTACTACTCTGTCCACCAAAGGAATGAAAAGCAAAGAGGAAGATTGGTGAGATGCTGTGCTCCCCTGTTCCATACCTGGATGCTCAAACACTTGCCCAAGACTGATGCATTCTTGAATCCTCACCAGCAAAAGAATTGGGCTAGAAGACTCATTGCTTTGACCTCAGCTGACATCAGGTGGTGCACCCAAAGCACCAAGGGCAGGGACATCATTACTAGTTGTGGGCAGTTCCCCAATGTACCCCTGATAGGAGTGAAGGGTTGCATCAACTACAACCCTCTGTTATTCAAAAGGCAATTGGGCTATGCATTGGTCCACCCTCCTAGAGCACAAGACTTGGCTGAAACCCTTTATTGTGAGATTAAGCCTAATCTAGCTATTGTCAGGCAAGCATCCTGGGCTTGGGACAATGACCAGACCAAAGGGATGGCTATTTTTGGGAGAGGCAACAATGTGGCCTCAGCTCAGTACTATGAGTGGTCTCATGACATGGCACAAACTTCTGGGATGACCTTCACCATTGAGGATGCACCTGGACCCTCCACAACACCACCTCCTGCCACTGTTAGCTTAGAGGAGTTTGAGAAATTGAAAGAGAGGAATGAGAATCTGACTCAGGCTCTACAGAAGACCCTCTGGGAGAGGAGTGATGGTCGGCTGGACATTGAAAGGTTGGAAAAGCTTAAGGTGGAGCATCTAGCTAGGATTGAGAAGTCAGAGGACTACATTAAGAAGTCAAGGGCTGGAGAGCAGATTTTGAAGAATGCCTGTAAGGAGGCTCAGTTCCAGAAGGCCAGGACTGATTTGTATCTGAAAGAGAGTCAAGCTAGGTGGGTCAGGATCACCGAAGCTCGTACTCAGGAAGATAGAAGGACTCATGACAAGATTGAGCAGTTGGAGGCTAGTGCAAAGGAGCAACAAGAAGCCCTGCTAACAGCCCAGAGGGAGATCTCAGAGTTGAAGATTAGGGCTGGTGTGAAGAGGTCAAAGGACCAGAGTCGACACAAGAAGCTGACTGCAGCTGTTGCCACCAGGAATCTTCTTATCAGGAACCTCACAGAGCGTCCAGCTGATCCTGTGACTGAAGCACTTCTAAAGGAAGTTCACGAGGATGAGTTTGGTCTTGGTGTCTGACTTTTGCTTGTTGTTGCTTTCATTTCATTGTACTTTTCCTTTTTATGTTGTATTTTGACCCCTCAGAGGGCATGAATTGTAAAAAACAAACTATGTATCATTCACTTTTTGTAATATGTGTATTGGTTTGTTTTATCTGAGTTCTTTCAAGCAACATCAAAAGCATCTTCCTCAGGGGTCTGGAAAGGTCAAAACCAAGTGCCAAGCCAGATACCTTGGAGACAAATAAGCATACTGCATTGCATACTAACCTTTGTTTTGTTTTGTAGGTTTGTTTTGTTTTTGTTACTAACTCTGTTGTGGTTCAGGAACTATTGCTCGACGTCGGGTGTTCCCACTCAACCGTCCGCACAGATATCCTACCCGCAACAACCTTCCGGGTATAAAGATGGACTAGGTACAACAGGATCTTACAGAGGTCAGGACTCAAATGGCCAATGAGAGACTGGAAATGAGAAATCAGATGACTCAGTTTATGGAGGTGATGAATGGATTGGCACAGAGCCAAGAAAGATTAAGAGCATTGGTAGAGAGGCAGACTCAGGAAGACCCCCATCTAGGGACTGGTGGAACGAGCAACAATGAGAGGGTTCAGCCTCATGTCAACCCACCTGTGTATGGCCCTCATCTTCACCCAGAGATCAACATCCCTGCTAATGTACAAGGGAATGCTACTACAGGCAGGGTACTGCAAGAAGACCCCCAGGAAGATTAGTTCACTGTGATGGGAGCTGGGGATGAAGCCTATGACAGAAGGCTAGATGAAATTGCTGAAAAATTAAGGTCTTTGGAGTCTCAAAACTCCTTGGGTTTTGATGTCATGAACATGGGCTTAGTGGACGGGGTCAGGATTCCCCACAAGTTTAAACCTCCGTGCTTTGAGAAGTACAACGGAACTTCCTGTCCGCGAACCCACTTGCAATCCTTTCTGGGGAGGCTGAAGGCATATACCATGGATGAAAAGCTATGGATGTTTTATTTCGAAGACAGTTTAACAGGAGCTTCAAGGGAATGGTACTCTCATTTGACCAGAGAAACCATCAGATGCTGGAAGGACCTGGCTGAGGCCTTCATTAGACAATACCAGTACAACCTGGATATGGCTCCCAACAGGACCCTCCTGATGGGAATGTCCCAATCATCCAAAGAAAGATTCCGGGAATACGCCCAGAGGTGGAGACAGCTTACTGCTGCTGTCCAGCCACCCATGTTGGAAAGGGAAATGGCCGACATGTTTATGAACACCCTCCAAGGGGCATACATTGATAGGCTAGCTGACTTTTCTTCCACCAGCTTCGCTGATGTAGTCATAGCTGGAGAAAGAATTGAGAGCCTTCTAAAAATGGGTAAGATTTCCGACAATGGAGCGAGCTCGTCCAACAACCCTAAAAAGCCTTTTGTAGGCCCAAGAAGAACAGGTGAGACTAATGTTGTCCATGCCAGCAGGGGAAGACCCTAGTACGTTCATAGGTCAGTGGCAGCTGTCACCATTCCCGCTCCAATTCATCCACAACCAGCATACCAACCACAGCAACAACCCCACTACTAGCCACAAGCTCAGTATCCACCTCAGAGAAATTATAACAACAACAACACCAGCAACAACAATCAGCAAAGATCTTTTCAACAGAGACCATCTCAGGCCAATAGGGTGATTGATCCGATCCCTATGCCTTATGCCACATTATTGCCACAACTCCTGAAACTCAACCTGGTTGAGCTAAGGACATTGGCACCTCCAGATCCTGCCAGTCTACCCAGAAATTATGACGCCAGCGCCAGATGTGCTTTTCACTCAAATGCACCTGGCCACAGTACAGAGAAGTGCAGAGCTTTGCACATGAAAGTACAGGATCTAGTGGATTCCAAAGCTCTAAACTTTGCACTCCCACCAAATGTCAGTAAGAACCCTATGCCCAACCACGGTGGACCCAGAATCAATGCTATTGAGGAAGATAGGCCGTCTTACTTGATAACCAGTGTGGGGCAGATTCGGACACCCTTGGTAGAGATTAAAGCTCAACTCCTTGAATGTCAAATGTTCCCCGGATGTGAGCTAGGATGTGCTTATTGCAACATTTCAGTAAATGGGTGTGATAACTTGAGAAGTGGCATAGATGGTCTCATCCAGAGTGGCCTGCTTCAAATCACAACATCAACACCTCCAAATCCAGCAATCTCCTTAACAACAATTCCCGAGTTTTCTACAACTGCAACAACAATTGTTCCAAACAACTCTTCAATCTCATCAACAAATGCTTCGTCTGTCACTTCAACGGACCAAATATCAACAAACATCCCTTCTACAACTTCAGCACCCCTTCATTCAGAACCTCCTACAACAACAACACCTATCCAATCAACAGTGCCTCCTACAACATCAACAACAAATAATGAAAGTGTCTCAACGGTTACAATATATTATGATCCTGCAAATGATTCTGCCTACAACTCACAAAATGCCACTCCTATCAGAACACCAGTTACAATATACTATGATCCACATACTATCATGGTCCCTTCTGCAGCTGCTATTAGTCCAGTCACTATCACAGTGCCTGGGCCAGTTCCTTATGAAAGCAGTAATGCCATCCCTTGGCATTACGGCTCCGATCTATACTGCGAAGGACAGAAAATCACTTTGGAATCATCAACTTCTTCACCACAAATAGACAATGTGGGGGGAGGCGGAGGCTTCACTCAAAGCGGACGTCTCTTTGCCCCGCAGATTCCAAGACCCATTGCTGAAGCAGAAGCTGCTGCCAAAGCAAAAGGGAAGAGCCTGGTGCAAGAAGAACAAGTTGCTAAAGAAGCTTTGAAAACCCCTTTTGATCAAGAGGTTGATGAATTCATGAGAATCATCAAGAAAAGTGATTACAAGATAGTGTACCAGCTTCACCAGACACCTTCCAAAATCTCCATTTTATCATTGCTAATGTGCTCCGAGGCTCACCGGAACGCATTATTAAAAGTCTTGCACGCAGCTTATGTGCCAGAGGAGATTACCGTCAATCAGTTAGAGGCTGTGGTTGGAAATGTTAACGCTAGTAATGGACTAGGATTTACCAACACTGATTTGACTACGGAAGGCCGCAATCACAACAAGGCTTTGCACATTACCTTGGAGTGTAAGGGTGCAGTTCTTTCCCATGTACTGGTAGACATAGGGTCATCCCTCAATGTCTTACCTAAAAAAGCCCTTGTGAAGCTGGAGTATGAAGGACTAGCATTACGTCCCAGCAACTTGGTAGTGAGAGCCTTTGACGGTTCTAAGAGATCAGTTCTGGGAGAAATTGAGTTGCCTATAACGATTGGCCCACAGACTTTCAAAACGACCTTCTTCGTGATGGATATACAACCTGCCTACAGCTGTCTATTGGGTAGACCATGGATACACGCCGCTGGCGCCGTGACCTCAACCCTTCACCAGAAGTTAAAATTCGAGTGGGAGGGCCAAGTCGTTACCATTTGAGGAGAGGAAGATATCTTTGTTAGCCATCTGGCTACATACAAATACATTGAGATGGATGGGGAGATCCACGAAACTATGAGTCAAGGGTTTGAGGCCTTGAACATAAATGAAGCATCCGTTGTACCTGGAACCTCAATGACATCTTATCAGCAAGCCCGGAAGGTTGTTGAAGAGGGGACTGCCCAAGGCTGGGGCAAGTTGCTGCCCGTAGAGAAGAAGGAGGATAGATTTGGGTTGGGTTACAAACCAACTCAACAAGATCAAGCAGAGGCTGCTAAGAAGCCCAATTTTGTCAGTGGGGGGATGCTCACCCCCGATGCAGTGAACAACTTGGAAGACGAGGATGAAAGCAACCGCAACCTGGAGAGC
This sequence comes from Lathyrus aphaca, assembly GCA_963966055.1. Classification (NCBI taxonomy): domain Eukaryota; kingdom Viridiplantae; phylum Streptophyta; class Magnoliopsida; order Fabales; family Fabaceae; genus Lathyrus; species Lathyrus aphaca. The sequence goes on along the minus strand of OZ014519.1, from coordinate 451,931,704 downwards.
TGGATACGTCCAAGGATCCCGGGGAGCAGTATCTCAAACTGGTCTTCCCAGGAAATTATAAGAGTTACTCCTGCAGAGTAATTATTATTTCCTGTATTTTTTTTAAGCATGCATCAAGTCTTGCATCTTGCCCAAGATGACAAGACTCATTTTGTAATCGGGCCATCTGTAATTTTGTGCAGATAGATCAATCAATGATAATCAGACATCTTTTGCAAATGAGTCTTTTTCTTTTCCGCTCGCTGTTTTTCCATTTTTCTTTTTGTACAAAAATAAATGGAAATGTTTTCAAAATGATAACTTCATTTCACTCTTTTTAAACAAGATTAAAATCAATCACTAAAATGAACAAACTGAACCCTTGCAGAGAGTGCCTTCCAGACCGCACCGACAACAGCACGGCTATGACTTCGTATGACTTTGACAATCCAATCAATCAAGCTGATGAAGGGGTTGAAGAAGAGTATGAGCTTCCTGAAGAGCTAGCCAGGTTGTTGAGACAAGAGGAAAAGGTTATCACTCCTCATCAGGAGGAGGTAGAAACGATCAATCTTGGTACAGATGAAGATGTGAAAGAAGTTAAGATCGGGGCCTGCTTACAAGACTCAGTGAAGAGACAACTGATTGACCTGCTTCAAGAATATGTGGATGTGTTTGCTTGGTCTTATCAGGATATGCCAGGTCTGGACACCGATATTGTTATGCACAAGCTGCCTTTGAGAGAAGATTGCCCACCGGTTAAACAGAAACTGCGCCGTACTCGCCCAGACATGGCAATGAAAATCAAAGAAGAGGTACAGAAGCAGTGGGACGCCGGGTTCCTTGCTGTAACTAGCTATCCGCCGTGGGTTGCTAATATAGTACTTGTGCCTAAGAAAGACGGCAAAGTAAGAATGTGTGTTGACTACCGGGATCTGAACAGAGCCAGCCCGAAAGATGACTTCCTATTACCTCACATTGATGTATTGGTTGATAATACGACTCAGTTCTCGGTGTTCTCCTTCATGGACGGATTTTCAGGATACAACCAGATCAAGATGTCACCTGAAGACATGGAGAAGACCACTTTCATTACACCATGGGGCACATTCTATTACTAGGTGATGCAATTCGGACTGAAGAATGCCGGTGCAACATATCAACGGGCTATGGTGACATTATTCCACGATATGATCCATAAAGAAATCGAATGTTATGTGGATGACATGATTGCCAAGTCCCTCACTGAAGAAGACCACCTGGTAAATCTGCTGAAGCTATTCAAGCGTCTGAGGAAGTACCAACTGAAGTTGAATCCCAACAAATGCACATTCGGGGTGCGATCTGGTAAGCTGCTGGGATTTATTGTGAGCAAGAAAGGGATTGAAGTTGACCCTGATAAAGTCAAAGCCATTCAAGAAATGCCTGCACCAAAGTCAGAAAAAGAAGTTCGAGGGTTCTTAGGTCGATTGAACTACATTTCACGGTTCATATCTCACCTTACAGCAACTTGCGAACCGCTGTTCAAACTGCTAAGAAAAGAACAGACGGTCAGGTGGAACGACGACTGCCAGAGGGCTTTTGACAAAATCAAGGAGTACTTGCAAGAACCTCCAATCCTTATGCCTCCAGTTGAAGGAAGACCTCTAATTATGTACTTGACAGTATTAGAAGAGTCAATGGGGTGTGTGCTGGGCCAGCCTGACGAGTCTGGTCGAAAAGAGTATGCAATATACTACCTAAGCAAAAAGTTTACCGACTGTGAACAACGTTATTCACTGCTCGAGAAAACTTGTTGTGCTTTAGCGTGGGCTGCTCGCCGACTAAGACAATATATGTTGACCCACACTACCTTATTGATCTCCAAGATGGATCCAGTTAAGTACATTTTTGAGAAGCCAGCACTTACCGGACGGGTTGCAAGATGGCAAATGATCCTCACAGAATATGACATCCAGTACACCTCTCAAAAAGCCATCAAGGGCAGTGTATTGTCTGAATATCTTGCTGAGCAACCTATTGATGATTACCAGCCTATGATATTTGACTTCCCTGATGAAGACATCATGTTCATAAAAACAAAAGATCGTGAAGAGCCTATTAAAACTGAAGGGCCTGACCCGGCAGAAGAATGGACTATGATGTTTGATGGGGCTGTTAATATGAATGGTCGTGGTGTTGGCGCAGTACTCATTACACCTAAGGGAGTTCACATGCCTTTCTCGGCAAAACTCACCTTTAACTGCAATAACAACGAAGCTGAATACGAAGCTTGCATTATGGGTCTTGAGGAAGCCATTGACCTCAGAATCAAGACATTGACTGTATTCGGGGATTCAACTCTGGTAGTTAATCAAACCAACGGCAAATGGTACACGCACCAGGATCATCTGATACCTTATAGGGATTATACAAGGAGGTTATTGACTTTTTTTACAACAGTCAAGCTTGAGTATATCCCTCGGGACGAGAATCAGTTCGCAGATGCTCTGGATACCATTTCATCCATGATCAAAGTTCAAGCTGCTAACTTTGTACCTCAAATTTCAGTGTCCAGACTTGACAGACCAGCATATGTGTTCGCATCAGATGTTGTCAAAGATGATAAGCCTTGGTTCCATGATATTAAGTGCTTCTTGAAGGATCAGATATACCCACCTGGGGCATCTTCCAATGATAAGAAGACATTGAGAAGGCTTGCTGGCAGTTTCTTCCTGAATACTGATGGTTCCCTATACAAGAGAAACTTTGATATGGTACTCCTCAGATGCGTTGATAGAACAGAAGCAGACTTGTTAATGCACGAGGTGCACGAAGGATCCTTTGGTACCCATGCAGGAGGACATGCAATGGCCAAGAAATTCCTAAGATCAGGATATTACTGGATCACAATGGATACCGACTGTTGTGCTTACGCCAGAAAATTTCATAAATGCCAGATTTATGCGGATAAGGTGCATGTGCCTCCCAATCCTTTGAATGTGATGTCTTCACCTTGGCCCTTTGCTATGTGGGGCATTGACATGATTGGCAAGATTGAGCCAACTGCTTCGAATGGCCATAGATTTATCCTGGTTGCCATTGACTATTTCACCAAGTGGGTTGAAGCAGCTTCGTATGCAAATGTTACAAGGCAAGTGGTAGCCAGATTTCTGAAGAGAGATATCATCTGTCGATACGGAGTTCCCGAGCGAATCATTACTGATAATGGTTCCAATTTAAACAATAAAATGATGGCAGAACTGTGTCGGGACTTCAAGATCCAACACCACAATTCTTCTCCTTACAGGCCAAAGATGAATGGCGCTATTGAGGCAGCAAATAAGAATATCAAGAAGATTGTGCAGAAGATGGTAGTCACCTATAAGGACTGGCATGAAATGCTACCATTCGCCTTGCATGGGTACCGCACGTCAATCAGAACATCCACTGGGGCAACACCGTATCAGCTTGTGTATGGTATGGAAGCAGTCCTACCTGTTGAAGTTAAATTACCCTCCCTACGGGTACTGATGGATGTTAAGCTGAACGAAGCAGAATGGGTCCGGTCCCGATACGAACAACTGAGTCTGATTGAAGAGAAAAGATTGGCTGCAATCTGTCATGGGCAGTTATATCAAAAAAGAATGAAGAGAGCCTTCGATCAGAAAGTTAGGCACCGAGAGTACCAAGTAGGGGATCTTGTGCTGAAAAGAATCCTCCCTCCGCATACAGACCACAGGGGCAAGTGGACTCCGAATTATGAAGGACCATTTGTAGTAAAGAAAGTTTTCTCGGGTGGAGCACTCATGCTCAGCACTATGGATGGTGAAGACTTCCCGTCCCCTGTGAATTCAGATGCAGTTAAAAAATACTTTGCATAAAATGACCCGCTGGACACAAAAACAGAATGTAAGTCCAGGCAAAAATAGGGCATCCCGGCGAGTCAAAAACAGAATAAAAGACTCGGGCAAAAATAAGGGAAAATAAACAAAAAATGTACACCCGCTGAGTTGAAAAGCCGCATTGGACAACTCAGGCAAAAATGGGTATCCCGATGGATTGAAAACTCGAAAGGGCGATCCATGCAAAATAGAGGAATAAGCGAACAACTGCATGCTGAATTCGTCTGTATCACTTACAACTTGGTAAGCTTCGAAAGGATCAAGCTTCTTTCAGAATCAGCCTTCTTCAGAAAGCAAGACGAGAAGAACGTCAAATGTCATACGAGTCATAGCAAAAGGGAAGCTCCTTGAAGCATCGTCAACATTGCCAGCATTTTGTTTCTCAATTTGTAACAATCTCCTCATTTCAGGGGATATGTTTCTTTGACTGTATCTTTCCAATTCAGGGCACATGAATCAATAAAATCAGATTTTTAGTCACACGATGTCTCGTACTCTTTTATTTGCAAAAAATGTTTGATGTCTTTTAAAAAAACTGATTGCATAAATACAGATGCTTATCTTCAAAAAAATAATACGTGCGTGCAGGAAATATACTTGCCCCCGGGAGTGTCTAAAATCCTATGATGGAATCCGGTAAGGGATACCTCGGGATTACTTGTGCGTTTCTCTGCCTTTTCAGGATTTGCAGATACTCAAAGCACAACATGGGGCGTGTAAGCTTCATCCCAGCAGGCTGGCAAATCAACACTCACTCAGTCTTAGCACCCAAAGTGTTTTTCCCCCAACTGAGTTGCCACTTGTTATTTCTCCCCAGCCGAGGTGCCAATCGTTCCTCTTTCTCAGCTAAATACAAAAGCCAGGGAAACACTTCCCCACAGAGCTTCAGCCTCTATCCAGAAGAGCAAAGCATGAAGGAATCACAACAGAGTGACGAAAGCTTCTAAAAAACCCAGCTGGGTCCTTCGTTTACTGGAATAAGTCTATCATTGGCCTATTTCCCCAAGCAGCTACATCTCACCGGATCTACCAATGATCTCATCCCCAGTTGGGATGTCTATTTCAAGCAGATCGACCAGAGATCTTCACAGCAACGGGATCCGAATCCCGGATTGGTATCCTTGCATAATCATAGCATTCGCATCATATTCACCCCCACAAAGCATAGCATTCCGTCCAACACGGAGCATTACGGCAAAAATCAAACATATTGCATAATCATAAGTCAGGGTCTGAATCGAACACTTGTGAATATTGACAATCCATCAGCAATATACAGAATGCTCCCCAGATTCCCCAACAGAGAGCTAAAGCTAAAGCAGCTGCTTTACACTCCCAAGCATCAGTATATATTCTTGGTGGCACCCGTCCGTGTCATATCCCCAGCATAAAGCCAAAGCGTCCCCTTTGCACTCACAGATACTTGTATATATACAATTCCTTGACACTCGTCCGTGTCACCTTCCCCAGCACAGTAACATAAACACTTTGTATGTCAGATTTTGTTTATACTATACTTTTCTCCTGTTGACACTCGTCCGTGTCACTCTCCCCAGCAGTTTAAATACCCGTCTATACACTACTCATACTTATTACTCATATTTCACTCATACAGATACTCGTCTGTATCTTGTATACACCACTTATATCATCTCAGATTCGACACTAGTCCTTGTTCTTTGTTAACCAGTGGGTACTCGTCTGTACCATCATCTCAGGACATGCGTCAGTGTTTGTTCCTACCTGATACTCGTCCGTATCATAGTCTTAAGGATGCTCGTCCGTATCTTTAATCCATACACGTGTCAAACACTCTTGTCTTCTTGAATATAGACACTCGTCTGTGTCTACTATTCCCCAAAAGAGTCCCCTCAGATTCAACACTCATCCGTGTTCTCTGTTAACCAGTTGATACTCGTCCGTATCATCATCTCTGAACATGTGTCAGTATTTGTTTCTACTCGATACTCGTCCGTATCGTAGCCTTAAGGATGCTCGTCCGCATCTTTAATCTATACACAAACATCTAAACATTTATACCTTTTGTTTCTTGGATATAAACACTCGTCTGTGTTTACTATTCCCCAGTAGATCGCCAGCAAAGCAAAATCTCTTTTCTATCTGACATTCGTCCTGTGTCATGATAAACCTTGAGAGCAGCCGTCCCCTGCTAGGTGATCGTCCTTCACCTCTTGATGATCGTCCTTCATCATGCTCATCCAATGGCCGTCCCCATCGTTGACCTTTTCTATCCGACATTCGTCCTATGTCGTGATATTTAGCAGCCGTCCCCTGCTAGGTGATCTTCCTTCACCTTTTTGATGATCGTCCTTCATCATTTTATCCGATGGCCGTCCCCATCGTCGATCTTGTTATCTGACATTCGTCCTATGTCATGATAAACCTTGAGAGCAGCCGTCCCCTGCTAGGTGATCGTCCTTCACCTCTTGATGATCGTCCTTCATCATGCTCGTCCGATGGCCGTCCCCATCGTTGACCTTTTATCCGACATTCGTCCTATGTCGCGATATTTTTGGCAGCCGTACCCTGCCAGGTGATCGTCCTTCACCTTTGATGACCATCCCTCATCATTATTTCATTTATTCTTTAACCCGATGGCCGTCCCCGTCGTGGTCCCTTTTCCTTTTCCTGATGATCGTCCTTCATCAGTTTAGCCCGATGGCCGTCCCCATCGTTTGTTTACTGTACTTTATGAACCTGATGGCCGTCCCCATCATTTGTTCATTAATCCCCAGAGAATCTTATAGCTTTACTTGATGGCCGTCCCCATCATAATCCCTTTTATCCCCAGCATGTCGGCCGTCCCCGTCATTGCTTTATTTTTCGCACTTTCCCCAGCGTGTTGGCCGTCCCCGTCATTGCTCTTTCCCCAGCAGCCGTCCTCTGCTCGACGGTCGTCCTCCGTCGCCCACACTTTATAAATATACTTTATTTTCTTTCACAATCTATATCCCTTTTCTTCTTCATTCTGTGAGTGCAAATTTTGGACTGTCTTTGGTATTCAACCACAAGTTATCTTGTTTGCCTGTTAAGCCGTTGCTTACATCCTGCACAGCTAACTGGTGTTTGAATAGGGGAAGCTGTAAACACCCCAAATTTTCCCTCACCCATTCACACCATGGCTTGTGATCTCCTCATATGCATAAACTCAATCATAGCATCTCATATCACATTTTTGGTTCATTGCATTGGTTCAAAGTCATCTGCACCTAGGGTTTGTGATCTGAGCAATCCAAGAGCTTCTTGAGCCACTCCAAAGGTCATCAATCACTTAAAAGGGGTCCATGTATGTTTAAACATCATATTATATCCTTTCAAAGTCAAGAATGTCAAAGAATCACAAGAACTGAAAATGGCATGGAAGTAGAGCCAGGTTTAACTGCACAGATGACCTAGAATTAGGGTTTTGGTTTCAGAGGCCATAACTCCAAATTTTTTTGGTCATTCTTGTTTCTATTGGTCTCTATATGTTATGAGGATCATGCATATCAAGTTTCATGAAGAAATTCCATGGGGAAGGCATCTAATCAAGAGTTGACTTCTTGTGCAAGTCAGTGAAAAATCAGGGCATCTGAGGCCCCCAATGACCCAACCAAAGGGTGTTCTCCATCATTTTGAATGTGTATGATCTTTATTTGGTCATAGAAGATGTTATAAGTTCACAAAATTGAAGAATTTCAAGCCATTTGCAAAGTTGCCATCTTGGGAAAGTGACTTGTATTGAAAACTTGCTATTTTGGGAAAGTTTTTCAACCTCCTCTTATTGATTCAAAAATGCTTCAAATGAGAAAACTTTGGTCATGAAAGTTGTAGATTGGATCATTCCCTTTTCAAAAAGTACAAGAACTTTTTCTAATTCATTTTGGATCAAAAGTTATGGCTTTGCAAAGTTGGGAAAAATCATTGAAATTTCACTTTTGCACAAAAAGGAAAACTTGCAAAACCTCATGCCAAGGACAAAGATGACTTAAAAGTGACTTCTAATCTTCATACAAACACAATGCAATGCCTAAAATTCAGATTGGCCCAAGAAATTTCTCATTTTCATGCCTTGATGTCCAAGTATCATAAGCCATTTTTCATGAAAATCACAAAGAGGGAAGTCTTGCAAGAAGGTTTCCTTTGGTTTTGTTTGGTCTCTAATCATTATCAAAGTGTCATAACAACATTATGTGATGCATTTTGCTGCATATTTCTTAAGAGATGTCACATGTTCATGGCCAAAAGTCACAAAGTGTCACAAGTTGCCAATTGGCAAAACACATGCTATCTTGCAATCCAAATGTTGCAGTCCTTCACAAACCATCCAAGGGTCCTCCTTAAAGCTGGCTGAGGCAATCTAAACACAGAGATCTCCTCTGCCATGGCCCAGACCCCCAAGTACAACTTGACTTGACATTTTGGCAGCTTGAGCCATACCAATCACAACAATCCACATCAACTGCTCTGACCTCTCTAGTTGTAATAAGTGGACCAAAGCCAGCATAACACACCACACACACAAGCCTGAAAGGTATCACAAGCCATATTTATCAAAAATTGCTCCAACTGGAAAAAACCATTTCAAAAACACTCAGCACAAGCCTAAAACACAATCCAACTTGCACCAAAAATCTGTCCCAAACTTCTTCTCTGAATTTTTCTTCACACAGCCATCAAACTTCACCTTTTCTTTCACCAACAAGTCACAAATCACCCTTTGAACAAGAACCACCCCCTGAAACAACTTGAAACATCTCACAAAAGGCCCTCCATTTCTACTCCACCAGAGCAAAACAACCATAACCAGCCATTCTCAAAGCTCTCCAAGCTTTATTTCATCATCAGGGTGTTCAAAGGAGAGGGATTGCACCAAGTTTGAGGCCAGAAAGCTCCAAAGTTCAAAGCACCGGTTCAGGTATCATCAAGAACATTTTTTTCCAGAAATGTAATCTCTTGTTATAGGATGATAGAGTTTGTTTCACTGATCATGTTAAGCTTTGAAACACTGAAAACAGTTGAGAAATGAGTGTGTATGCATGTTCTGAAGTTTTTGCAGTTTTCTTGATTTTGCTCTAATCTTGTTGTTGATACATTGTAAATGTGATCTTGTGATTGATTCATGCTTGTGATTGATTCATGTTTGTGGTTCAAGTGCAAAAAATGACATTTTTGAAAAAAGTCAAAAATAACACATAACTTCCACCATTGGAACTTAAGTACAAAAATGACATTTTGAAAAAAGTCAAAAATAACACATAACTTCCACCATTGGAAGTTAAGTACAAAAATGACATTTTTGAAAAAAGTCAAAAATAACACTAACTTCCACCATTGGAAGTTAAGTACAAAAAATGACATTTTTGAAAAAAAGTCAAAAATAACACATAACTTCCACCATTGGAAGTTAAGTACAAAATGTGACATTTTTTAAAAAAGGGCCTAAAATAACACTAATTTCCACCATTGGAAGTTAAGTGCAAATGTGACATTTTTAAAAAAAATTTAAGAATTGGATCCCCTCCTTTGGGCAGTGAGTTTGTATAGGTTTAGGGTTCCCTTGAATGCATTTTCAATTTTTTATCTTGATGTTTGCTTCTGTTTTTTGTTTTTTTGTTTTGTGCATTGATCATAAACCCTAATTTGGGCTTTCTTTTGCATTCATCTTGCATTTGCTTGCATACCATGACTTGCCATGACATTTTATGCATCCATTTGATTCATAACACATCTTAAGACACATTAGAAGCATGTTTGATCATTGTATCTTTCATTTGCCATTTTGTATGTCATTTTCATTTCATAACTTTTCATGTATGTTCATGGTTCTAAGCATGCTTTTCTTGCTTCCACATGTTCGTATGATCATCCCCATGCCTTGTTTCATGTTTGCATCATCTCATAGCATCATTATCATCACACACATGCTTCTGGTTTTGGTTTGCATCATCTCATTGCATTCCATTTGCATTGCATTTCATTCCTTTTGCTAACTTTTCAGGTGGTAAGTTACTTTGAGAAGTGAATTTGCCTTCACTTCTCACAATCTCTTTTCATCTCTCTTATGCATCATTGCTGCATTTTGTCTTATGTATTGGATTGAGCTTGCTCATTCTTGTTCATCTTATCTTTATTTCTTCAAGCAACTTGACTTCTTAAGTGAAGCAAGTTGTTTTGCTTCTCTTTGCTCCTTTCATCTGCTTCCCTCCTTGGTGGTTCTTTGAAGATCTTTCTCTTAAACCTCACAAACCCTAGGAATGACCAAGAATGATAACAATTAGGGTTGATTAGTCCCCCACTTAGCTTTTACCTTTGTGTCTCCTTGAGTCCTCTCTTCTCATCTCACAATCAGGGACTAAACCCTAAAGGCTTTAAGGCTTTGTGATTAAGCTTATGCCTGCATCCTTCTATTAGGATGGAGTGTATAACTTTAATCCTAAGTGTTAAACCCTTAATGTGTTTAAATCCTTTAATCAATTCACATAATAATCATCAAGACATCAAGCTTGTAACTTGGGCCTTGCATTAGGGTTCTAATTCTTCCTTAACTGGTCAAGAAGGACTAACTCTAGTGTTAATGGACAAGTCCCCCTCAAGTTGTCTTACAAACCATAAAACTCACTTCTTCATCTTATCATTAACTAAAATCCATCTAATAAAGGCTTTGTTTTGTCATGAGGTTAATCCCTAATCATGGATTAAGTCGAGGAGCTTTCCTCAGCTTAAACATTCTCATCTATTATCCTTCTATTAGGATGGTGTAATGAGTTTGTTTAATCCTTGATTATGGCTTAACCTCATTACTTAACACTAAACAAAAACACCAAAAACATCTAAATAATCACAAGTAGGTTAATGATCTTAAGCTTGCATCAAAGGTGATTAAGTGTGAGAAGCTAACTTCACACTTAAGGTATTCTCATTACCCCTAATCAGAGGGAAGATGTGACGAGTTTACTAACCCATTGGTTTAGGCTTAAGCTCATTTTCTTATGACAAAATTCAAAAAGCAATAAAAGACTAAAAACACAAAAACAAACAATAATCGTCTCCTTCGGGATTCTTTTCTCATCTCATTCACTCACAACCGAGAACTTGCTTCTTCCGTCTAATGCAAGACAGTTTGCACCTGAGCCAGACAGGTCATACACTTGAGCATAGACAAGCAAGCAATTCATAGTCAACTCATCTTTCAGTCTCTTTGGGTCGAACTACGGGGTTCTGACTTCCTCATTGCACGAGAGGATACGTAGGCATGACTTAACAGTTATCGAACAAAAGTATCTGTATATTCCCCCTCTTTCCAATCTTATTCTTTAAGCCTCATGGTCTTGAACATTTCATCTTTGTTCTTACACTAACACTTCACTTATACACTTCACTTCTCTTACACTGACACCTGTACATCCTTTTTTTCAGCTCTCTTATACACAGATTGCACTGACACTACCCCTTTAAAACACAAATCTTGCAAGCGTGGATCCCGTCGAGTACGACGGACAATCTGGGTGCTAATACCTTCCCAGGTTGTAACCAACCCCCTTTCTCAGTCTCTCTGGTTCGCAACCATCTTATCCGTATCTTTCTAGGTTTATGCAGCATTACCTTTCCTCCGGGATAAAAATGCCTTGCTGGCGACTCTTTCTTTTCCTGTGAGTTCACTCCTGTGTGTTCTCACACCCTCCTTTCACCGACCGTTCGCGTCTGTACCTCATTTGAGCCCAGTCTCATCTTTTGGGAGCGACAGATACAATCCTAATGCAAGATGTGCATATCATTCTAATAGTCCGGGACATGACACCAACAATTGCTGGGTGTTGAAAAACAAGATTCAAGACATGATTGAAGCTGGGGAAATTGAATTTGACCCTCCTGGGACCCCAAATGTGATCACTGCTCCTATGCCCAACCATGAGAAGACTGTTAATGTTGTGGATGAGGTTTCCTATGTTTCCTCAGTAGAAGAAGTGACTACTCCCTTATCCATTATCAAGAAGAAGCTGGTGCAGGCTGGGTTCTTTCTAGGTTGTAATGAAGGCTGTTTTTATTGTGCTCACAAACCAGATAGCTGCTGGAAGTTGAAAGATGGTATTCAACTCCTCATGGATAATTACATTATATTGTTTGAGAGGACACCTTCTGTTGAAAGTATGTGTGAACATCTGACTCAAAGTACGAAGCTTGAAGATGTAGCTATGGTTGATAAAGTACCAGTGAAGATTACCTCTAAAGGCCCTGTGAAGATCACTCCTAAAGGTCCAGTCAAGATTACTGCTGAAGACCTTGTGAAGACTGTTGCTGAAGTTAGAGTGGCTCCCATGATCATCACCACTCCTGGCCCTGTTCCTTATACTTATGATAAAACTATACCCTGGAATTATGGTTCTGATGTTTATATTCATGGTGTCAAACAAGAACCTTTGATTGATGCACCTATTACTGATACTAGTCTTGATGTTGACAATATTGCTGGATCTAGTAAGATCACCAGAAGTGGAAGAATATTCTCTCCTCAGGCTACCTCTAAAAGTGCAGTTACTCCAACTACTACTTCCATTTCTGAGCCAAGTACTGATGCTCGGGGAAAAGGTCCTATAATTGAACCTGTGCAAGCTGAGGCACCGACTGCTGAAAATCTTTCTAAATAGATGGAAGAAGTACTGAAGATCATTCCCAAGAGTGATTATGATATTGTTGACCAGTTCCATGTTATCTTTGCTGTTGTGTTCTGAGGCTCATGCTAAAGCCTTAATTAAGTTCCTGAAGACTGCTCATGTGCCAAATGAGATTTCTGTGGATCAATTTGAGAATTGTGTGGCACATCTGACTTGTGATAATGGACTGGGCTTTTCTGATGCTGATCCGACTCCTGCCAAGAGAAACCATAACAGAGCTCTGCATATCTCCATTGAATGTAAAGGCACTACCTTGTCTCATGTACTGGTGGACAATGGTTCTTCATTAAATGTGCTCCCTAAAGAGGTTCTGAACAAGCTCAGTCCTGAAGATGTTGTGTTAAGACCAAGTGATGTAGTGGTGAGGGCCTTTGATGGTTCAAGAAGAGTGGTATATGGAGAAGTAGACCTTCCGATCAAAGTAGGCTCTCAAGTATTCAAATCTACTTTCTATGTGATGGATATCCGTCCTGCGTATTCATGTTTGCTTAGGCGCCCCTGGATCCATGGGGCAGGTGCTGTGACTTCCACATTGCATCAGAAGTTGAAATATCTAGTAAAGAACAAAATTGTCACTGTCTATGGTGAAGAAGAGTACATGGTGAGCCATGTGAATACTTTCAAATATGTAGAAATGGAGGGTGAGATGGTTGAAACTCCGTGTCAAACATTTGAAGTTGTTCCTTGATCTGATCATGTTCCTCAGTTTGTTCCTGTTCCTGAAAGAGTTCCTATGGTTACTAACATACCTCCTGCAATGGCCTCCCTCAAAGATGCTAAGGCTGTGGTTGCAAAAGGTGGTTCTGCTATTTGGGGTCAGCTTCCCAGCATCCCTTATAAGTCTGACAAGTTTGGTTTGGGTTTCACTGCAGAATCTCAGAAGGCTGTTCGTCGTGCTCGTTCTATTCGTATCACCAATCAAGGGGTCATAAGAGATCAAATCAATGATGTGGGTGACTGTCATGAAGACTACAACCTGAATGAGTGGATCTTTCCTACCATGGGTGATAGGCTCAACAATTGGAAGGCTGAAGATGTTATTCCTATCTCCTTTAGTCAGGAGTAAATACTGTTACTGTGTTTTTATTTTAAGTTTGTAATTTTGAACAATTAAACTTTTAAGCCTTGTGTCTTACCCGGGGCACAATGGTATGCTTGTTTCGGGATGTCATTTCATTTGCATACTTCATTCAATAAAAATCAATGGACGTTTCGTTTTCATAAATATTGTGCTCCTTGTATTTCTTTTATTTTTATTTTTGTTTTATCAGCTATGTGTTCTTACACACACCCACATCACTAAAATGCAGATCCTCATCCACTCTGGATCCTGTTGATAACAGTTTTACTATTGCCAATTATAATTTCGAGAATCTGATCTATCAAGTTGAAGATGGAAAGGAGGAATATTGTGAAGTACCTGTAGAGCTTGCTAGGTTATTACAATAAGAAGAGAAAGCTATACAGCCACATGAAGAGCCAATCGAAGTTGTGAATCTGGGAACTGAAGAAAATAGGAAAGAGGTCAAGATAGGAGCTGAGTTAGAGGATGGTGTTAAGAACAGATTGATCCAGATGTTACGTGATTATGTGGAGATGTTTTCTTGGTCTTATGAAGATATGCCAGGGTTGGATACAGACATTGTGGTTCACCGTTTACCAGTAAAAGAAGATTGTCGTCCAAAGAAGCAGAAGGTTCGTCGCATGCGTCCTGAAATGTCAGAAAAGATTAAAGCAGAGGTGATGAAACAGTTTAATGCAGGATTCTTAGCTTTGACTTTTTATCCTCAATGGGTTACAAACGTGGTACCAGTACCTAAGAAGGATGGTAAGGTACACATGTGTGTAGATTACAGAGATCTGAATAAGGCCAGCCCTAAAGATGACTTTCCACTTCCACATATTGATGTTTTGGTAGACAACACTACTCAGCATAAGGTATTATATTTCATGGATGGTTTCTCTGGTTACAATCAAATCAAGATGGCACCTGAAGATATGGAGAAGACTACATTTGTTACACAGTGGGGCAACATATCAGCGTGCTATGATGGCTTTGTTTCACGATATGATTCATCATGAGATAGAGGTATATGTGGATGATATGATAGCCAGGTCCCAAAATGAAGAACAACACCTTGATCATCTGCATAAGTTGTTTGAAAGGTTGAAGAAATACAGGGTGAGATTGAATCCAAATAAGTGTACTTTTGGAGTTAGGTCTGGCAAACTCTTGGGTTTTATTGTCAGTGAAAAAGGTATTGAAGTGGATCCTGCAAAAGTGAAAGCTATACAAGAGATGCCAGCTCCCCGTACTGAAAAGGAGGTTAGAGGTTTCTTGGGACAACTGAATTACATTGCAAGATTTATATCCCAGCTAACTGCTACCTGTAAGCCAATCTTCAAGTTGTTAAAGAAAGATCAGGTAATGGAATAGAATGACGAGTGCCAGACAGCCTTTGATGAAATCAAGAGATATCTCCTAGAACCTCCAATTTTGATGCCACCGTTGATGGAAGACCCTTGATTATGTACTTAACAGTATTAGATAACTCAATGGGGTGTGTGTTGGGGCAACATGACGAGTCTGGTCGAAAAGAGAAGGCAATATACTACCTTAGCCAAAAGTTTACCGACTGTGAAACAAGATACTCACTGCTCGAGAAAACTTGTTGCGCTTTGGCATGGGCTGCTCGCTGACTAAGACAGTATATGTTGACTCATACTACCTTGTTGATTTCAAAGATGGATCCAATCAAGTACATATTCGAGAAACCTGCTCTCTCCGGAAGAATAGCGAGATGGCAAATGATCTTAACAGAATATGATATACAGTACACTACTCAGAAGGCCATTAAAGGAAGTGTTGTAGCTGATCATTTGGCTCATCAAGCAGTGGATGATTATCAGCCAATGAGTTTTGAGTTCCCTGATGAAGACATTATGATTATTACCAAAGAACCTAGACAATATGACGGACCTGAACAAGGATCCCAATGGACTATGGTTTTTGATGGAGCTTCCAATGCGCTTGGTAATGGTGTTGGTGTTGTGATCATTTCCCCTGAAGG
Organism: Lathyrus aphaca; assembly: GCA_963966055.1. Lineage (NCBI taxonomy): Eukaryota > Viridiplantae > Streptophyta > Magnoliopsida > Fabales > Fabaceae > Lathyrus > Lathyrus aphaca. Next base: position 451,916,095 of record OZ014519.1, on the reverse strand, counting down.
TTATCATACCCCAATTGCTGCAAGACTTTGTTTCTATTGTACCAATAACATGGCTGAGTATGAGGCATGTATCATGGGTATCAAAGCTGCCATTGAGATGAAGATTCAGTTCCTAGACGTATACGGAGATTCAGCCCTGGTAGTTAGTCAGATTAAAGGAGATTGGGATACCAAGCATGAAAATCTCATTCCTTACAGAGAGCATGTGTTGTCTTTGATCCCAAATTTTGAAGAGATTACATTTGGACATATTCCACGGAGAGAGAATCAGTTGGCAGATGCACTAGCCACCATGGCATCTATGTTTGAGATTAGCTGGGTTGATGAAGCTCCCAAGATCCACTATTGACAGATTTGAGAAGCCTGCATACTGCAATGAGATTGACACTAAAGAAGTAGAGGGAAAGCCTTGGTTCTATGAAGTGAAAAGATATCTTGAAACTCAGGAGTTCCCTGAAGGGGCATCTGTCAAAGATAGGAAGTTTCTGAAGAGGTTTTCTGTTAAGTTCTTCCTGAGTAATGGAATTTTGTACAAGCGCAATCATGATTCGACTTTGCTTCGTTGTGTGGATAAGAAAGAAGCAACAGAGATTATGGAAGACATGCATGATGGGATTTTTGTCACTCATTCTAGTGGTCATACCATGGCAAAGAAGATATTGAGAGCAGGTTACTATTGGTCTACCATGGAAACTGACTGCTATCAACATTGCAAAACGTGTCATAAGTGTCAGATTTATGTTGATAAAGTGCATATACCTCCAACTCCATTGAATGTGTTGACTGCCCCTTGGCCTTTTGCCATGTGGGGCATTGATATGATTGGTGAGATCAAGCCTACTGCTTCCAATGGGCATCGTTTCATCCTGGTTGCTATTGATTACTTTACAAAGTGGGTGGAGGCAGCCTCATTTGCATTTGTTACCAAGAATGTTGTGGCTCGATTCATTAAGAATAATCTCATATGTAGGTATGGTATCCCTGAAAGGATTATCACAGACAATGGCTCTAATCTGAACAACACCATGATTACTGATCTCTGCACGCAGTTCAAGATTAAGCATCACAACTCTTCTCCGTATCGTCCAAAAATGAATGGGGCAGTAGAAGCTGCCAATAAGAACATCAAGAAGATTCTACAGAAGATGATTGTTACTTACAAGGATTGGCATGAGATGTTACCGTTTGCTCTTCATGGTTATCGTACTACAATACGTACTTCAACAGGGGCAACTCCATTCTCCTTAGTCTATGGTATGGAAGCAGTTCTGCCCATTGAAGTTCAGATCCCCTCCTTAAGAATCATGAAGGATGTAGGCTTGGATGAAAATGAATAGATTCATACCCGACTTGACCAGATAAATTTGATTGATTAGAAAAGATTGGCAGCTGTTTGTCACGGTCAGATGTACCAAAAACGGATGATCAAAGCTTTTAATAAGAAGGTTAAGCAAAAAGTATATCAGACTGGTGACTTGGTAATTAAGCGTATTATATTACCACAGGGTGATCCTAGGGGCAATTGTACTCCTACATACGAAGGGCCATTTGTAGTCAAGAGAGTATTCTCAGGAGGTGCCATGATGCTTACTACTATGGATGGTGAAGATTTCCCACAGCACGTGAACGCAGACATAGTTAAAAAATACTACGCATAAAAAGAGACCCGCTAGGTTGACTGGCCTAGGCAAAAATAAGGGCATCCCGGCGAACCAAAAGGGTTCGGGCAAAAATTAGGGATATATATATAAAAAAATGTACACCCGGCAAGTCGAAAACCTGAAAGGGCGGCTTGGGCAAAAAAGGGTATCCCGGTGGATTGAAAACCTGAAAAGGCAATCCAGGCAAACGTTAGGGATTAAACCGTATGACTATGTCTCATTGGATCATCCATGTAACTCCAACTGTTGGTGCTACCTAAATCAAGATCAATCAGATAAAGATCAATCCAGTCGTTTCCATCTCAACAACAAAGGATGAGATACTTGAAGATAATGGCAATAGTGGAATTGAAACTCAATAGGATTATTTCTCACATAGTTGTTTTTCTTTGTTTTTGTAAAAACTTTTATGACGAATTCCTCTTACTAGGATTTCTGTCTCCTTGTACAAACTTGCCTGTGTATAGGTTACTTTCAATAAATCATTAAAATCTCGTCTTTGAATCCAGATTTACTTTTACCCTGTTTACTTAAGCGAAAACGTCCATTGGTTATGTTTGAATGTACGTATGCTTTTGAATATGATTGATGTTTACCAAAAATGCATAAAATACAGTAATAGTATTTACTAAGGACGAACGAAGGTAGAAATTCAACGAAGCTTCGCCGGTCCATCCCCACAGAATAATCTTTTCAAGTAACATCTCCCCTCGGATTTATGTTCATCTCTTTTATCCTCAGTCAGGATACTCAGGAATTTATTCCTTCAATAAGGAGTACGACGAACAAAGATGGGAAGTTATTAGTACTATATTATCAAACAAGACGGGAACGAAGTCCTCATATTCCTCAGCAACGAACCGGGAATTATTTTCCCTAGCCAACAATTGTTATACAAAGATATTCAGACGCTTCAGGCTACATGATTCATACATACGTCATTTACATCATATCATAAGCATACACATCCATAAATGCATAAAACATTTACTTAGGAGCATCATGCCATACATGTACACATGTTGCATAAACTAACCTTTCCTTTTCAGGATAGTTGCAGGCAGATAAACACTATCAACAACTCAAAACAGTTCAGAGACGATCTATACGAAGATCTAGTACTGATACTTAATTCAGAGATAATCGCTACGAAGATTCATTTCTAATGATTAATATTCAAGTTGTCCTTGGAATGGTACGTAAATGATCTATACGAAGATCTAGTGCTTAATCCAGGATATTTCCAGAGGAGATAATCGTTACGAAGATTTATTTCTGATGGTCAACCATCTTTGGGGATATTGTGTAAATGATCTATACGAAGATCTAGTGCTTAATCCAAGAAATTATTTCAGAAGAAGTTCAGGAATAATCGTCACGAAGATTTAATCCTGATATTCGTTTACCCTTGGGATGGTATATAAATGGTCTATACGAAGATCTATTACCTAATCCGGGGTATTTCCAGAAGATATAATCGCTACGAAGATTTATTTCTAATGGTCTATTCAACAGTTTATCTTTGGATGGTACATAAATGATCGATACGAAGATCTTGTACTTAGCCCAGGATATCACCAAAAGCAACTCAGAGATGATCGCCACAAACATTTGATTCTGATGCTTAAATTAAATTATGTTCCTAAAGATGGTTCAGAGCCGATCTATACGAAGATCTAAGTACTGACACCTAATGAAGGATATTCTTTTCCTCCAGAGATAATGTAGAGACGATCTATACGAAGATCTAGTGCTGACATTCAACTCAAACCATGTTACAGAAATGATTCAGAGACGGCCTATACGAAGACCTAGTACTGATATCCAGTGACAATATAAAGATACTATCACCTTCTGATATTATGGATGGCATCCATAAGTCCATCTCCTTCTCCTCTGAGTGGCATCTTTAAGCCCACTCCAACATATGCAACCAATCAGCAATGTTACTTTACGCACCGGCGAGAGCAAATTTTTGGGCTTTTGTGTTCAATCCCCTTCAATCTTCCAAGTCACAAATGGCACACAGGCCAATCTAACCCCTCAGGTTTCAGAAAATTGAACAGGGGCAGCTGTTGCACCCCAAAATTTTCCCTCACCTAGACAAGACATTATGTACTAAGGTGTACCAAGAGGTTCACAAGGTTCACAAGGTTCATAAGGCATCTCAAGAGGTTCACAAGGTTCACAATGTTCACAATTAGTCAGAAAGTCTGACAATCCCCTCAGACAAAGCATTCTCTTAATCAATACACCCTAAACTAGGGTTTTGGATTTCATCAGGATAAATGGACTTCAAAGGCCTAAAGTAAGCTTCATAGCACCCTATATGTCTTCAAGAATCCCTATGTCATGTTTCAAGGCTTTCCCAAAAGGTTTGCTTAGTCAAATGATCAGATAGGCTAAAATCAGTCAAAGTGGTTAAAAAGTCAAACTGAGGTCAACTGTGGTCAAACCAAAGTCAAACTTCATGATTTTTTGCCAACATCAAGTTTATGAAGTAAAATTCATCATTTGATCAAGGGTTTATCATGATTCATCAAGGAGATTTCAGATCATCAAGAATCAGGAGTTTCTAAATTAGGGTTTTCATAGGAAAAGTCAACTGAACTTTGACCAGCCATAACTTTCACATGCTTCATCAAACATTTCCCATCCAGATCTCATTTTAAAGGAAATTGAATTCTCTACAACTATGTGTCTCACAAGCTGTCGCTCCCAAAAGATGAGGCCGGGGCTCAAATATGGTACAGACGCGAACGGTCGGCGAAAAGGACAATGAGAACACACAGCAGTGAACTCACTGGAAAAGAAAAGAGTTGCCAGCTAGGCATTTTTATCCCGGAGGAAAGGTAATGCTGCATAAACCTAGAAAAGATGGATAAGACGGTTGCGAACCAGAGAGACTGAGAAAGGGGGTTGGTTACAACCTGGGAAGGTATTAGCACCCAGATTGTCCGTCGTACTCGACGGGATCCACGCTTAAAAGATTTGTGTTTTAAAGGGGTAGTGTCAGTGCAATTTGTGTATATATAAAAAAAGAAACTGGAAAAGATGTACAGGTGTCAGTGTAAAAGAAGTGCAAAGTGTAATATATACAGTGTCAGTGTAAGGATAAGAGTGAAATGCTCATGAACATGAGGCTAAAGAATAATGCTGAAAGAGGGGGAATATACAGAGACTTTTGTTCGATAACTGTTAAGTTATGCCTACGTATCCTCTCGTGCAATGAGGAAGTCAGAACACCGTAGTTCGACCCAAAGAGACTGAAAGATGAATTGACTTGTGAACTGCTTACTTGCCTATGCTCAAGTGTATGATCTGTCTGGCACAGATGCAAACTGTCTTGCATTAGACGGAAGAAGCAAGTTCTCGTTTGTGAGTGAAGATGATGAGAAAAGAATCCCGAAGGAGACGATTATTGTTTGTTTTTGAGTTTTCAGTCTTTTATTGCTTTTGAAAGTTTGTCATAAGTCAATGAGCTTAAGCCTAAACCAATGGATTTAGTAAACCCATCACATCTTCCCTCTTATTAGGGGTAATGAGCATACCTTAAGTGTGAAGTCAGATTCTCACACTTAATCACCTTTGATGCAGGATTAAGATCATTAACCTACTTGTGATTATTTAGATGTTTTTGGGTTTTTGTTTAGTGTTGAGTAATGAGGTTAAGCCATAATCAGGGATTAAACAGACTCATTACACCATCCTAATAGAAGGATAATAGATGAGAATGTTTAAGCTGAGGAAAGCTCCTCAACTTAATCCATGATTAGGGATTAAACTCATGACAAAACAAGCCTTTGATTAAGTGGATTTTATTTACAGATATGATGATGAAGTGAATTTTATGGTTTGTAAGACAACTTGAGGGGGACTTGTCCATTAACACTAGGGTTAGTCCTTCTTAACCAATTAAGGAAGAATTAGAACCCTAATGCAAGGCCCAAGTTACAAGTGTGATGTCTTGATGATTATTAAGTGGATTGATTAAGAGATGTAAACACATTAAGGGTTTAACACTTAGGATTAAAGTTATACACTCCATCCTAATAGAAGGATGCAGGCATAAGCTTAATCACAAAGCCTTAAAGCCTTTAGGGTTTAGTCCCTGATTATGAGGTGAGAAGAGAGGACTCAAAGAAACACAAAGATAAAAGCTAAGTGGGGGGACTAATCAAATCCTAATATTCTCATGCTCGGATGTCCTAAGGGTTAGTGAGGCTCACTATCCTAATGAAGGAGAAGAAAAGAAGAAGATGAGAGGAAAAGCTCCATGGTGGCCTAAGCACACCTCAAGTTAGAAAGAATAGGAAAAGATGAGGAATAAGATAAGATGAATAAGAAATGAGAATGAAATAGGATGAGTCGGATGAAAAAGAAATAAAATAAGGAGGGGAGAATGCGATATGGAATAAGATGACAATGCACAAACAGAGCCTACACCAGTAGGACTTCCAGATGCCGCAGCATGCAGCAAATAAAGTCGGTCCTCAGTGGTACCTAACGGAGAAGGTCCGTTGCCTCTTTAACGCGCGCAAAAGAATCCAGAAATACTTATCAGAAGTCCAAATAAATAAATAAAAAAGGGTCCAGCAGTTAAGCACGGGTATCCGTCATCAAGTCCAAGCAAATCAGAATATCCAATATAAGCGCCCAGCCTCAAAGTCAATCATCAAGGGGAATAACAACAAGAATTGTTCCAAGCGATATCAGGGATTAAGCTAAGCCTGCACCAGGAAAGCTCACCGGTCCACACAAGATTATAAATCACAAGATACAGACTAATCAAAAAGTAAACATAAATCTAAACCAAAAGTATTAAATGTAATTCTATTTTAATTGATCAAACATATTTATAGAAACATAATAAGAAAACAAAATTATTAATTAAACTCAAATAAGTTAAATAATAAAAATTGTATTAATAAACAAAATTAAAACTAAACCAAAGTTCTAATATAAGACTAATCTAAACTTAAATCTTAATTAAACTGGAAATTAAAGAAACTTTAAATAAAAAAGGGGGACAGTCCGCTGGGTTTGCTTCAATGGGCCTAAGCCCAAACTTATCAACAACAACAAAAAAGAAGAAGAGGGTCCGCTGGAAAAAAGGTGATGAAGAGAAACATCAGACGGGCCTGGAGCCTCCGTCAGCAACAGCCATGCAAGAAACAAAAATAACAGATTAATAAATAATATTTGATAAAAAGAAACAAATAAAAGGGGGTGGAAGAATCGCGACATCAACACGCAACATAACTTGCTCTTCTCCTTCTCAAAATAGTCGACACGGTACTGTTTACCGTCGTTACCTTTTCACAAATCCAGATCATCTTCTTCTTTCCACCAATAGAACGGCGCCTCCTTCGATCTCTTCTTTCACTCAACATCACCGGGAAAAATGCCGCAAAGCCGCCTCCGCTCGTGACCCTCTTCTTCGCGATGAAACCAACACCAAATCCATCATTCGGTGCTAAGCTTAAACCTCCTTCTTCTCACGGCCTCTCCCTTGTGCGCTTCGGCTTATGCGGTGGAAGCTTGTAGACTTGTTTTGATTCTCGGCACGGTTAACATATCACGATACATGGAGGTCACGATTGCGTCAAAACCAGAGTTGTGTGAAGATGGTGGTAGTGGTGAACAACTCACGCTGATGCTGATGGCTTCGGTTTTTTGTTATCTCTCGCAAATCTCAGATTACATCAACATGAGCTTCGGCATCTCTCTCTCTCAGCTTGGATTTGATTCTAGGGTTTGTGAAACGGCGGCGATTAAGATGAACATGAGAACGGACGATACTCCGCGGCGGCGTCAAATCGGTTTTGCGGTTTGCCTTCGTTCTGTGTCCTTTGCTCACAGTTACGATGTCTTTTCTCTGAATCGCGGTTGCGACCTGTCTCCATGGTGAGCTTCAGCCTTTTGTTCGGTTGATTAGGCTCTTGTTCTGTTTCTTCTTCTAACTCTGTTTCTGTTTTCGGTTTGGTTTTCTGTGTGATTGTTGCTGTGATGTGATGCCGTTAAATGAAGGAGGAAACTGATGTTGTTATGGTAAGCGTCTCCCTCTTTTCAGTTTTTGTTGGTGATGAAGGCTTTACGTGATGAAGGTTGAGAAGAGTGCCGAGTTTTTTTCTGTTTTGTCTCTTCGTGATTTTTTCTTTTCTCTCCTTAATGCAGGAGTTTTGTGTGGTGTTGAAGAGAGGTGAATGAGTTTGTTCCAGGTTGAAGAAAGTTATTTTGTGTTTGGTGCTGCTTGTGTTTAAAGGATCTTCGCAGGTTTTTTTTGTGTGGTGATAGTGAGGACCGTTTGGATTGATGAAAAGTTTGGTTTTTTTAGGCGTTATTGTTGATGGTGGTATAGAAGAAGAGATTATGCAGGTTGTGTTTTTCTGTGTTGTTTTTCTATTATGCAGGTGAATGGTGTGAAGTTTTTGTTATGCTGCCAACATGAGGGCGTGAAAAATGGAGTGTATTGGCTGCGTGAATGAGTTTTGTTTTGGGGAAAGAAAAAGTGTGCGTGGTGTGTGTTGTAGGTGAAGGAGAGGAAATGTTTTGCTGTGAGTGTTGCTGTGTTTTTTTGAGAATGATGAGGAAATTGTTAGGTAATGAAAGATATGTATGGTGGAGCTTTGCTAGTGGTAGAGGCGCCACTTTTTTCTATGACCTAGGGATCACCATTGCATTGCTTCTATTTATATGTAGGTCAAACAAAGTTTTTCTTAATGGGCCTTGGCCTCAAGAATGATATGGCCCTTTTGTAAATGACAAAATTTTGTAAAATATTGTTGTTGTTTTTTTATTTATAAAATGGCCAATGTAAGTTAGAAATGAATTTAATTGGTGATGGGTAAGTGGATAAAGAAAAATGGTTAATTGGATATGAGAATGGGTTATTAAAATTGGAAATGAAATTGAGATAAAATACAATTTGGGATGAACTTGAATAATAAGTGGATATGGTGGAAACAATTGGGAAAATGAAATGGCTAACATTTGGATATTGGTATAAAAATGGGTAAAAAAGAAAACGACTTACGTAATGGAATCTAAATGGTAAACACAATGAGGATGAACAAGAATTTGGCTAGAAAATGGAATGAGATATATACTTGAAATCAAGTTAGAATTTGAATCCCGAGAAGCCCACATGGCCAAACTCAAACTTGCATTTTTACAAACCACTAATTATGTGAACACAAATATCACCAGACACCCCCACAATTGAGATGAATAACAATTCCAAATTAATCCTCCTCTGACAAAATAAACCATGAATTACTTTGTATCTGTATGAATGAATCTCTGAGAAATAAATCCACAGAGGAGCACAATACGAACTGACGACTTCTGGTAAACTTGATTTTCTGAAACAAACCCCACGCAAACCAAAACTTAATAACCTGAAGAATTCTACACACCACAATAAATTGATCTTGGATGCACACTGACTGAGAAATAGTCCTGAAATAGATAACTTGCACTTGAAGAAATCTCCTGATAGTTCAACCAAGATTAGGTCAAACATCCATCTGAATTAGATCGCAACTGAACAAACACACTTGAACTGAAACCAAAACTTTGAGATAAAAGATAGCCTGAGATGCTGAGAAGACAAAAATATCCGTGTAACTTGGAGAAGAAAAAAATAGCCTGATGATATGCCAGAGGCATATTGAACAGTCCCTGCGGATATGAAATCCTTGAAGACCGCCAAACTAGGGAAGTAAACCCTTGATTCAGTGATAAAAGAAAAGGGAGGACAATGCCACTGATGGCTGCATAGCCAAAAACCTTGAATTCTCCTGATAACCAAACATAGGGTGCGGGACCCTAATTCTTCGGAAAATCCTGATCCCATGTCTTATGCACATGCAAATGGTATGCAAAAATGCGCATGATATGCAAACGAGAAGCTGAAAAAGATACAAAAGCCAGAGGGCAAATTTAGGGTGTCTACAGCTGCCCCTATTCAAGCAACTGTTAATCTGAAAAGGATGAGAGCAACGACTATTAGACGTTCAAGATAAACAGTGATTGAATACCAAAAAGACCCCGAAATTTGCACTCACAGAATGAAGAAGAAAAGGGATATAGATTGTAAAAGAAAATAAAGTATATTGTAAAGTGTGGGCGACGGAGGACGACCGTCGAGCAGAGGACGACTGCTGGGTAAAGAGCAATGACGGGGACGGCCGACATGCTGAAAAAGATGTGTGAAGTAAAGCAATGACGGGGACGGCCATCATGCTGGGGATGAAAAGGTGTTATGATGGGGACGGACATCAAGTAAAGTTGTAAGGTTCTCTGGGGATTAATGAAAAGTGATGGGGACGGCCATCAAGTTCATAAAGCAAGGTAAGCAACGATGGGGACGGCCATCGGGCTAAAAATAAAAGGGACCACGACGGGGACGGCCATCGGGTTAAAGAATAAACGAAATAAGCTGTGATGAGGTACGGTTATCAAAGGTGAAGGACGATCACCTAGCAGGGGACGGCTGCTCTGTTGGGGTTAAGATGAGGGACGGTCATCTAAGGTGGAGGACGACCACCTGGCAGGGTACGGCTGCCGAAAATAATCGCGACATAGGACAAATGTCGGATAAAAGGTCAACGATGGGGACGGCCATCGGACGAGCATGATGGAGGACGACCATCAAGAGGTGGAGGACGACCACCTAGCAGGGGACGGCTGCTCTCAAGGTTTGTCATGACACAGGACGAGTGTCAGATAAAAGAAAAATTTGCTTTATTGGTGATCTACTGGGAAATAGTAAACACGGACGAGTGTTTATATCCAAGAAACAAAAGGTATAAGTGTTTAGATGCTGTGTATAGATTAAGGATGCGGACGAGCATCCCTAAGACTACGATACGGACGAGTATCGGGTAGAAACAAATACTGACACGTATTTAGAGATGATGATACGGACGAGTATCAACTGGTTAACAAGGAACACGGACGAGTGTTGACTCTGAGGGGACTCTTCTGGGGAATATTAGACACAGACGAGTGTCTATATTCAAGAAGACATGAGTGTTTGACACAGTGTATGGATTAAAGATGCGGACGAGCATCCTTAAGACTATGATACGGACGAGTATCAGGTAGAAACAAACGCTTGACACATGTTCTGAGATGATGGTACGGACGAGTACCAACTGGTTAACAAAGAACACGGACGAGTGTCGAATCTGTGGGGATATAAATGGTATGTACAAGATACGGACGAGTATCTGTATAAGTAGAATAAGTATGAGTGGTGTATGTTTGAGTGTTCAATCTGCTGGAGAGAGCGACACGGACGAGCGTCAAAAGGAGAAAAGTATAGTATAAACAAGTATCTGATATACAAAGTGTTTATGTAACTGTGCTGGGGAAAGTGACATGGACGGATGTCAAGGAATTGTATATATATATGTCTGTGAGTGCAAAGGGGATGCTTTGGCTTTCTGCTGGGGATATGACACGGACGGGTGCCACAAGGAGTATATACTGATGTTTGGGAGTGTGTTTGGGAGTGTGAGGCAGCTGCTTTTGCTGGGAACTCTGGTGGGGAATCTGGGAAGCATTCTGTATACTGCTGACGGGTTGAAAGCTTTTAACTCTGATGGGAACGAAGTGTTGGCAACCTGGTGCCTGTTGGAGAGGTTTTCATTGGAGGAAAGACGACTCTGCGTGAGGTATACTTCGTTTAACTGCTTTGAACATCTGCTGAGGATCTGATCATCCTGCTCTGACTCCACTAGGGAGAATTCTTCTTGCTTTGCTGGAGAAATCCCTTGGAAATGAGAATCCCGATGACTCTATGGGGAAAGATCATCTTTAGACTTGGCTAGGGAAGATGCTTGATCACACAATCCTGCTGAGGAGGGAATTCTGATAATTCTAACTTGTGGGGAAGCAAGGCCCTCAGCTTCCTGTTGGGAAAACTTCGCTGTGGACAGATAAGTCCGCTTGGGGATGAGAACGATTCAATTAGCCTTGAAGTTCTGTTGGGGATATCGTCTGTTCTAACTCAGCTGGGGATGTCAACCTTCATGGTTGCGAAAAAGATTTGGCAATGCTCTGCTGAGGAGAGACTTTGCTGGAGAATTAGAGATCGAAATAAGCCAAATTAAACCCCATGTATAGCATGACGACTGTGTTGGGAAGATATGCCAATGAAAATTGGACTTTGACTGAATGCGAATAACCAACTCCTCATGAAGGAATCTTGTCGGCTGAAAGAAGATCTTTATGCTCGGGGAAGAAATAAACTTCCAATGCCCTGCTGGTAAAATAAATACCAGACATTCCCTGAGAATTAACACAGTGCTTCAAACTTCTGAGCTCAACAAAAGCATTACTGATCATCCAGAGTGACCTATCATTCCCCTACATCTCCATCATACCATACTGCATCATTCATAAAAAGATCGTCTTCAGAGGATTTTACAGAAGACTTGGCATCCGGAATTGCTCCAGTGTCTTCAAACTCTCGCAGAAATTCAACAAGTCTTGAGATAACTTCCCCAGATTACGTCTTGAAACGATTCTTCCAAACAAAGAGATAAAACAGAAACCATGCGGTATGAAGATGCAATGCAAATGATACAAGATGCAGACGTATGCTCATGCAAGCCATGGAAAATGAAACAAGGATGGTTGGGCGTAAGGCCAGGTTGAGAGATATTTTTGGTTTTGGTTGCCAAGCAATTGGACTTAAATGGTGAACTACCAGACGAGAACTGGTTTATTAAAGGTAGGCCAACAGACGAGAACTGATGGGCAAAGAATAAGTCGTCAGACGAGAACTGACTCGTTGGGGTTCATTGTCAAACGAGAATTGACTCTGAAAAAGAATGAATACCAGACGGGAACTGGCGTTCAACAGGTTAAACAAAAGGGTGACCAGACGAGAACTGGTTAAAAGATTCGCGTACCAGACGAGAACTGGTGTTTGAAGTTGGTTTTCCAGATGAGAACTGGACTTTGAAAAGTTTTGCCAGACGAGAACTGGACTTTGAACGGTTTGGGGGACGAGGCCCTCTGGATGAGACTGACGTTTGTGGGGAGTTATGCTCAATACAAATATGATGCGTATGCCCTAGAGATGCGACATGAATAACGTATGCAAACAATTTATGCAATGCTTATGAAAAGGCCAGAAAAACTCCCGAGGTGGGAAGAAAGGTCTTAGTGACAAGGCTTCTGGTTGAGAAAGGTGACAAAGGCGATGGTGGGTAGCATGATTTCCCGACACTCGTCTTGAACTAGGAGATCACTGATATAACTTGCTCTGTGTAGCTAAAATTTGCCCCTGTCGGGCGAGTCTCTGAACAGACTGTTGCTGATTATCCAAATTCTGGAATAGAAAACTTGGATGTTCTCTCGGGGAGAGTTGCACTTAGGGATCTCTGGAAGTATCTTGCCTCGGTATGAGCGTGGAAGCGACTTGATTCATTCTGACTGAGCATTGGAAGAATTGACCCTTAGTCAATGGAAACTCTGGGTGTCCTGCCCCTGCTTGGGAGATTCAACCTTGATCAACTAATTCTTGAATGACGTCCCTCCATCAGCTGATGCTTAGGAACTTGCTTTACCCTGACGGATACCTTGATCGACAAAACCACTGGATAACATGCCCCTGATTCATAGGCCAACAAGATGCTCTTGATTCTGGTCATCATTGTCGAATGATCAAGTTCCCTCATGATTGCTCTTTGTAGGAACTTCCCTGGTGTCACAGACTGACTTGCAATTAAAACTGTTCATTCACAAATGGTAATTTTAATGCAGTACACACGCAAGTTTTTTGAAAATTTATTTATTTTGATGCTGTGACCGTGTGTGACGAATGGACGATTAGTCCAAACGTAGTGTTGAATTAGCAAACCTTTAGGAGTCAGTTTACGCAACCTTGTCGTAGTATGCTTTCAGAATTGAACCTGATTCAATTAGGACTTTCAAGGGTTATAACGTGGTCTGGTTCACGGTTTTAGAAAGAAGGATTTATGGCTCGAAGTTTATTTGTGCCCACCCATTCTCCTTGATGTTCTCCAGTCCTATGTTCAGCTAATTCGACTTAAGCGCTCGCTTCTCACAAGGGTTTTGTAATGATTGAGGAACCAATGGCGTCGATGGTTTACACACCAATGAGGTTTCTTGGAGTAACAGTCACCCCTTCTGACCTTGTGTCTGGTCACACGATTTTGTTCTCATGGAAGATTCTCTTTCTTTTTTTTTACTCCCTAACTTTTGCCTGGACTGGTTTTCTCCTTTTTTTTGAATTTTTCGATTTCAAAGTCCAGCGGGATGCCCTAACTTTTGCCTAAGTCATGTGTTTTCACACATTTTTTCGACTTAGCGGGCTTTATTTCCTTTTTTTTTTGTTGAACAAATCGTGTGACACTGGCTTGTCATGACTTGCTGAAAGGGTTGTGACTGCCTCATTCCTTTGTTGGTGAGGGATAACCATTGTAGTTTCGCATCCCTTGACCTCTTGAGGTATAATGAATAAAGGTAATGGATCCTCGGATGCACACTCCTTTGGAAATTTGAACGCTCGGTCAAATTACTGATAACTACCCTGCCCCGGGTTGGATGTGAGGTTTTTTCTATTTAGAAAAGAAACTCCTACTTCGAGGCTCAAAGGGGTTGACGAGGGTTTATCTCCCTTATATATCCGGTGTTTGGGAATTGAAGCAATGCCTGTACATCGTCAACAGGTTCTACTCTGAAAGCATACCTTACGCAATTATGGGTATTTAGTTGTCATCATCCTCCCTCAAACCTGCTAAACAACAGTGACATAGATGGGAGGTATATGGATGCAATTTTTTTATTTTTCGTTTTTGATGCAAGTAAAGAAAAATGAGCGAATGCGACATAATTGATTCAAAAGTGCAAGATCACTACATTAACATTACCATTTAAAATAACAATGCTTAAAAGACAAGTAGCTGCTAACAGGAAAGAAACTACAATGCAAATGATAAAAGGATACAATGATCACCAACTCTGCTGACATACTGTTGTTTGAGCCACTGAAATTAAGATACGCTTCTTCTGAAGTCTTTGAACTCAATCAGGTGAAAGGTTGACGTGCACAACCAAGCTTCCTTCTGGAAAGGAAATGTAGCCCTTGTCGATCAATTGGTGTACTCTGGCTTGAAAAGCTTTGCAATCTTCAGTTGAATGCCCCATTGATCCACCATGATACCCACACTGCTCATGAGGATTGTACCCTGGAGGGTACGGCTCTGACAACGGCTTGAGAGGCTTAGGAACCACCAAAGAGCTCTGAACTAGATGTGGCAAGAGTTCACTGTATGCCATGGGGACTGGATGAAGAGGAGCAATCCTTCTTTCTAGATTGTTACGAGGCCTAGGCTGGCTCTGAAGCTGATTCTGAGGTCTTCGGCCATGAGCTTGCGGATTTGGACGAGGAGGAGTCCAAGGCTTCTGATATGGTGCTCTGAGCATTGCCGAATGCCCGTAAGAGTAATCAGATTCAGGAACAGATGATCTCTGAGAAGATGTTGGTCTAGAATATTTGATATTTGCCGTGACTGCATTGGTATCATACCATTCTTCCTCTTGGGAGCTAACAACAGACTCACCTTCACTAGCTGGGATATTCGAAAAGTCCTGGATCTTTCCACTTTTGAGCAGGCTCTCAATGCGTACTCCAACTATCATCAAATCAGAGAAGCTTGTCATCCCAATGCTACTCATTCTTTCCAAGTATGGACCCTGCAAGGAGCCCACGAACAGGTCAATTAATTCTCTGTCTGAAACTGGTGGTTGCACCTGGGCTGCCAATTCTCTCCACCGCTGTGCATATTCTCTGAAAGATTCACCACTCCTCTGGGATAGGCTCTGCAAGTGCGTGCGATTGGGCGCCACGTCCATATTGTACTGGTATTGCTTTATGAAAGCTCTGGATAAATCATTCCAAGACCGGATATGACTGCTTTCCAAATCCATGTACCAACTTAAAGATGCCCCACTTAAACTGTCCTGAAAACAGTGAATCATCAACTTATCATTCCGGCGTAAGAAGTCATTTTTCTACAGAACATCACCAAATGACGCTTCGGGCAACTGACACCAGTGTATTTCTCAAACTTCGGAGTTTTGAAATCTGGAGGAATGACGAGACCAGACACCAAACACAGGGTTAGGGCATCAAAACCAAAGACATCAGGATTCGCTAAGGCTTTGAGTCGCTCGTCCAACACACGAAATCTTTCAGCAGGATCAAAAGCTGGTGGATCCTTGGTTTTCACAAGAGGGATTGCCCCTTGGAAGTCTGGCATAGGGAAGGCAAAACTCTGATAATTCACAGTATCAGTCGAAGATGAAGGTCCACCTCGGACAGCAGATGGTTCAGGTACATTCTGATTCACGATCCGGGTCTGTACAGGTTGAGCTTGAGCAAGATTGTTCACTTGTGGAAGATCTTCATCAGGAGAAAGACCATACAACGGATTGGTCATTGAAGTGAAACCAGGTGGAAACTCAACATTCTGACGGTCGTTCTCTGACATAGATACTGATGGCTTTCAAACTGACCCTTCTTAACTCTTGACACTGTTCAGTCTAGCTTCACACACTCTGTCGTCTTCTAACTGCTACCACTTGTTCAAACTGAGTACCGGGAAATCAGCTGGATGAACATGGACAAAAGAGGAAGGATGAGCTCTCTGGAGGAGGAAAATGCAATGCAGATGCACATGTAAAATGCAATATGATAATGCAAAAGATGCAAAGACATGGGATCACAGCTAGAAACTGCCTGGAATCTGGAATACTGTCAAGAATCAAGTGTCTGTAACCACAAGATCTCTGAATAATAACCCAAAATAGCAACTGAGAACCGAAGGTCAATATCTTCAGGATCATCGTGACTGGATCAAACAATTGTACTGCAATGAGGGTATGTTGAGGTCAAGGGTTCCTGCAAACCTGTAAACAGCCCAACCCCCTCACAGGTGGTGTTCTAAAACAAAGATCCTCAGACTTGGATCAGTTATGGGAAGTGTAAACACTTCCAACCCGGAGGTACAGTGCTTACAATAACCATAAAAGTTCCTCCTCTAATTCACCTCAGTTTCTGAAGGTCAAACTAAAGGTCATCCAGACTTAGCAGGCTTCCCAGATAGCCCTAGCACTGCAGGAAATCTGCAACACAGAGTTCTCAAGAAGAAACCCATATCTGAACCGTGTTTCATATTCCCGCACCAGACCGAGATGGAATGGGAAAGAATATGAACCACTCTATCCTAGGTGTCACTCAGGTCCCAGGTATAGGACCTCAACTCTCAATAGGACCCCCACCCACCAAAACAGAAACAATAGATCCAGCCAGAATAGTATGACAGTATGATGTATATAAAGCTATAAAGAAAGCAGTAAACAAACTGTACATAAAGCAATAAACAAGATAAATATATAAACACAGATAGCACATAACACCCCAATAAACACAAATCAATCAAGCGCTAGGAGGAACCCACAAAAAGAACCAGAAGCCCTGGTTGCAATATCTTATTTTCCCCAGCAGAGTCGCCAAGCTGTCGCTCCCAAAAGATGAGGCCGGGGCTCAAATATGGCGCAGACGCGAACGGTCGGCGAAAAGGACAATGAGAACACACAGCAGTGAACTCACTGGAAAAGAAAAGAGTCGCCAGCTAGGCATTTTTATCCCGGAGGAAAGGTAATGCTGCATAAACCTAGAAAAGATGGATAAGACGGTTGCGAACCAGAGAGACTGAGAAAGGGGGTTGGTTACAACCTGGGAAGGTATTAGCACCCAGATTGTCCGTCGTACTCGACGGGATCCACGCTTAAAAGATTTGTGTTTTAAAGGGGTAGTGTCAGTGCAATTTGTGTATATATAAAAAAAGAAACTGGAAAAGATGTACAGGTGTCAGTGTAAAAGAAGTGCAAAGTGTAATATATACAGTGTCAGTGTAAGGATAAGAGTGAAATGCTCATGAACATGAGGCTAAAGAATAATGCTGAAAGAGGGGGAATATACAGAGACTTTTGTTCGATAACTGTTAAGTTATGCCTACGTATCCTCTCGTGCAATGAGGAAGTCAGAACACCGTAGTTCGACCCAAAGAGACTGAAAGATGAATTGACTTGTGAACAGCTTACTTGCCTATGCTCAAGTGTATGATCTGTCTGGCACAGATGCAAACTGTCTTGCATTAGATGGAAGAAGCAAGTTCTCGTTTGTGAGTGAAGATGATGAGAAAAGAATCCCGAAGGAGACGATTATTGTTTGTTTTTGAGTTTTCAGTCTTTTATTGCTTTTGAAAGTTTGTCATAAGTCAATGAGCTTAAGCCTAAACCAATGGATTTAGTAAACCCATCACATCTTCCCTCTTATTAGGGGTAATGAGCATACCTTAAGTGTGAAGTCAGATTCTCACACTTAATCACCTTTGATGCAGGATTAAGATCATTAACCTACTTGTGATTATTTAGATGTTTTTGGGTTTTTGTTTAGTGTTGAGTAATGAGGTTAAGCCATAATCAGGGATTAAACAGACTCATTACACCATCCTAATAGAAGGATAATAGATGAGAATGTTTAAGCTGAGGAAAGCTCCTCAACTTAATCCATGATTAGGGATTAAACTCATGACAAAACAAGCCTTTGATTAAGTGGATTTTATTTACTGATATGATGATGAAGTGAATTTTATGGTTTGTAAGACAACTTGAGGGGGACTTGTCCATTAACACTAGGGTTAGTCCTTCTTAACCAATTAAGGAAGAATTAGAACCCTAATGCAAGGCCCAAGTTACAAGTGTGATGTCTTGATGATTATTAAGTGGATTGATTAAGAGATGTAAACACATTAAGGGTTTAACACTTAGGATTAAAGTTATACACTCCATCCTAATAGAAGGATGCAGGCATAAGCTTAATCACAAAGCCTTAAAGCCTTTAGGGTTTAGTCCCTGATTATGAGGTGAGAAGAGAGGACTCAAAGAAACACAAAGATAAAAGCTAAGTGGGGGGACTAATCAAATCCTAATATTCTCATGCTCGGATGTCCTAAGGGTTAGTGAGGCTCACTATCCTAATGAAGGAGAAGAAAAGAAGAAGATGAGAGGAAAAGCTCCATGGTGGCCTAAGCACACCTCAAGTTAGAAAGAATAGGAAAAGATGAGGAATAAGATAAGATGAATAAGAAATGAGAATGAAATAGGATGAGTCGGATGAAAAAGAAATAAAATAAGGAGGGGAGAATGCGATATGGAATAAGATGACAATGCACAAACAGAGCCTACACCAGTAGGACTTCCAGATGCCGCAGCATGCAGCAAATAAAGTCGGTCCTCAGTGGTACCTAACGGAGAAGGTCCGTTGCCTCTTTAACGCGCGCAAAAGAATCCAGAAATACTTATCAGAAGTCCAAATAAATAAATAAAAAAGGGTCCAGCAGTTAAGCACGGGTATCCGTCATCAAGTCCAAGCAAATCAGAATATCCAATATAAGCGCCCAGCCTCAAAGTCAATCATCAAGGGGAATAACAACAAGAATTGTTCCAAGCGATATCAGGGATTAAGCTAAGCCTGCACCAGGAAAGCTCACCGGTCCACACAAGATTATAAATCACAAGATACAGACTAATCAAAAAGTAAACATAAATCTAAACCAAAAGTATTAAATGTAATTCTATTTTAATTGATCAAACATATTTATAGAAACATAATAAGAAAACAAAATTATTAATTAAACTCAAATAAGTTAAATAATAAAAATTGTATTAATAAACAAAATTAAAACTAAACCAAAGTTCTAATATAAGACTAATCTAAACTTAAATCTTAATTAAACTGGAAATTAAAGAAACTTTAAATAAAAAAGGGGGACAGTCCGCTGGGTTTGCTTCAATGGGCCTAAGCCCAAACTTATCAACAACAACAAAAAAGAAGAAGAGGGTCCGCTGGAAAAAAGGTGATGAAGAGAAACATCAGACGGGCCTGGAGCCTCCGTCAGCAACAGCCATGCAAGAAACAAAAATAACAGATTAATAAATAATATTTGATAAAAAGAAACAAATAAAAGGGGGTGGAAGAATCGCGACATCAACACGCAACATAACTTGCTCTTCTCCTTCTCAAAATAGTCGACACGGTACTGTTTACCGTCGTTACCTTTTCACAAATCCAGATCATCTTCTTCTTTCCACCAATAGAACGGCGCCTCCTTCGATCTCTTCTTTCACTCAACATCACCGGGAAAAATGCCGCAAAGCCGCCTCCGCTCGTGACCCTCTTCTTCGCGATGAAACCAACACCAAATCCATCATTCGGTGCTAAGCTTAAACCTCCTTCTTCTCACGGCCTCTCCCTTGTGCGCTTCGGCTTATGCGGTGGAAGCTTGTAGACTTGTTTTGATTCTCGGCACGGTTAACATATCACGATACATGGAGGTCGCGATTGCGTCAAAACCAGAGTTGTGTGAAGATGGTGGTAGTGGTGAACAACTCACGCTGATGCTGATGGCTTCGGTTTTTTGTTATCTCTCGCAAATCTCAGATTACATCAACATGAGCTTCGGCATCTCTCTCTCAGCTTGGATTTGATTCTAGGGTTTGTGAAACGGCGGCGATTAAGATGAACATGAGAACGGACGATACTCCGCGGCGGCGTCAAATCGGTTTTGCGGTTTGCCTTCGTTCTGTGTCCTTTGCTCACAGTTACGATGTCTTTTCTCTGAATCGCGGTTGCGACCTGTCTCCATGGTGAGCTTCAGCCTTTTGTTCGGTTGATTAGGCTCTTGTTCTGTTTCTTCTTCTAACTCTGTTTCTGTTTTCGGTTTGGTTTTCTGTGTGATTGTTGCTGTGATGTGATGCCGTTAAATGAAGGAGGAAACTGATGTTGTTATGGTAAGCGTCTCCCTCTTTTCAGTTTTTGTTGGTGATGAAGGCTTTACGTGATGAAGGTTGAGAAGAGTGCCGAGTTTTTTTCTGTTTTGTCTCTTCGTGATTTTTTCTTTTCTCTCCTTAATGCAGGAGTTTTGTGTGGTGTTGAAGAGAGGTGAATGAGTTTGTTCCAGGTTGAAGAAAGTTATTTTGTGTTTGGTGCTGCTTGTGTTTAAAGGATCTTCGCAGGTTTTTTTTTTGTGGTGATAGTGAGGACCGTTTGGATTGATGAAAAGTTTGGTTTTTTTAGGCGTTATTGTTGATGGTGGTATAGAAGAAGAGATTATGCAGGTTGTGTTTTTCTGTGTTGTTTTTCTATTATGCAGGTGAATGGTGTGAAGTTTTTGTTATGCTGCCAACATGAGGGCGTGAAAAATGGAGTGTATTGGCTGCGTGAATGAGTTTTGTTTTGGGGAGAGAAAAAGTGTGCGTGGTGTGTGTTGTAGGTGAAGGAGAGGAAATGTTTTGCTGTGAGTGTTGCTGTGTTTTTTTGAGAATGATGAGGAAATTGTTAGGTAATGAAAGATATGTATGGTGGAGCTTTGCTAGTGGTAGAGGCGCCACTTTTTTCTATGACCTAGGGATCACCATTGCATTGCTTCTATTTATATGTAGGTCAAACAAAGTTTTTCTTAATGGGCCTTGGCCTCAAGAATGATATGGCCCTTTTGTAAATGACAAAATTTTGTAAAATATTGTTGTTGTTTTTTTATTTATAAAATGGCCAATGTAAGTTAGAAATGAATTTAATTGGTGATGGGTAAGTGGATAAAGAAAAATGGTTAATTGGATATGAGAATGGGTTATTAAAATTGGAAATGAAATTGAGATAAAATACAATTTGGGATGAACTTGAATAATAAGTGGATATGGTGGAAACAATTGGGAAAATGAAATGGCTAACATTTGGATATTGGTATAAAAATGGGTAAAAAAGAAAACGACTTACGTAATGGAATCTAAATGGTAAACACAATGAGGATGAACAAGAATTTGGCTAGAAAATGGAATGAGATATATACTTGAAATCAAGTTAGAATTTGAATCCCGAGAAGCCCACATGGCCAAACTCAAACTTGCATTTTTACAAACCACTAATTATGTGAACACAAATATCACCAGACACCCCCACAATTGAGATGAATAACAATTCCAAATTAATCCTCCTCTGACAAAATAAACCATGAATTACTTTGTATCTGTATGAATGAATCTCTGAGAAATAAATCCACAGAGGAGCACAATACGAACTGACGACTTCTGGTAAACTTGATTTTCTGAAACAAACCCCACGCAAACCAAAACTTAATAACCTGAAGAATTCTACACACCACAATAAATTGATCTTGGATGCACACTGACTGAGAAATAGTCCTGAAATAGATAACTTGCACTTGAAGAAATCTCCTGATAGTTCAACCAAGATTAGGTCAAACATCCATCTGAATTAGATCGCAACTGAACAAACACACTTGAACTGAAACCAAAACTTTGAGATAAAAGATAGCCTGAGATGCTGAGAAGACAAAAATATCCGTGTAACTTGGAGAAGAAAAAAATAGCCTGATGATATGCCAGAGGCATATTGAACAGTCCCTGCGGATATGAAATCCTTGAAGACCGCCAAACTAGGGAAGTAAACCCTTGATTCAGTGATAAAAGAAAAGGGAGGACAATGCCACTGATGGCTGCATAGCCAAAAACCTTGAATTCTCCTGATAACCAAACATAGGGTGCGGGACCCTAATTCTTCGGAAAATCCTGATCCCATGTCTTATGCACATGCAAATGGTATGCAAAAATGCGCATGATATGCAAACGAGAAGCTGAAAAAGATACAAAAGCCAGAGGGCAAATTTAGGGTGTCTACACAAGCCAATCCCAAAAATTCTTCATTTGAAAGGTATGAGCCAAAACATTACAGGTCATTTCAAAAGTCAACAAAAAGTCAACATCTTCCATAGGGCATAACTTGAAAATGGTAAAAGATATGGAAATTAGACAAAAGAGTTTTGTTAGAGGACTCTTTAAGCTTTCCAAAATTTCCAAGAACACCTCCATAACCTTAAAATTGAGGTACTTGTGTCTTTGCAAAGTTGGGAAATTTTTGAGAGGTTTATTGAGCAAATGGGGTCTTAGAACCAATTCTTTCCACTCGGGCTTGCATTTTTATGACCCAATCACTACCATGACATCATGCACGAACCAAATATCATTTATTCAGATTTTTTATTTATTTTATTTTGATTTTATACATTAAAAATCATTTTAAATCAAAATAAAATATGAAAGGCTCAATATTTGATATGATCTTCATTCTAGAAATTCATAAACATGATTTAAAGTTGATTGGAAGATTCAAATTCGTGCTAAACCAAAGAGGAAATGATTTATGTGATATTTTGACCAAAATAGCAAGTTGTATCTTCATGATCAAGTAATCTCTACAAGGCCCATAAACCTATGACTTTCTGACCTAATTTGCTTCCAATATATACATATAAGTGATCACAAGTACAAGGATACGAATTGACAGCCTCCAAGAACACTTTGCTCATTCAAAATTTTTCTTGAAAATTCAATTTCCGGTTTCATATTTACAGGGCAATTAAAGGTATTCTAAGGACATAGACTTGATCCTTGAACATCATTGATACGATCTCAATGCTTTACATCATCAAAACCATCCCTGAATGCATAAACTGAACCTCTTTTGTTCTTGATTTTGAAATTTTCGATTCCATTTATTTAGCTAACATAAACTAATTTTGTTGTTTGATTTGTGTTAGTCATGACCTATAGATGATTTCTGGACATTTTCTTGAAGAATCGTAGCCTAGAACATAAACTGCCATTGTTAGGGTTTCGGGTTCCAAATTAGGAGTTCCTAAAAAACCAAATATAAATGGATTCAAAGAACATGGATAGACTATATGAATCATAAGGAATTCATTGGTATAGTTAATTTCATGAAATTGTACCATTTGATTGATGTTTGAGTTTCGCAGGTCATGAACATGAAGGAATTCACAGGAAAAATTGCAGTTGAATTTGTATGAATTTTCGCAGGTATCCTGAAGAAGATGAAGTCTGGATGGCGCCAAAATCAAATTCAAAAACTGTTTTTAAAATATAATGTTTGTTTGCTGGTTATATGCTGAACGCGCCCCATGTGGCTCAGCTGGTTTGTGTGTTTGCTTGTGAATATAATGGTCCTGGGTTCGATTCCCCCCAGGCCATTTTGTTTTGCTGCATTTTATTTGATTTTTGACAGGTGATAACAAAAGGATTGCTGCTCACATTGTAAACACCAAGGCGCGCTTGGCCTGGTGGTGATGTTGTTGGTCCAGCGTGTGGAGAGCCTAGGGCCTGGGTTCGTATCCCACCCCCAGGTATGTTATTTTTCTCAATTGTTTTTATTATTTTGTTTTTGTTTATTTCATATTTAATTAATTTAATTAATCTCTTAAATAATAATTCCTAAAACAAATGTTTTATATTATTTTCTTATACCAAAAACTCATATTTTAAAAAATTCAAACTTTATTTTCCTAAAATCAAAATTTTTATATTTATTTTATTATATTTATATTTATTATTAATATTGTATATATTTTGTAAATAAATTAATTATATTTAAATTAATAATTAAAAACCCTAATTCTTATAACCATAACCCTAATCCTAATTTTTATAAGTCTAACCCTAACCCTAATTTTTCTTAATTTTAAAATTAAACCTAATTTTCTTTATAAATTATAATTAATCATTAATCATTTGTTAAATATGTGAATAATTTAATATTTATTTATTATTATCAAAAACCTATTTTCTTAATTAAATTTAAAAAAAAAATATTTTCTAATATTAATTTTGCTAATTTCTTATTTCTATTATTTTTATTTTTCTAACCTTTTATCTTAATTCCCATTATTACTGATAATTATTGTTTATTTATTATTATTTATCTTTATTATATTTCTCGATTATATTGTAATTGTCCCGAAGCTTTGTAATAGTTTAGTTTTATATTTTTACTTTATTTTTATTATGAATGTATCTACTGTGTGGTTAGTAATTCCAGGGTGTGAATAACATACTTGTAATTAAAATTAACTTAGAATAATTAACTTAAATAAGATAAATATTTGAATATGAACATACACACACGTAAGTCGATCTTCGATCGCCATCTTGCACTTTCTAGGGTTACCTCTCATGTTGCCTATTTCAAAAGGTCAAGTAAGGTGTCTTAAGCAAAGTCCTTTCATAAATATCATCAAGTCCCTTCATTCTAGAAGATCAAGTCCCTTCGAGGTTGCCTACGATAAATGATCTTGTCCCTTCGAATAAAAAGATGATAAGTCCCTACGAATTGCTAAAGACACCTTGCAGTTGCCTATATTCAGATGTCCCTACACATGTCCCTTATCACATCAAAGGTAATGACTACCTATTCCTTAATAATAGGGATAGTCTTACCATTGAAAGAACATAAGAACAATAAAGACTTAATATAGGGTAGGTTCCTCTTAATTACTTGCTCACACATTTCAAAATACTTTTTACACCTCACTTTTCAATCAAATTTTCAAAAACAAGTCTTTGTATACAGCCATACGAGGACCATTACAAAGTACTTAGAAAGTTTCTAATCACGCACTACACCTTTCTCAAAACAATGCAAATTGAGCTAAGTAACTAAGAGCTCATGGATAACCATGGATATAAAGGATGCTAATACCTTCCCTTTGTATAAACTACCCCCCAAACTCAAAATATTTTTAAGGTCTTTCATGTTCTTTTATGTCCTTTCCTTTTGGATAACATAAAAGTCGATGGCGACTCTTGCTATCCGCAATATTTATAGAAAGTCAGTTCTCCCACCTTGTTACACAACGACACACACACATATAAACACCCAAAGAAAGGAAAAACAAACAGGTGCTAGGATTGAATCTACAAGGAAAACTAGAGATTCTGGGTTCGATCCCCAGTAGAGTCGCCAATTGTCGCTCCCGGGATTTTCATCCTAGTACAAACGCGAAAGTGGCGCGGAAAAGGTAGAGTCGCCAGCCATGCATTTTTATCCCGAAGGAATGGGAAAGGTAATGCTGCACAAACCTGAGGAAGAAGGAGAAAACAAGGTCTTGTGAACCAAAGATCTAGGTTCGGGAGTCGGTTATGACCTGGGAAGGTATTATCACCCCAAATCGTCCGTCGTACCCGACGGGATCCACGCTTGCTTATTTGTTTCAAAGGGTGAGAAAAATATAATTGATGCTGAACGAATGAACTGCTAACTGGAATGGGAATGGAAATGAGAAGGGAACTGGAAAAGAGAACAAAAAGAAAGAATGGGGAAAATGTAGGGAAAATAAAGAATGTGCTTGAACGGGCGCTACCCCGCTGCCTACGTACCTCATCGGGATAATGAGGATCAGAGTCGACGTAGTTCGCCTAACTAAGGCGGGAACTATTTGTTTGTGTTTTTTATGGCTTGAACTGCGTATGTCTATGCTCAGGTTTGCAGGCTCGTCTGGTACGAGTGCATTACCGTATTGCAAAGTGACAAGTAGTCGCGAGTTCGCGCTGAGAGTGAATGAGATGAGAAAGAGAAGTTCTCGCAGGAAAGTCGCTTATTGTTTGTTTTTGCCTTTTAAGAGTTTTGTATGAATTTGGCACAAGGAAGTGAATTCAAACTCTTTTCCATGGAATGTGTACTTGCTACTACATTCCAAGATGGAATAATAGAATAAACACACAAAGCAAGGAGAATTTATCCAAGACTTGTTTCCTAGGATTAGGGTTTAAGTTCACTAGCTTGTTGAACTTTATTAAGTGTTTTTGTTGTTTTTGTGAAGAAATATCTTTTATGTTTTCTTTGTGAAACAACCCCTTGATGAGACTTGTACATCATGCTAGACAAGCTTACACTATTCCAAGATGGAATGAATGCAAGTTCCCCATGGAATAAGGCTATACACAAGGGATCCTTTCATGCATTTATTAAGTCTTTTTGGATTTTGTTTGAAGATGAGAAGAGAAAGACTCAAATGGAAAAGGGAAAAACTAAGGGGAACTAAGACACAACCCTAAATTATTTATTAAAATGGTGGTCCTAATGGTGAGTGAGGATTTTCTATTCCTAAAGAGCAAAAGGAAAAGAGAAAAGAAAAAGGATGCAACTTACTTTCTAAGGAAGATAAGTTGGTCATAAAAGAGGGGGAATCCTACCAACAACAAGTATAGAAATAAAAGGATGAATTAAATGCATAAAGAATGCATACAAAATAAAAGGATAATGTGTAAGGAAACATACCTTTCCCTCCCTACAAAACAAAGGTTAGTATGTATTTTTTATTTAAAATATTAAAGCAAACATACACTAATTAAATCCTAATGACTCTAGGACTCAATCTAAAATCTATCTTAATTCTAGAAGACTAAAAATATGCTAAAACAATAATACAACACCTACTACAGCCCCTAATACACAAACAACTATGAAAACAATGCAAAACATAATGTCAATTTCTACAGCCAACATGCAGCATGAAAGGGTAGGTGTAAAAAGTTAAATACAGCATGCAAGTATAACAAACAACATGTATTTTACAACACCTATATGCAAAGACAGCTATGAAATGCAAAATACAAATTTGGTTATTTTCATTTTTTAATGCACAAACTCAACGAAACATGTACCAATTCCTCATGAACCTGCATTTGAACCTAGGTCAACATACACAAATGAAAGAACATGAACATTTTTGAAGGATTATGCAAGAATGCATCACATGGTTGATTATGCAACAAGTATGCAAAATATGGCACATGAATATGGCATATGAAAATGATGATCATTGATTATAAACATGCAACATGATAGCTCAACAAGAATTTCAAACTCAATGCAAAATTCAAAATTGAAATGATGTGAATGTTATGATCAAACATGTAATCAAATGCAACCAAATGCACATACATACATGATTATGTGAAATGCAACATATCTTGATACAATGACATGCAAAATGACTTAATGCATTGCGAAAGGTGTAAAAACAGAATGCAACATGATTATTCACATGCCAAATGATGCATAAACATGGAAACAAAATGCAAGAAACCAAGCTATGCACAAAGGAACACATAAATGCATAATATGCAACATGAACGGAAGCACGTCGAAACGACTCAAAATGGGGGAATGAGATGTCGGAGCTGACCTAGAAAATTCCCTAAAATCAATACCTAAACATGTGTGAACATTAAAGGTACTAGAAAGAAAGACTAAGCTATCAAATAAGCAAAGATTCCAAAATCTAACAGCGTTAACCGGTTAACCAAATGGTTAACTGGTTAACGGTCCTAAAACTGCATTGTTTTGTGGCTAAAACGCATGCGTTAACCGGTTAACCAAATGGTTAACCGGTTAACACTAAACCAGAATGTGAAAAAAGTTTAGAAATAAGTGCTTTTGGCTACAAACTCACTTCTAATGATCCCTTACATACCTAGGAACATGTTAACACTAATTTCTACTCAGTTGGACTTATTTACACATGATAGAACCTATAACTATCTACACCTTAACTTCTAATCCATTAAAAATCATAAATCGCAAGCAACACATAACGAAAATGAAATCGATCACAAGCAAAGCAAAAAAAGAAATTAAAGAATGCCGAAATGGCGAGATGAAGAGAATAACTTAAAGGAGAAGTGATTTAGATCACCAACCTATGAAGCGGAGAAGTGCTTCGGTGGATGTTGTAAGAATCGGAGCTTGATCGAAGAGAAAACCACGAAAACCGCGAACCCGCAAAATAAATGCGTTCTTGATGCTTGAACCTTCGTGCACTTCCGATAAGCCGAAATCTTCACCAAAATCAGTAGCTTCTTCTTCTACAATCCACAAATCAATGGAGGTTGGAGGCTAAGTTTCCAGATCTTCAAGTTTCAATGTGAAACTTGAAGAGCTTCTTCAAAAAGCTTTAGTGAAAAGGGAAAATGGAGGAAAAGTGAGAGAGAAAAAAAGTGATTTGTGAGAGAGTGAAAAATTTGGAAACTTTTTGGGAACCTTTTGCATGGAAGTGATTAGTGATTATATAAGGGCTAGGCTTGGAGCTAGGTATGGGAATGGAGTTAGGTTTAGGAATGAAGCTAGGTTAGTAGTTAGTTAGGGTTAGGGTTGGAGAAGGAATATTCCTTGGAACACTCTAGAAGATGGTAGAACATGGTAGAAGCTTCCAAGGGAAATGGAGTGGAATTGAAATGGAAAAACAAGAGAGAAAGAATGAAAGGAAGTGTGGAAAGAAAGTGGAAGGAAAAGTGGAGGGAAATGTGAAATCAACCACTTTTCAAATGATTTTTTTCCTTTGATTTTTTTATGATTCCTCCATCATTTCTTGACCAAATTTGAACCATAGGATCATTGTAAACCTAATTTCATGATTCCGATCTTAAAAGTCAGGAGTCGACCCCTTTTTTACCTAGCTCGGTTGCCTTTTCCCCGATTCCTCGACTTTCAGTCATCTGGCCAGTCAAACCTCTTCCAAAATGAATTTGTGGACGAAATTTGAACCCTAGGCACTTGACATCATATATAAGACAATGGAATCCTCTTTGAATCATAACTTCATGCAGAAGCCTAGTAGAAGTGAAACCCTAATTTGGCCCTTTTCATCAAGAAATGTTGCACTGCTTGCCTCTTTTGATCAAATCAAATCTTCCTATGGCTTGTGGCTTCAAATGAAGACTTGTGGGATATTGTGAACCCTTCACACAAGGTTAAGAAGCTTTGTGGCCCTTTGATTGCCTTTGTAATGCTTTTAGTTGCTCCAATCATTGATCACATACCCATGCCTCAGCTATGCTATAGATGATGCAATGTTTTTGGTTATTTGATGAATCTTATGTCTGCAAAATGCTATGCAAAATGTTGAGGAAATGAGAGGGAAAATTTTGAGGTATTACATCAGCCAATATCAATTAATAAAATAATATCCCATTGATTACTCTTATTTAGTTCTGTTAAAATTTCTTAGAGTAATTCGGAATAATACTATTACCAATTAATATTATTCAGAGTATTAAATAAAATATGGGGTATTACATCCTCCTCCCCTTAAATAAAATTCGTCCACGAATTTAAAGGATTACCTGAACATGTAAGGATATGATTCCTGCATCTCTGATTCTAACTCCCACGTAGCATCGCCCGGATGCGTCTCATCCCATTGCACTTTAACAAGTGGTATCTCTTTATTCCTTAACACCTTGGTTTCTCTCCCAACAATACGACTCGGTTGGGGTTCAAAAGTCAAATCCATTTCTATCTCTATAGAATCGAGTAGAATAGGCTGAAGAGGATCGGGAACAAACCTACGAAGTTGAGATACATGAAAAACATCATGCATTTCAGATAAAGAGGCCGACAATGCTAAACGGTAAGCAACTTCACCAATCCTTTCTAGAATCTGATACGGTCCCACGTATCTCGGACTTAACTTACGCGACTTAAACGGTCCTTTCAACCTCAATCTCGGAGTGAATTTCAAGTATACATGATCGTCTTCATCAAATTCCAAAGGACTCCTTCGATTGTCAGCATAGCTCTTCTGAGGATCTTGGGCTTGTTTAATCTTTCCTCGGATCATACGAATCTTTTCCGTAGTCTCTTGAATAACTTCCAGTCCTAAAATCCTATCTTACCCCACTTCCGACCAACACAATGATGTTCTACACTTTCTACCGTACAAAGCCTCATACGGATCCATTCCGATGCTCGCATGGTAACTGTTATTGTATGAAAATTCGATCAACGACAAAAGTTCAAACCAATTTCATTTACTTTCCAAGACACGTGCTCTCAACATATCTTCCATTTTTTGAATTGTACGTTCCGTCTGACCATCCGTTTGAGGATGATTAGAAGTACTCAAACGCAAATTCGTACCCATGGCTTGTTGGAACACCTTCCAAAACCTTGAAGTGAACTTCGGATCTCTATCCGACATAATACTAGATGAGACACCATGCAATCTCACAATTTCAGCAATAAACAACCTTGCAAGCTGACTTGCCTTATACGTAGTCTTCACGGCTAAGAAATGCGCAAATTTTGTTAGTCGGTCCACAATCACCGAAACAGTGTCATAGCCACCTTTAGTACTCGGTAAACCTACTGAAAAGTCCATAGAGATACTATCCCATTTCCAAATTGGGATGTCCAAAGGTTGTAACAATCCGCCCGGTCGTTGGTGTTCAATCTTCATTTGCTGACACACCGCACATTCAGACACAAATACTGCAATGTCCTTTTTCATTCTGGACCACCAGTACTCCCTCTTCAAGTCTTGATACATCTTCGAAGAACCCGGATGTATCCTAAAATAACCTTTATGTGTTTCTTCCAAAATCTTTCTCTTTAACACATCATCATTCGGAATGCAAATTCTTTGGTTGAATAGGATGATCCCATCTAACGCTTTTACGAAACCCGGTTGGAGTAACAATCCTTGCAACTTCTCATCTAAAACTTGTGCTTATTGAATATCATTCCTCAAAGTAGAATTAATATTCAAGTTTCCCATTATTACACCATTCGGAGTCTAAACAAACTGAAGATTAAGATCTCAAAACTTTTCCAACAATGCATACTCCAATACCATCAATTCGGCACTATGGATCACTTTTCTACTTAAAGCATCTGCCACTTTGTTCGCTTTTCCTGGGTGATACTTCAACTCAAGTTCATAATCTTTCAAATAATCCATCCATCTCCTCTGTCTCATATTCAGTTCCATTTGATCAAAGAGGTACTTCAAACTCTTGTGATCACTAAACATCTCAAAACGCACACCATACAAATAGTACCGCCACACTTTCAAGGTAAATACCACGACCGCTAATTCCAAATCATGAGTAGGATAATTCTTCTCATGAACTCTCAATTGTATAGAAGCATAGTATACCACCTGACCTTCCTGCATGAGAACACCTCCTAATCCCATCTTTGAAGCATCACAAAACACTTCATAAGATTTGTTAGGATCGGGAATAATCAAAACTGGAGCAGTTGTCAATTTCTCCTTCAACCACATGAAACTTTTCTCACAACTGGAATCCCATTCGTAAGTGAAGTCCTTCCTAGTGAGTTTAGTTAACAGTAACGCCATCTGAGAAAAACCTTTAATAAATCTTCTGTAGTAACCTGCCAAACCTAGGAAGCTTCTCACTTCTGAAACATTCTTCGGTCTCTCCCAATTAATTACAGCTTCTATCTTCGAAGGATCCACTGCTACACCTCCCTGTGATATAACATGTCCAAGGAACATGACTTCCGACATCCAGAACTAACACTTACTAAACTTAGCAAAAAGTTGCTTCTCTTGCAGTATCGATAGGACAATCCTTAGATGCTCTCCATGCTCTTACGGAGTACGAGAATAGATAAGAATTTCATCGATAAAGATCACTACAAATTGATCCAAATAATTCTGAAATATCCGATTCATGTAGTCCATAAAAATAGCTGGAGCATTATCACACTAAAAGGCATCACTAAGAATTTGTAATGACCGTAACGGGTTCTAAACGCAGTCTTCAGAACATCTGAACTCTTCACACGAATCTGGTGATAGCTCGACCTCAGATCAATCTTCGAGAACATGCATGCTCCTTTCAATTGATATAAAAGATCGTCTATCCTCGGTAAGGGGTATTTATTCTTGATTGTAACCTTGTTCAACTTACGATAATCGATGCACAACCGCATACCACCATCTTTCTTCTTTACCAATAACACAGGAGCTCCCCACGGTGAAACACTAGGCCTTACAAAATGTTTTTCCATCAAGTCCTCCAATTGATCCTTCAATTATTTTAACTCAAGCGGAGCCATCCGATAAGGGGAAACGGATATAGGAGCCGTTCTCGGTATCAGGTCGACTGAGAACTCAACTTCCCTCACTGGAGGTAAGAAAGTGATATCTTCAGGAAAAACATCGAGAAATTCACAAACTATCGGAATGTTCAAAACTTGCTGGTCATTACTCTTCTCTTTAGTAAGGACAAGCAAAACAAACATCTCTTGTTCAAAAAGAAAATTTACCATTCCAACTGTACCTTCTAAAATCGTTGTCAAAACATCCTTCGGAGGCACTTCAACGGAGGGAATAAGGATCAACTTTTCTTCACATCCAATAAACACCGAATTAGCAGACAACCAGTCCATTCCCATGATAACATCAATTTTATTAAGAGGCAAACAAATGAGGTTAATATGAAAGATCCTACCATCCACGGACAATGTACAATTCTCGCACTTAAGGGGCGTCTCGACAGTTTCATCCATGGCGGTAGTAACCACCATCGTAGGAGACAAAGGAAATACTCGCAACCCAAGTTGTTTCGCACAACTAGTAGATATAAAAAAATGTGTGGCTCCACAATCAAATAAAACAAGACAAGAATTATTGTTAACAAGACAATTACCCGCGATCAAGGAATTGTCACCCTTCGTCTTCCTAGCGTCCATAGTATAAACTCTCGCTTGCACTTAGTCCTTCTTTTGGGGACAGTCTCTAGCAAAATGTCCTTCTCTCTGACAAAGGAAACATATCACGGCACCCAGATTTCATCTTCCAAAATGATTCTTATGGCATCGGGAGCAAGAAGGAGGAGCACTGGATCTAGGACTCGACACCTGTTTCCCCTTGAAGGGTTGAGGCCTCAGCCTAAAAGATTGACTAGCTCTCCCCCTATCTCCTTGAATCGTCCTTCCGACATTTGCTTCTGTTTGCACTTTCATCAAACTATGTTCTGCAACATAACACTGTCTCAACATCTCATAGTAGGTAGTGAACTCCCTTTGAGAGACACTATGCAAGATTTCAGACCTTAATCCAAACAAGAACTGGTCAATTTTCCACCTTTCATCAGGGGCATACATAGCTTGCCTAG
Source organism: Lathyrus aphaca (assembly GCA_963966055.1). Lineage (NCBI taxonomy): Eukaryota > Viridiplantae > Streptophyta > Magnoliopsida > Fabales > Fabaceae > Lathyrus > Lathyrus aphaca. The sequence continues at coordinate 451,882,526 of OZ014519.1, read as the reverse complement.
AGTAGGCTTCCATGTTCTCAAACTTCTTAGCATAACTAGCCACAGTCATGCTCCCTTGCCTCAATTGTTGAAATTTGAACTCCTTTTGCGTCCTCAAGGAACTTGGGAAATACTTATCCATAAAAATTGTCTTAAGTTGTTGCCACACTCTCGGAACCCCTTGTACAATCATCAAATTGGAAGCGCTCTCCCACCACCTAGCAGTAGGACCCTTTAGTAAATGCGACGCAAAGGTCACCTTGTCTTCTTCACTACAAATCACAATCTGGAATATCCTCTCCATTCCAGTCACCCATTCATGAGCATTAACCGGGTCCAATCCGCCATGAAACTCCTGAGGGTTCATGCGAAAGAAGTCTCTAAATGTCCCACCCACAACTTTAGGAGCAACCACATGAGAGTGAAGGCTCCCATTCATATGATGCATCATTTCTTGCATGAATTGGTGTTGTTGATGATGCATCTTATGCATAAATTGGAACATAGGAGCATTCCATCAACACCTGCTTGATCGCTACCGGGAGGAGTGACACTGGGTCGAGCACGAGTTCCACGTCTACCAGCCATATTCCTAAACGTCATCAAAATAGGATTAAGTTTATCAGACTCAATACCATAAACATAACATTTAGTCCTACCGCAAGTCAACGTGTATGAACGGAAGGAAACACTTATAATATTTCAAGGCTAGGTCGAGGATACGACCTGCTCTGATACCCACTGTAATACCCATATACAAAAGACATACATAAAGCATATTATTCATATATAAATATTTAAAATTTGGTAATGAAATACAAGATCTCAAAATCTAAGAACTAGATCCAAAGATCTCAAAATCTACAGCGGAAGACAAGCCATCAACTAGTAAGGATAATCAAGTCGCCTTATCCTTACCCTTAACGGAACCTGAAGTACCTGAAATAACAACATCAACATGGGGTGAGATAAAACATCTCAGTGAGTTCCCTATCTTAGATTTCTCTCGGCTCTAAGGGGCGAACCTAAATAATTCCACGAATACGAAAGAATCCTCTCAAAGGTAACCAAACCGAAATGGAACATACAAACAACACTTCACACAACACTTCCCGTGGGACTCAGTGAAACACCCACCTCAAGTATGAACCACTAGACTTCTCATGGTACTCAATGAAATACCCATCTCAAGCAACTCGAATACTTCCCGTGGGACTCAATGTAATACCCACCTCAAGCTAACACTCGCTTCCCGTGGGACTCAATGTAATACCCACCTCAAGCTAACACTCGCTTCCCGTGGGACTCAATGTAATACCCACCTCAAGCTAACAGAGGATACGATCAAATGTGATTCTCATTTCTTACTAGTCTACGGAATCCTAGGTACCTCACAAGTCTTACCATTTAATTTCTTTAAGCTCATACTTTTCATAATTTCGCATTCTTACGGTTAAGTAGGAAAATCGGGAAAAAGTCGGGCAAAAAAATATATTCTTCGACATCATAAGAAAATACATAATTTTAGCTTCACAACGGTATGTGGAACGTTACAAACGGATACCCGGATCAAAAGTTACGAATTAAATACCACAATTGAAACCTACAGGTCTCACTGAGCGAAAAAACTTCTGGAATTCTCGCTGAGCGAGGAACTGCTCGCTGAGCGAGCTATACCAGTTCAGGAAATTCCAGGTTTACGGGAAACAATTCTTCCAAGCCAAACTCAACTCCAAACATCAACCAATACAGAAAAACATAGCCAAACATGTTCATAGACATAATGTGAGTATTATAGTTAAGTTTTAATCGAGTTTTAACCGTTAAACTTTCAATTTCTTAGATTTTCCAATAAAACCATAAACCACAAAATCTCTAAAACTCAACCAAAATCAAAGATAAAAGCTTCTAACTAAGAAACCCACCTCGGGAGATGAAGATTGGCGGAAAGATTGAGTCGATTTGATGGACAGATGGCGAAGAAAGATGAATTTGAAGTCTTGGGGTTTTTCCTCCTCTTCTTCTCTTCTCTCTCTTTTCTTCCTTCTTATTTCTCTTATTTTCCTTACTAACTTCCTCTTCTTCTTATTTATTTTCTATTAATAAATATAAAAACATATATTTTACGTTTGTGTCCAAAATTAGAGAGTATCCAAAAACTGTCTCTTAATCCGATATTTTATAAAACCTCTGAGTCAACTAATATCAATTAATAAAATAATATCCCGTTGATTACTCTTATTTAGTTCCGTTAAAATTTATTAGAGTAATCCGGAATAATACTATTACCAATTAATATTATTCAGAGCATTAAATAAAATATGGGGTATTACACTATTGGTTGGTGAGAGCTCCAATGGATAAGTGTTTCCCCGCAGACTATCAGTTACTTAGTATTGTTTAAAATTTCGTAGTATCTCTGTTGTTAGGATTTGAAAGCATAGTGGAAGGAAACAGATAAAGAATTCAGTCAGATTATTGAGGATCAAAGGAGAATTTTATTCTAAGTGGGTTGTTTATGGTAGAATACTGAGAGAATGAAGTATCTGGCGTAAATGGTTACCGTTTTGATGTAAGATCAATTGGAATTGGTAAAGGAAGTCATTTGACAACTTTTGATAGGGCGTTAATGATTGGAGGATCTTAATAGGAGCTTTTGTTGGGAAATTGTATGAAAATAAGATCTCACCAAGATACCTTGTGAAACCTTGTTGAGTGTTGTATATTCCGAGATCAAGTTGGAGTGTTATGTCTTGTGTTGTGACTTAGTGGAAGGGTCTAACATGGTATGTTTCTTCGAAGGAGGGATGAGACTAAGTGATTAAGTATGAAGCAACAGATGAGTTGCAGAAATAGTAAGTTGAAAGTTAACCAATACTGGAACGAGCGTGTGAATAAGGACGTAAGGTTCGATTTGTTATGAAACAAGTACTTTGAGCCGCGAAGTCAGATTGGAATTTGAGTATATTAGTATATGTAACTGAAATGAGGATAAGTGTGGATCTAAGACAGTATTGTAAACTGTCGTTATTATGGATTAAAGGAAATTCGAGGACGAATTTCAATTTAAGAAGGGGAGGATGTAACCCCATATTTTAATAAAATGCTTCGGGTAATATTAATTAAGATTAATTAATATTATCTGACTCAGAGGCTTTATTAAAATAAAAATATTTGATTCAGAGACATTTTTGGATACTCTCAAATTGGACCCGTTAATATTACTAACTAATAGATATAATTTTTTTGGTTTATAAGAAAAACAAGCTATGTGAAATAAAAAGAAAAAGAAAGGAAAAGAAAGTTAGGAAGAAGGAAAAAGAAAAGAAAGAAAGAAAGAAAGAAAAAAAGAATAGGAAGAAAACCTAAGAAGGGGGAAAGCTTGGATCTTCACCATTTCTTCATCAAATCTTCATCTTCACCAAACTCATCTTCATTGGCAAGGTGGATTCATAGTTAGAAACTTTTCTTTTGAGTTTTGGTTGAGATATTGAGTTTTAGGGTTTTGTAGAAAATCTTAGAAATTGAAAGATTAAACGGTTAAAACTTGATTAAATGAAAGTATAATGACTAATATATGATGGTATTCATGTTTAGTGTTTGGTTCCTCTGTTTTGGTGATGTTTTGGTTGAGTTTGGCATGGAAATGGGTGTTTCCCGTAAGCCTGAATTTTTCTGGAATCGCAGAGCTTGATAACGAGAAATCGTATCTATTATTTAGCATATTTTTAGTCCGTTTTCAATGCCTTTTGATATAATTAACTCCCGACTTTTCCCGAGTTTTTGCATTTGTTACAGGTATAATGTTTGTCAAGTCAAATATGTGCAAAGTGAAGATATGAAGCAAGTGGACATGAGACAAATCAAAGAACAAAGTATAAAACAAAATTATGCATATTTTGTTGCAGTGACGGTCGTCACACAGCTCTTACGATCGTCATGCACCTTTCAGCGTGTGACGACCGTCACACACACCTTACGATAGTCACGCGCCCAAAATGAGAGGAAACGCTCGTAACCAACACCTGACGCTCGTGGCTATATTTTAGATGGTTTTATGCATAACGTGGGTAATGAAACAGAAACAGAAGGAGGAGTCATCCCGCTTCCTATTTTTCCTCACACATTCAATTTCTCAACCGCCCACTACTCCCACTTTCTCCACCAATCATTATGCTAGATGGAAGTTACAGAGGGGATTTCACTCTATAAATAGGAGTCTTCGTAGTGTTTAGGATTATCCAAGTTTTTGGGCGCGAAAGCGCTGCTCACTTTGTTCTTAGTTTTTAGGCAGAAATTACCATTGTAAAAGGGCTAGTTTCTTACACTGAGGAACTACTCCACCATTAGTGTTTAGGCCATAAATCTATGTAACTGCTTGAATCAATTTATTGAAGTTATTTCCAGTTTCGTCTAATTCAAGTCTCGTTTATTTTCTCGTATTACAGGTTCTTTATTTTATCACTTTATTACTATTATTGTTACTGCATCTCTTAATTGTTAAAGTATGTTGTTCTTAATTGCAATCTTTATGTTTATGTCGTTTCCATTTAATTATATGTCTTGCTAATTAGTTTAGAGTCCGGCGTATGAGGACTGTCGTTACCAACGGGACTCGGTAGAAAATAATAGGTGCGAATTAATAACTACAATTTTGTTTTGGTTATAATTTATATGCGTAATTTAATTAGCATTGTCATGAGAGTGAGATTTTAGTTAGCATTGCTTTGTCATGAGAGTGAGAGGCATATAAAGGTTTGAGCCGAGATCCGCGAGAGCGTGAGGAGCGAACCAGATAGTAGAAATTAGGCAACTTATCTAAATACAGCGAGAGCGCTTTAGAGACGTTTAGGATATTATTATCTTTCAAAGAGTGTTTCCTATTTACCGGTCAAGCAAAAGCAAAATCTTGGGATTAGGAAGTATGATTTTAGTTAAGACCGCGAGAGCGTGAGACAGAGTCTTTAAGTTGGTATATTCTACGGAATAGGAGTATAATCGTAATTAGCACCTCATTCTACGAGTCCCTTAGGAGCGCAGAAACCATATCCCGGTCTCGTTCTTTTATTATATTTTCTTAGTTTTATTTTAGTTTTAGATCTAGTTTTCCTTTAATCAAATATCATTAGCCCTAGCTTTACAAAGTGACGATAGATAATGATAGGTTGATATTGGTCTCTGTGGTTCGACAATCTTTTATATTACTTCGATAAATCCGTGCGCTTGCGGACGCATCAAGTTTTTGGCGCCGTTATCGGGGACTAATAGTAAATATTGTTATTTTCGTTGTTGCACCGTATAGAATAAAGCATTTCCTTTCTTATTTCTTTAACTATGTTTCACACAAACTTATTCTACAATCCCCACTCCCAGTATTTCGAGGAATCACAAGGATCCCATAATCACGACTTCGAAATACAAATGGAGAATTTCAACACTTCGTTAAATCATTCTCATCCAAATTACCTCTGCACCTATCAACCCCAAAATTTTGAGGAACCGCACCCTAATTCTTCCTACAATTACAAACAGCAGGACTCCTAGTACTTTGAGGAATCGCACCCAAATATTCCCAATGATTACCATTCCCAATATTTCGAGGAACCCTAAGAATCATACAATTCTAATCTCGAAAAACTAATGGAAGATTTCCACCCGACGCTATCTCATTTCCGCCCAAATTACCACTCTCAATATTTTGAAGAAGCGCAAGAATTCGTTCATTCCAACCTCAAAACATTAATGGAGGATTTCATTGAAACATCGACCAATGCTAGACTAGAATATATGATGGAGCACTTTGTGAACGCACAAACTATCCATAATGAAGAGCTTAAAAGACAACATCTCGATAATCATGTAACCTTAAGGAGGATGAACACGATGGTCGAGTCCCTTGTGACTCACACTGAGGCATTGGAGACCCAAACCTTACTGCTGGCACTCACACCTATAGGTCCCTCCCTTGAGGATAATGCATATGTTATAACGACTAGTAGTGAAAACCAGATCGAAAGAGTTGAGATTGAGACAAATTCACCAACACCATCCACAAACGAGGTTGTCAAAGAGGTAGATAATGAAGCACGAACTGTTGACCACCCTCCATATACCCCACCATATCATTTCCCGTATAAGTTTGCAGACTCTAAAACATATGTGCATGTATGGAAAATTATCCACGCACCCTTGTCTGAGGTCTTGCATAAAAAGAGAAAATTTGAAGACCAAACTAAGGAAATCATTAATGTTAAGAGGGTAAGGTTTGACTTTAAGGTGATGGCTGAAATAACTAAAATCAAACAAGAAAAGATGATACTTAGCATAGATCCAGAACCACCACCACAAGTTCAAAAGAATGAACAACCCCACAGAAGGAAGAAAAGGAAAGGTGAGGGATATGTGAGATGGCTTGATAAATGACCATGGAAACCAAAGAGTAACACTCTTAACCATCGAGCTATCAACGTTAAACAAAACTCCCCGTGGGTGGTAACCCACGATTTTTAATTTAATGTTTTTCCATTTTGTTTGTAGAAAATAAAGAATGTATAGTTTGTCACGTTTCAGCTACATTTAGGCGAAAGATCTCTAGATGATAATCCCTTATGATGAGTTGGTGCCCACGCACATTACTACAAATGTCACTGCTGGTGGTGACACCGATGATGAGTATGATAGGAGATGGTATGTCTCTCCCTTTCGTAACACAACTCATCCATGTTCTTTGCACTATATGGTTCTACCTGCACACACCGCACCGTATTTTTCTAACAATTTTTGCAGGTACTTCTTCCAGAAATAGGTAGTATGATGAACACTTCAGTAAAGTGAAGTTTTAGCAAATTCAGATATCACGTGGTATAAGACGCTGGAGTAGAAGTGATCAGCGAAGACAGGGACAACAAGGGAAGAATCAGAGCGAATTTAGCCGTGGTAGAAAACAATGGCATCCGTATAGGTTCTATCACCCCTTTTCCACTTTTTATCAAAACATTGAGGACAATGTTTGGTTTAAGTGTGGGGGAGGAACTCTATCGCTTCCATTTTACCATTTTTCTAGTTAGATTTAATGTTTTCTAGAATTTGAGCCGTACCAAATAATTTGAAAAATTCTGAATTACAAAAATAGTGTTTCTTTTGAAAATATTATGCTACAGACAAAATTAAGTTTAGATTGTGAGAGTTGGGAAAATTCAGCAAGATCAGTATCGTTTTAACACCGTGAGCCTCTCAATTATGGAAATCAGTTTGAGTACTTGTTATGTCGTAGCCTTAAGTTCTCACCCTTTAGTAGTCCCTAATTAGTTTATTTAGCAGTCAGCACCATCCTAAGCACACACTAAGTAGGAAGTCAATACAAATAAGTGTATGATCTCAAAGTTAAAAGAATAAATCAAGAAAAAAAATGAATGAATGAAAAGAAATTCTCCTTCTAAGTTAGGTGGTCCTTACCCGATCATTTAGCCCAACAATGTAAAATTCTTTATTTTATTGATATGTGCAAAAGAAAAAAAATGATGAAAATGAGATCATAGTCACTAACAGACTATCCTACCATGAGTGTGAAAGGATAACGGGTTAACGTGATTGCACCAGAATGAAAAGGGATGAAAGAAGGATGAGTGAATTAGACTTAGGTATAATAACATGATTCAGATTGGTCTGTATAGGAGGGAGGTTGATGATCCCAAAAGCGGAATTGTGTTGTTACGATATCCTTAGTGTGTGAGCAAGTACCTATCGTCACAAACTTAACCAAAGTAGAGTTGGTAGCCTAGGACGAGTATCCGTATGCACTATTTTTCTTATGATTCATGGTTTTTCTGGAGGACATGCAAAAGGTTAAGTGTAGGGGAGTTTGATAACGAGAAATCGTATCTATTGTTTAACACATTTTTAGTCTGTTTTCAATGCATTTTGATATAATTAACTCCCGACTTTTCCTGAGTTTTCGCATTTGTTACATGTATAATGTTTGTCAAATTAAATATGTGCAAAGTGAAGATATGAAGCAAGTGGACATGAGACAAATCAAAGAATAAATCATAAAACAGAATTCTGCATATATTGTTGCAGTGACGGTCGTCACACAACTCTTACGATCGTCATGCACCTTTCAGTGTGTGATGACTGTCACGCACACCTTACGATCGTCACGCGCCCAAAATGAGAGGAAACGCTCGTAACCAACACCTGAAGCTTGTGGCTATATTTTAGATGGTTTTATGCAGAACGTGGGTAATGAAACAGAAACAGAAGAAGGAGTCATCCCACATTCCTATTTTTCCTCACACGTTCAACTTCTCAACCGCCCACTACTCCCACTTTCTCCACCACTTATTATGCTACATGGAAGTTACAGAGGGAATTTCACTCTATAAATAGGAGTCTTCGTAGTTTTTAGGATTATCCAAGTTTTTGGGCGCGAAAGTGCTGCTCACTTTGTTCTTAGTTTTTAGGCAGAAATTACCATTGTAAAAGGGGTAGTGTCTTACACTGAGGAACTACTCCACCATTAGTGTTTAGGCCATAAATCTATGTAACTGCTTGGATCAATTTATTGAAGTTATTTCCAGTTTCTTCTAATTCAATTCTCGTTTATTTTCTCGTATTACAAGTTCTTTATTTTATCGCTTTATTACTATTCTTGTTACTACATCTCTTAATTGTTAAAGTATGTTGTTCTTAATTGCAATCTTTATGTTTATGTCGTGTCCATTTAATTATATGTCTTGCTAATTAGTTTAGTGTCCGGCGTATGAGGACCGTTGTTACCGACGGGACTCGGTAGAAAATAATTGGTGCGAATTAATAACTACAATTCTGTTTTGGTTATAATTTTTATGCGTAATTTAATTAGCATTGTCATGAGAGTGAGATGTTAGTTAACATTGCTTTGTCATGAGAGTGAGAGGAATATAAAGGTTTGAGTCGAGATCCGCGAGAGCGTGAGGAGCAAACCAGATAGTAGAAATTAGGCAACTTGTCTAAATACAGCGAGAGCGCTTTAGATCTAAAGACATTTAGGATATTATTAGCTTTAAAGAGTGTTTCCTAGTTACCAGACGAGCAAAAGAAAAATCTTGGGATTAGGAAGTATGATTTTAGTTAAGACCGCGAGAGCGTGAGACAGAGTCTTTAAGTTGGTATATTCTACGGAATAGGAATATAGTCGTAATTAGCACCTCTTTCTACGAGTCCCTTAGGAGCGCGGAAACCATAACATGGCCTCGTTCTTTTATTATATTTTCTTAGTTTTATTTTAGTTTTAGATCTAGTTTGCCTTTAATCAAATATCATTAGCCTTAGCTTTACAAAGTGACGATAGATAACGATAGGTTGATATTGGTCTATGTGGTTCGACGATCTTTTATATTACTTTGATAAATCTGTGCGCTTGTGGACGCTTAGCGAGCTAGGCTCGCTCAGCGAGCAGTGGAAATTCTGTAGAAAGATTAGTGATCTGGTATAGCTCGCTCAGTGAGCAGGAGCTCGCTCAGTGAGCAGGAGCTCGCTCAGCGAGATCAAGCAGAGAGTTTCTCGCTCAGCGAGACTTGGAAGTTCAGTTTTTGTATTTAATTCATAACTTGTGATTCGGGTACCCGTTTTTAGTGTTCCATACATCTATTCGAAGATGAAAACATAAACTATCATATGATGTCGAGAAATGTTATTTTTGAGCCGACTTTTACCCAACTTTTCCAATTAACCGTAATTATGTTAGTTAAGGAATTATGGTATTAGTCAAAATGTGGAACATACGTTAATTGTGGAAAACATATTAAATCATGAGAATTGATTGAGAATAGAGACAATGAGATCATTGTGGGATTAGTTTAATGATGATAGTTAAACTAGAATGTTAGAATTATATAATTGAGAACTATTTAATTATAAGTGCCAAGAATGGAGAATGAGTGAAGAATTTACCATAAACCAATAGTGTGGCCTAGTAGTGTAACTAGAAATTGTTAGATGGTATGACTATGAGATACTTAGGTTCATCCTAGGTCGTTGCGAATCTTTGACGCGTAATACGTGGTATCCTCCGAAAAGTCTTGAGTAAGTATTGTGGTGGGTATTACACTGAGTCCCACAGGAAGCATCCATAAAGGCTTGAGGTACCATCAGTATGGTTTGAGATTGTGGTGGGTATTACAATGAGTCCCACAGGAAGCATTGAGTAAGTCTTGTGGTGGGTATTACACTGAGTCCCACGGGAAGCATCAATATGGTTTGGGCTTGTGGTGGGTATTACACTGAGTCCCACGAGAAGCATGGTAGTCGTTTTAGATGGGTATTACACTGAGTCCCATGAGAAGTATAATGGTATTATCCTAGCTAGTAATAGTAGTATTTTTAGAACTCTTGGACGTGGTTCCAATGAATGCGAGATGTGTGAACTCAAGGTCGTTTTCTTTTTTTAAAGACTTGAGTTAGGTTTTTACAGAACCCTCAGAGCCGAGAGAACTCTAAGATAGGGAACCCGCTGAGATGTTGTTATCTTACCCCACTATTGTTGTTGCTTTTCAAGTTTCTTTAGCAGGTTTGATTTACAAGTGGAGCTATGACCGAGATGTTTCAAGTGAAGCATAGTTTTAGTCTTCCGCTGTGTATTTCTGTATCTTTGTACAATATTGAATATTGTATTGATCTTAGCTTTTGTTTTAGTATGATTTCCATGTCTTGCACCATTGTTGTATAGAATTTTTATAGTTGGTCAAGAATGCAAATTATGCTATTAGGCACTTATGATGGTGTTAGTACCAAAAATTAACAATGTATGATATTATTCTAGATATATATTATATGGGGTGTTACAATAATAATAAAAATAAATAATAAAATAAGTCATGCATCATTGGTTGGCGTGCAAGGTATGTGATCAGGGTTTACTCGGTGGCGGAATCAAATATCAGAACTCAAGGTTGAAGCTGGCTCAGAACGGACGGTGGGGATGCATTCTGAGGGTTTCCCACCAAAAGGAAGGAAATTCAAATTTTTCATCCGTTAACTAGTTAACACCAAGGGTTAACCGGTTAACGCCTGCGAATTTTGGGGCAATATTTTCAAAATTCTGTTAGTTCCTCTCTTTCCCTTTCATTCTCCACTTTGCTTTGTGTTTCTACCAAGCTCTAGAATATTCCAAGAATATGCCAAGGAATATTCTAGGAATATTCCCAACTGACCCTTAGCTTAGGATCCAAGCCTTGTGCCCTAACCTAAATCTAACTCCAAGCCTAATTCCTATATAAACCCTTTTCATTAAGCATTTCAGATTCTCATCGGTTGCATTTATTTTTCACTCTCACGAATTAAAGCTTGGAACCTCTGGTATTCTCTTCGTTCGTGCATTGATCAACATCGTAAAAATCACCAAAGCAAGTATCCATTTTGTAGGTTGGTGGATCCGAAACTACTTCTTGTTTTAATTTATTTCTCTTCATCTCGCCGTAAGGCATTCTTTGTTTTCCTTGCTTTTTTATGCTTTATTCGTTTTGGTATTTCGTAGCTAGAATCATAGGGTGATTATAGTGTTCATAGGCGTTAAAAGGTTGTATTTAGGTGGAAATTTCGTGCTAGTATAGTAATGGTTGTATTAGGAGCTTTAGGAAATAAGTCGATAGCTAGAAGTACTTTTTTCCTCATTGTTTTTCAATTATGGTTCAGTGTTAACCGGTTAACACCCAGGGTTAACCGGTTAACACACTATTTTTTACCCTGTTTAACTAATTTTTGAATCTGTTAACCGGTTAACCCTGGGCGTTAACCGGTTAACGCTGTCTTGATCTAGTTTTTTTGTGTTATTTTCTAGCATGTGTGTGTACCACTCCTTCTTTTATCCTCTTGGATCTTTATATTAGGATTTTATGGAATTTTTAGGAGCTGGTTTAGTGCAAGTTCGTCGAGTTTCAACAGCTTTCGACATGCATTTTGTTAGGTTCCGATTTTAGGCCTAATATGTTGCATATATGTTCATAGTGTATTATGATCATTGTTTACATGATTTAGAATCTTCTATAGCATGTTAATGTATGTTTACACTTCTGTTTTGCATCGCATTCGAAGTCCGTTTTTGTTTTGGTCAAATCATATGCATAATGGAAAAATTGCATATTGTTAAAAATCACATAATCATCTAGTTTGCATCCATTGATTGCATGATGATATGTTGCATTCCATTGTTAGTAATACATTTCATGTTATTGCATAATTTGCATGATCATTGCATTCCATTGTGTGCATTAAAACTCATGTTTTAGCATTTTAAAAAATAGTGAAAATCTGCCTGGTTCATCGCTGCATTTTGAAACAGGAGCTGTAAAAACATGTTGCATTATTCTGTTTTAGGTCTTTTTACACCTATTTTCATGTTGTTAGGTAGCTGTAATAGGTTGTTTGTGTTGTGCATTGCATTTAGTAGCTGCTTGTGCTATAGGAAGTTATAGTAGCGGCTGGATTTAGGCGTTGCCTAATCTTTAGGGTCCTTAGACTTAGGATTGATTCTAGTTAGGCCATAGATGTATTAGGATATGTGTGGTACTTGTTTACCTCTTTCTTTTATAGCTTTTGTTTTATCCTACTAATCTTTGTTTTGTAGGGAGGTTGAGGTAAGCATGTTCACACAACTTCTTCCTTTTATTTTCTTTATGCTTTCTAATTGTGTTTGCCTTAGCACTTTGTGCTTTATTTGATTCAGCTTCATGCTAACCCCTTTTTTTAGAAACAACTTAACTTCCTTAGGAAGTAAGTTGAGTTTTAACTCCCTTTCCTTCTTTTATTTTTTCTTTATTAGGATTAGAAAACCATACAAACCATTAGGATCTCCTTTTGCATGCAATTAACAACCATGGATGGCAAAGACTTCCAATCCCCTGTCAACACGAACGCAGTTAGAAAATACTTCGTATAAAGAGAACCACTAGACAAAAACAGAACAAGAGTCCAGGCAAAAAAGGGCATCTCGTTGAGCCAAAAAATGTACACCCGCTGAGTTGAAAAGCCACATCGTATAGCTCAGGCAAAAAATGGTATCCCGATGGATTGAAAACCCGAAAGGGCGGTCCATGCAAAAGAGTGACTAAAGCGAACAACTGTGACCTGCAATATCCGTGATGCATCATTAGTAGTCAAGGGTAATCCGAGGGTTAAGGATCAATTCAATCATCTCCCTCAAAAGTAAATCACGCGGAGAGTCTTGAGGACATACAAGCCATAGCCAGGTTAGAGCTTGACAGGATCTGATTTTCACATTGCCATTAGGATTATTTATTTTCCTTTTGTGCAATTTCCTCTTTCCATGGATTGCTTCCCAGTGTAATTCCTATTCATGGCCTCTTTCCAATCAATAAAAGTGCAATTTCATTCAAGTTTTCTCTCATATGTTTTTGTTTTTCATCTACCATTGATTGATTACAAAAACGTCCAACAAATTGTGATAAATATTGCATTGCGAGCACGTGAATTCTTTACAATACATGCATAAGAGTAAAAGCATTTGACATATATTTGATGTGTTAAGTAACATGGATGGTGACTTAGACCATAACCCTGGGGCACGCAGGCTAAACTAACTCTCCTTTTTGCAGGTACTATCAGTTGTGATCATTAACACACATGTACATGTGTTGCAAATAGAGCCATTGCCAGCATAGGACTTCAGGATAGTCTTTCCTTTGCAGAACATTGAGAAAAATTCCTCAACAAGCCTCATCAGACCATCCCTCCTCCAGCAGAGCAGCATAGAGAATGATACTTCCCGAGCAGTATGGTATCATCATCTCTCATCCCCGGCAAGAGGTCTATGCAAAGCTCTTGTCTTCAGCCGGAAGCCTCCCTAGTGGTGTTCTTAATCATCCCCAGAAGAATCGGAGATTGAATTCTTCCCCCAGCGAATTAACAAAAGGTGTTATCCCCAAGAAAGGAGTCTTCCTTCAACGGAGAAGTATTTCCCCACCAGAGTCTTCTTATCTCCAGTGGTATATGAGAATTCATCAATCCCCAGCAGAGGTGAAGGTAGAGGAACCAGATGATTTTCCTTCTTACATAACACTATTTGTAGTTTTCCCCAGTGAATTTGTCAAATAAAGTCCAATCCTCATTGGCATTTCTTCCCTAAGCAGAAGATTATGTATCTGAGGTATTCCCCAACAGATTTCTTCCTCAGCAGAATACCTACACGTCTGTTTCCCCAACCGAGTCAGAAGGATTTCACTTCCCCAACGGAGTCCAAAGGGTAGCGTACCTCTCAAATCAAGTTCATCCCCAACAGAGTCTTGGCTCTCCAATATTAAAGTCCAACTTATTTTTGGCAATGGCGGCAGTTCAGAGCCGGTGTATCATTAACAATATCCCCTGCAAAGTTGTTTTCCCCACAGGGATTCATCAAATTAATTTAGTGATTATTTCTACCCGGTCAAGCTATCAGGATGCATGTTATCTCCTCATTAGGAGATCCCTTTGCATTTGCATTTAGTAATCATCATTACATTTGCATCCTCTAAAGCAAAGTATTTCCATCATTATGAAGCATTACGCCATGGAAAAACTCAAACATATGCATACAAAGCATAAGCTAGTTTTGGGTACCTTGCACAAAAGCCTGAAACATCATTTCTTCAATCAAACAGAAACGTCCCCACAGAGGATACCCCAATACATTAATGGACAAAGTTTCAATTGTAATCAAGGGATCAGGGATTTGCCAATCTTGCCCTCAGGTACTTGTTGTCCCCTACAGATTGTTCTTAAATCTTATCGTAAGTCTACCTTCGTCTTAGTCTTACGTTTGTAATTCCACCTTTGGCTTGGTTTCATATTGTTTTAGTCTACCTTCGACTTAGTCTCATTCTTTGTAAGTCCACCTTCGGCTTGGTCTTACTTTTTTGAGTACACCTTTGGCGTGTTCTTGAATCTTATCGTAAGTCTACCTTCAGCTTAGTCTTACGTTTGTGATTCCACCTTTGGCTTGGTTTTGTATTGTTTGAGTTTACCTTTGTCTTAGTCTCATTCTTTGTAATTCCACCTTCGGATTGGTCTTACTTTTTCGAGTTCACCTTCGACTTGTTCTTGAATCTTATCATAAGTCTACATTCGGCATAGTCTTACGTTTGTGATTCCACCTTTGGCTTGGTTTCGTATTGTTTGATTCTACTTTCGGCTTAGTCTCATTCTTTTTAAGTCCACCTTCGGCTTGGTCTTACTTTTTCGAGTTCAGCTTCGGCTTGTTCTTGAATCTTATCGTAAGTCTACCTTCGGCTTAGTCTTACGTTTGCGATTCCACCTTCGAATGGGTCTCGTATTGTTTGAGTCTAACTTCGACTTAGTCTTATTCTTTGTAAGTCCACCTTCAGCTTGGTCTTATTTTTTTCGAGTTCACCTTCAGCTTGTCCTCGAATCTTATCGTAAGCCCACCTTGGAATGGTCTTACTTTCTTGAGTCCACCTTCGACTTGGCCTCTTATTACCGCTCCCTTTTTAAGGTGGGTGATTTCATTTCCCACAGAGTACAAATTTTTTGGTTTATTCGAGTATTCAATCCCTCTATATCCTGAATTTCTGAAAGCCATTGCTATCATCCCTTCAGGGCTACAATGGATTGAATAGGGACAACTGTAACATCCCAAAATTTGCCCTCTTATTTATCACTGTTTCTGAGTGGCTTATGCTTTGTTTCTATGGCATCTTGCATGCATATTCGCCCGTACATTGCATAATAATAAAAATAATAATAACAATAAAATAAGTCATGCATCATTGGTTGGCGTGCAAGGCATGTGATCGGGGTTTACTCGGTGGCAGAATTAAATATTAGAACTAAAGGTTGAAGCTGGCTCAGAACGGGCGGTGGAGATGCATTTTGAGGTTTTCCCAACAAAATGATGGAAATTCAAATTTTTCGTCTGTTAACTGGTTAACACCCGGGGTTAATCGGTTAACACCTGCGAATTTTGGGGGCAATATTTTCAAAATTCTGTTGGTGCCTCTCTTTCCCTTTCATTCTCCACTTTGCTTTGTGTTTCTACCAAGCTCTAGAATATTCCAAGATTATGCCAAGGAATATTCCCAACCGACCCTTATCTTAGGATCCAAGCCTTATACCCTAACATAAACCTAACTCCAAGCCAAATGCCTATATAAACCCTATTCACCAAGAAAAAAAGAGTTAGCCATTTTTCTTCAAGGGTTAGCCATTTTTCTTCAAGGATTAGTCATTTCTTCACAAAATTCATCCTTCTCATTATCTCAATTCTCTCATTTTCTTCCATTTTCCCAAACTCACCAAAGCTTCACCATCAATATCTTTCAAGTTTCACATCGAAACATGAAAAGATCGGAAGCTTAGCCTTCATCATCTTCACCAATTCAGTGGATAATCGAAGGGTTTGTCGCAGTTGTGGTGTTTATTTCACCGTATGGAAGCATTTCGGATTCTCATCGATTACATTTATTTTGCACTCTCGCGGATTGAAGCTTGGAACCTCTGGTATTCTCTTTGTTCATGCATTGATCAACATCGCAACAATCACCAAAGCAAGTCTCCGCTTTGTAGGTTGGTGGATCTGAAACTACTTCTTGCTTTAATTTATTTCTCTTCATCTCGTTGTAAGGCATTCTTCGTTTTCCTTGCTTTTGTGATGCTTTATTCGGTTTTGTATTTCGTAGCTAGAATCGTAGGGTGATTATAGTGTTCATAGGCATTAGAAGGTTGTATTTAGGTGGCAATTTCGTGCTAGTATAGTAATGGTTGTATTAGGAGCTTTAGGAAATAAGTCGATAGCTAGAAGTGCTTTTTTCCTCACTATTTTTCAATTCTGGTTCAGTGTTAACCAGTTAACACCCAAGGTTAACCGGTTAACACATTGTTTTTTGTCCTGTTTAACTAATTTTTGAATACGTTAACCGGTTAACCCTGGACGTTAACCGGTTAACGCTGTGCTGATCTGGTTTTTTGTGTTGTTTTCTAGCATGTGTGTGTACCTCTCCTTCTTTTATCATCTTGGATCTTTAGATTAGGATTTTAGGGAATTTTTAGGAGCTGGTGTAGTGCAAGTTTGTGGAGTTTCGATAGCTTTCGACATGCGTTTTGTTAGGTTCCGATTTTAGGCATAAATTGTTGCATATATGTTCATAGTGTATTGTGATCATTGTTTACATGATTTAACATCTCGTATAGCATGGTAATGTATGTTTATGCTTCTGTTTTGCATCGCATTCGATGTCCGTTCATGTTTTGGTCAAATCATGTGCATAATGGAAAAATTGCATATTGTTAAAAATCACATAATCATCTAGTTTTCATCCATTGATTGCATGATGATATGTTGCATTCCATTGTTAGTAATTCATTTCATGTTGTTGCATAATTTGCATGATCATTGCATTCCATTGTGTGCATTAAAACTCATGTTTTGGCATTTAAAAAAATAGTAAAAATATGCCTGGTTCATCGCTCTATTTTTAAACAGGAGCTGTAAAAACAAGCTGTATTATTCCGTTTTAGGTCTTTTTACACCTATTTTTATGTTATTTGGTAGCTGTAATAGGTTATTTGTGTTGTGCACTGCATTTAGTAGCTGTTTGTGCTATAGGAAGCTGTAGTAGCTGCTGGATTTAGGCGTTGCTTAATCTTTATGGTCCTTAGACTTAGGATTGAGTCTAGTTAGGCCATAGATGTATTAGGATATGTGTGGTACTTGTTTACCTCTTTCCTTTTATCGCTTTAGTTTTATCCTACTAACATTTGTTTTGTAGGGAGGTTAAGGTAAGCATGTTCACACAACTTCTTCCTTTTATTTTCTTTATGCTTTCTAATTGTGTTTTCCTTAGCACTTTGTGCTTTGTTTGATTCAGCTTCATGCTAACCCCCTTTTTTAGAAACAACTTAACTTCTTTAGGAAGTAAGTTGAGTTTTAACTCTCTTTCCTTATTTTCCTCTTTCTTTATAAGGATTAGAAAGCCACACAAACCATTAGGATCTCCTTTTGCATGCAATAAACAACTTAGGGTTGGTCTTTTGATCCCCTAGTTTTTCCCTTTACTCGATTTGAGTCTCTCTTTCTCATCTCATAAAGAAAAACAAAATAAATACCTAATAAAGGTTGAACTTTCTCATACGCTAGGAGACTTTGCCGTGGGTTACTTGCACACGTCCCATTTTGGGGCGAGGTGTGAGGCATCTACCGCGATGAACAAGTATTAGTATGATAATGTTTCACAAACAACAAACTCAAAACACTTCTCTAAAAGACAGTCCACAAACAACGCTCGTCTTTTCCAGCGGTAATTCTTTTCTCACCTCATTCACTCTCAACGAGAACTTGATACGACTTGTCTCATTTGCAAGACGGTAAACACACTCGTTCAAGGCGAGCCTACAACACATGAGCTTAGACATAAGCAGTTCAAGCCATAAAAAACACAAACAGATTTTTCGCCTTAGTTAGGCGAACTACGTCGACTCTGATTCTCATTTTCCCGATGAGGTACGTAGGAAGCGGGGTAGGTCCCGTTCAAGCACACTCTTTATTTTCCCTACATTTTCCCCATTCTTTCTTTTCGTTCACTTTTTCAGTTCCCCTTCTCATTCCGATCAGTAGTTCTTTTGTTGAACAGCATCTTATTTCTCACCCTTTGAAACAGACTAACAAGCGTGGATCCCGTCGGGTACGGTGGATGGTCTGGAGTGCTAATACCTTCCCATGTCGTAACCGACTCCTGAACCCATATCTTTGGTTCGCAGGACCTCTTCGTTTCCTTTTCTCTTAGGTTTGTGCAACATTACCTTTCCCATTCATTCGGGATAAAAATGTCTGGCTGGCGACTCTACCTTTTTCGCGCCACTTTCGCATTTGTACTAGGATGAAAATCCCGGGAGCGATAAGTGATACCACACATATAAAACTCATGGTGTCAAGATTATAACACATTTCAACCGTTTGATTTGCCGATTTATAAAGAAGAAACCATTTTCATATAATCTCTCTAAACCCTAAAACTCAAAAAAAAATTTACATCTAAGTTTCTAACTAGAACCCAACTTAGAATGAAGAGGGGGTTGAAGAAGATTGATGAAGAAGAATGATGATCCAAGCTTCTTCTTCGAGCTTCTTCCTTTCCTTTCTTCTTTTTTTCCTTCTTTCCTCTTCCTCTAACAAAAGCTAAATGTGAAGGAAATGAAAAGAAAACACATCTTATACTATTAGTTAGTAAATCTAACTAATAGGTCCAAATTTAGAGTATCCGAAAATGTCTCTGAGTCACTCAATTAAAAAAAACCTCTGAGTCAGTTAATATTAATTAATTAATTTGTGTTTGTCGGTTGCTCTAATTATTTTAATTGAAAACTCTCAGAGCACACTGGAACTCTATTAATCTTAATTAATATTATTCAAAGCAATTAATCAAAATATAGGGTATTACAATAGAGATCTGAGGTTTACCTCTGAGTTTTGGAGGAGTTTGCAAGATTCATTGGGTTCTAAGTTGAGGTTGAGTTTAGCATATCATCCTCAGACAGATGGTCAAACAGAGAGAATTATTCAGTCATTAGAGGATTTGCTGAGAGCGTGTGTTCTTGAACAAGGAGGTTTGTGGGATACTTATCTTCCGTTGATATAATTCACTTATAATAGTTGCCATTCTAGTATTGGAATGGCACCTTTTGAAGCATTTTATGGTCGGAGATGTAGATCTCCTTTGTGTTGGCATGAATATGGAGAAAGTGTAGTGCTTGGACCCGAGATTGTTCGAGAGTATACTGAGAAAGTGAAGTTGATTCGAGAGAAGATGAAAACTTCTCAAAGTAGGAAAAAGAGTTATCATGATAAGTGAAGGAAGGATTTGGAATTCCAAGCTGGTGATCATGTGTTTTTGAGAGTTACGCCTGTAACCGGTGTTGGTCGTGCATTGAAGTCTAAGAATCTTACTCCTTGTTTTATTGGTCCGTATCATATTTCGGACAAAGTTGGAAATGTTGCTTATAAAGTGGCTTTACCGCCTAATCTGTCAAATTTGTATAATGTATTTCATGTGTCGCAACTTCGGAAGTACATTTCAGATCCATCTCACGTGATTAGTATAAATGATGCGTAAGTACATGATAATATTACTATTGAGACGATGCATGTATAAATCGCAGATCGTGAAATGAAGATTCTAATAGGCAAAGAGATAATGTTGGTGAAAGTAGTCTGATTGGGAGCAGTAAGAGAAAGTATGACATGGAAGTTGGAAAGCAAGATGCGGGAATCTTATCCAGAGTTGTTTAAACAAGGTAAGATTTTCGAGGACGAAAATGTTCAAAGTGGGGGAGAGTTGTAACGCCATGATTATTTTATTATTTATTTAATTAAATATTTTCGTATGTTTGGTTTGGTTTTGCGTTGAGTTGTTAAGTTGGTTTGAATTAAGTTGAATAAGTCGATTTAAGTTTATTTAAGTTGCATTGTTGTTATTTGGACTAAGTTGGATTAATTAAGTTGATGGTTAAGTCGTGTTTGGGTTGGTCGAGTTAATTAAGTCGAAGGAATAATAGAAATATTAATGAAATAATATTAGTAAGTGGGCTTGGTTGTGGTGTGAGAGTAGTAAAGGTGGGGGTGCTATTTTAGGCCTATTAGAATGATTAAGTCTAATGAAAATAAAACAATAAATTAAGTGGAATTAGGGAAATTAGGTTAGCAATAAGAAGAATAAGAAGTTGGAAAAAAGGAAGTTACGTGAAGTGCATAGGAGAGGCAAAAGCAAGGGTCTGATCGAAAGTGTTAGTCTCCTCCAATCCAAAGGTAAGGGTGGGGTTCTAACCTTATAATCGGGAATATATGGTGAATTCATATTGGGATTGGGTACATAATATGTTGCTGTTAATTGTTGTTTTGTGTGGAAAAGTAAGTTCTTCTGATAAATGAATTGTTTGTGAGAAATAAGTGGTTTTGGTGTATAAGCTATTTTTGTTGATTACAGTTCTGGATTTGCCTAGCATATGCCCTACGCCAAAATGAGGCTCGATCCAGTATTCAACTAGGCATAAGCCCATTAAGAGATTAGCAAGAATATGACCGTTACGGGAAAAGAGCCATTGGCATATAGCTATTGGGGATCTCCCCCTCACGCGTCATAACGCCTTCCACACGGCCAACTGCCCTCCAAGTTTATAGGAGGAAGTTATGCTCATTCAAAGGCTACGCGCTCGCAACCTTATAAAAACCCTTTACCTTAAGAGGGTCAGGTATTCTATTCTAACCCTCATTTTCCCACGCTTTGGTTTGTGTCACACTGAATCTTACTTGAGCGTTGGAGTACCTTTCAGGTACACCACCCTTTCTCCTTACAATCCCAGCTAAAGGCCATGAAGACCTGTCCGGATCCTTTATGTACAGTGGCACCGTCTATGGCAAACTAACAGCTCCCCCATCTTTCGTGACCAAGATACTTTCTTTCACCGCAAGATCAAAGCTCATCATTTTGTATTCATGGCTACCCAGGTCAACGAGATTGTGAAAGAAACTTCCATCATCGTCATCAGTGACGGTGACAACACTGTCAACCACATAGTTTCCCAACTCAACACCGGTCACAACGAAGGACATCCTCCTTCCCAGCTTCGAATAACCTTAAACAACCACCCGTCACTCACGGGGATCCTGTGTTCGAACCAATTCCCATCCCATCGGACGCAGATGTTGGCACTCAAGCTCTCATCACTTCCCTCAATAGGGAAAACCTCACCCTCACCATCCAGGAGACGACGACGCAGAGGTTCTCCCCGTCATTATCGATCTCCTCCACAAGGTCACAAAGGAAAAGATACCAGACACCTTTCTCCTCCTAGAGAGCAGGATGTGCCTGAAGGTTCACGCCCGGAAAGGGCCAGGAAACATACTCGATCTCCTCCTCGGAAAACAAGGCGCTCGATTGAAGATCAGGATCACAGAAAAAATCCCGTTATGATGAAGACCGTCATCAACGGAGCAGATCCTCGTATCCGAATTAGGAAGCAACGACGATGAATACCATTGTGGGCCACTCAACAGCGAGATTATGGAGACACGCATCACATGCGGACTTGAGAAACCTCCTCCGATGGCCACATATGACGGGACCACTGATCCCGACAATCACATCAAAAACCTTAAAGCCATGCTCGACTATCACTACGTGGAGGGTGCGATCAAATGCATTTTATTTCCTATCACCTTGCATAAAGGCGCAATGTCGTGGTACAAACATCTCCCCGCAGGATCCATCATATCATGAAGAGTTTTGAAAAATCAATTCACTAGGCATTTCACAGCATCTAGACGTCATCCAAAGTCCAAGGCTACCCTCGTGGGGATCATACATGGGAAGGAAGAACCCCTGAAGGACTACATCGACCGATTCAACAAAGAAATTGTGGATGTGCACACTATCGACCTCATGAAGCGGTACATCCTA
Organism: Lathyrus aphaca; assembly: GCA_963966055.1. Lineage (NCBI taxonomy): Eukaryota > Viridiplantae > Streptophyta > Magnoliopsida > Fabales > Fabaceae > Lathyrus > Lathyrus aphaca. The sequence continues at coordinate 451,860,108 of OZ014519.1, read as the reverse complement.
GAAAAGGGCTTGTGCCCCAATAGTGAGTCCCGGAGAGCGGTTGGTATCGAACCTCCCCAATCCCTTGCTGAGCTGCTCCATAAGGCTCAGGCTTACATCTAGTACGAGGAAAAGGAGGCCGCATACAAAACTCAGGACTCAAGGAACCAAGAGAATGCGAGATCTCACAAGAATAAAGATAGCGATGAGGCCCCTCGGCGTGAAAAACGAAGAGATGATCGTCCGCGAGAAAGCAGAGGACCAGTAGGTCGATTCTCAAAATACACTTTTCTCACTGCTCCTCGCGAGAAGATTCTCAGTGAGTGCATCAACACTGAGTTCAAACAAGGAGGTGTATGTTTCCCCAAACCAACTGCTTCCAAGGCCAATACTGACAAGAGCAAGTATTGTCGATTCCACCGCAGTCATGGACACATCACCGAAGACTGCATCCACCTCAAGGACGCTATTGAGATCCTCATCAAATAGGGACAACTCAAGAAGTACGTCAAAGATGGAGCTCCGCGACAAGAAGAGACGAAAAGAGTCGATGAAGTCACTAAGGAGGCCGCCCCCATGCAAGTCGCCCTATTAGTCACCAGGCTCGAGGACTTCTTCATTCCTCGACACCTCTTAAGAACATGATACTTTGCATCACATAGCCCTTAGGAATGCTTTATGTAGGCCATGCTCATTTCAGGTGGAGGTTACAACGAGATGACTATTGGATCCATTAGGCGTAACCTCGAGCATCTGGTCGATTCATCACCAATTCAGCTTTCATCCATCGAGAGAGTCAAAGGGAAATCCCAGCCAATCACATTCTATAGAGAGGAACTCCTCGGTGGGCCTCCAAATTCTCATATCCCCTTGATAATCCATTCAACAATGGCTAAGACGGATGTGCGCAGAATACTCGTCGACCAAGGAATTTCGGTCGACATCATGTACACCTCACTCTTTTGAGCATTGCAACTAGACCAGAAAAACCTATCCCCGTATGTTGGTTCTGATTTGCAGGGGTTCAATGGGGCCACCGCCAAGCCTTGGGGTTACGTGGAGCAGAAGGTCACGTTCGGGGAAGGAGACGCCTCCAAAACAATTAAGACGCATTTCCTGATGATCGACTGTTCATCCCTCTATTAATTCATTCTGGGGAGGCCAACACTTGATGAACTTATCGCCGTCCCTTCAACGATCCACCTCAAAATGAAGTATTACACAGAGAAGGGCCATATAGCTACTCTCCACGGGGACAATGAGGCAGCGATGAGATGCTTTGAAGCAGTAACCAAAGGACAGATCATAATAGAGACCGCACCAAAGAGCAGTAAATGCGCAAGAGATGAAGACTCTTCAATTGATGACATGTAGCTCGAGAAGAAGCCAACACCTCAGATCAACACTATATACCTTGATCCTCGCATCCCTATTGATGCTGAGGAAGACGTTCTCGCAGATAAAATAGTCATTTTACGCACTTTGCCCACGGGAGATTTCGAAGTGATAACCTTCAGAGACAACCCAGACAAAGGAGTCTGTATCGGTGCAGGAATTCCCGACAACATCAAGGAACAGTGAAGCAATTCCTGCACAACAACTCTGACCTATTATCCTGGAATGCCACCGATATTCCAGGCATATCCCTAGAGATTTCATGCCATGAGCTCACTATCAACCCCACTGCATGCGCAGTTATCTAGCAAAGGCGCAAGCAGTTCGAAGAAAAAACCTTAGCTGTTAAAAAATTAGTCAATGACCTTATAGAGGCCAAATTTGTAACTAAGGCCATGTATACGACCTGGATCTCAAATATTGTACTTGTGAAAAAATCTAATGGAAAATGACGCCTCTGTATTGACTACACCAATCTTAATCAAGCTTGCCCAAAAGACTTTTAACCTCTACCTAACATAGACAAGTTGGTTGATAATTCTGCAGGTTTTAAATTGCTATCCTTCATGGATGCATATTCCGGGTACAACCTAATACCCATGGCCGACAAAGATAAAAGGAACACCGTGTTCATGACCCCAACAGGAAACTATTACTACAACATGATTCCCTTCGGGTTAAAAAACGTAGGAGCCACGTATCAGCACATGATGAACAACATCTTCCAAACACAAATTAGGGACATGCTAGAATTTTACATGGACGACATGGTCGTCAAGTCCATTCAAGAGTCTGACCATACCTCTCATCTCTAGAGTGTGTTCGACCAAGCCAAGAAATGAATAATGCTTTTTAATCCTGACAAGTGCACTTTCGGTGTAAGAGCGGGCACGTTCCTCGGCTTCTATCTTATAGAAAGAGGAATCGTGGCCAACCCTGAAAAATGTTGCGCCTTCTCAGAATTCCCTACACCTGACTCGAAGAAGTCGATTCAATCCTTAAACGGTATGCTTGTCTCTTTGTCTCGATTCGTGGAAAAATCCGCCCAACATTCTTCCCCCTTCTTCAAACTGCTACCTAAAGAAGCCGCGTTCGAATGGACGGAAGAATGCGAGAAGGCCCTACGACACCTTAAACGAACCTTGTCAGAACCCCCAGTTTTATCCAGAGCAATTACTGGGGAGGTCCTCTAATTATATTTGTATGTCAATATTGAAGCCATCAGCGCAACTCTCATAAGGGAGGATTCTGACGGGCAAAATCATGTATACTTCACGAGTAAAGCCTTGCAAGGACCAAAGCTTAGAAATCAACAAATCGATAAAGTTACCCTCGCGCTCGGGAATGCTGCCAAGAGGCTACAACGTTATTTTATTTGTTGGCACACATGGTGGTCGTGAGAACTGATCAACCTATCAAACAACTTGTAGCCCGACCAGATATGGCTGGACGAATGCTGAGATTTTCCATGGAGTTGTTTGAGTTTGATGTACGTTACGAAGGTAGGAAAGCTCTAAACGCTCAAACCCTGGCCGACTTCTTCGCTGAGATGAACCCGACATAAACCACGTCAGAAAACCCCCACAAGTGGATCATCTATATCGATAGGGCATCTGGACCTTTTGGAAGTGGGACAGGGATCATCCTTAAAAATGAAGAAGGCCTCATGGTAGAGGTATCTCTAGTTCTCTCTTTCCCAACATCTAACAACCAAGCGAAGTATGAAGCCTTCCTAGCAGGAATCCTCCTGGAAATGGACATGGGCGCCCAAGAGGTCAAAATTTTCACCGCCTCACAACTGGCCGCGTCACAGGTAAAAGGAGAATATCAAGCAAAGAACGACAATTTGGTTTAATACTTGGCGCTGGTACAACAGATGCTCGCACACTTCAGATGTCCTGTAAAAGTTAGCGAGCGCATGAAGGAAAGGTGGAAACAAATCCATTATCCAAGAAATACTTCCTCATCCTAGTATTGAAAAAACTAGAATTACCGTCGATATTAAAGTCATAGGTAACAACGGTTGTTGGATGACTCCCGTATTCCAGTACTTGACAACCGGGGAATTACCCAAAGACAAGAAGGAAGCCAATGCCACTAAACGCCGCGCTTCCTCCTACGTCCTCGTGAACGGCAAGATGTACCGTCGAGGAATCTCCATCCCACTCCTAAAATGCATCGGGGAGGAGAACATATCTAACATCCTACATGAGATACACGAAAGGATTAATGCCCAACACCTGGGTGGTAGGTCTTTGGCCCAAAAAGCATTGCGGTCAGGTTACTACTGGCCAACCATGCAGAACGACGCCAAAGACCACGTCAAGAGGTGTGAAAAGTGCCAACGTCACGGGGATATGCACATCGACATTCTGAAAACAATGTCATCACCATGGCCATTCGTGCAGTGGGGCATGGAAATCCTCTGACCCTTCATAACGGGTTCTTTCCAAAACAAGTATCTGATTGTAGTCGTCGATTACTTTACCAAATGGATAGAGGTTGAGGCCCTGGCCAGAATTAATGCGTTCAACATTCTACGTTTTTATAAGAGAAACATCTTGGCCAGATTCGGTGTACCACGGTTCCTCATAACGGACAATGACACCTAGTTCACGGATATGAATTTTCAGGACTTTGTCGCCAAGATAGGAACTAAACAACACTTTGCATCCGTCGAGCATATCCCTAGACGAACGGGCAGGCCAAAGCCGCAAATAGAGTCATTCTAATGGGCCTTAGACGAAGGCTAGGCGATGCAACGAATAGGTGGGTCGAGGAACTCCACAACATATTGTGGGCCTACCGGAACATTCCACACTCGACTATCGGGGAAACCCTATTCCGGATGATATACGGAACAAAGTCATTCATCCCCGTGGAAATCAGAGAACCTTCTCGTCACACAGAGTCCCCGTTAGAAGAAGAACTCAAATACGAGTCCCTAAGAGAGGAAATCAACTTGGTTGAGGAGGTGCGTTCATGGGCAGCTCTCCGCGAGGAATACCTAAAACAAAAAATCTTGTTATGCTATAACAACAAAATTGTCAAAAGAGAATTCCAGGTGGGCAACCTTGTCCTACACAGAAATCAAAAGGACTCGCGCAAAGGCAAGATCGAGGCCAACTGGGAAGGCCCATATTGTGTGAAATCAATATTACCTCGAAGAACTAAATGGAGAACCATTTGCTCGACCATGGAACACTAAAAAGCTAAAATAATATTACAGCTAAAAATCCAGCCAAAGTGCGGAGAGGTTGCCAGCTAGCAAACCCCGTCAATAGGGGAAGAAGTGCCCGATGTCGCTCAAAAGACGTCTTCAGAGTTTCTTTAACAGTTGGCTCTTCAAGCATCACATTCTTCCCTTTTGCCTTAGCAGCAGCTTCTGCTTCAGCATTGGGTCTCGGTGTTTGTGAGGCAAAAAGGCATCCGCTTCTGGTGAAGGCTCTGCCTCCCCCAACATTGTCAACTTGTGGTGAAGAGGTTGATGGATCTCCTGACTGTTTGCTCTTTTCTTAATAACTTGAACAGGGGCTCAGAGGTTGCAGTAAGGTGAGATATGAACCGCGAAATGTAGTTCAATCTACCTAGGAACCCCCGAACTTCTTTTTCAGTCTTTGGTGCAGGCATCTCTTGAATGGCTTTGACTTTGTCAGGGTCAACTTCAATTCCTTTTTCACTTACAATAAATCCCAGTAGCTTACCGGACCGCACCCCGAATGTGCATTTGTTGGGGTTTAGCTTCAGTTGATACTTCCTCAGACGTTTGAACAGCTTTAACAGATTGACCAGGTGGTCTTCTTCTGTGAGGGACTTGGCGATCATGTCATCCACATAACATTCAATTTCTTTGTGGATCATGTCGTGGAATAATGTTACCATAGCCCGTTGATAAGTGGCACCAGCATTCTTCAGTCCAAATGGCATTACCTTATAACAGAATATGCCCCAGGGTGTGATGAAAGTTGTCTTCTCCATGTCTTCAGGTGACATCTTGATCTGATTATATCCTGAAAATCCATCCATGAAGGAGAATACTGTGAACTGAGCCGTGATTTCGACCAATACATCAATGTGAGGTAATGGGAAGTCATCTTTCGGGCTGGCTCTATTCAGATCCCGATAATCCAAACACATCCGTACTTTGCCATCCTTTTTAGGCACAGATACAATGTTAGCAACCCACAGCGGGTAACTAGTTACAGCAAGGAAACCGGCGTCCCACTGTTTTTGCACCTCTTCTTTTATCTTCATGGCCATATCCGGGCGAGTACGACGCATCTTCTGTTTTACTGGAGGACAGTCTTCTTTTAGTGGCAGCTTGTGCATAACAATGTCGGTATTCAGACCTGGCATGTCTTGGTAGGACCAAGCAAAGACATCAACGTACTCTCGCAGCATGTCAATAAGTTGTTCCTTCACTGAATCTTGCAGACGGGCCCCGACCTTCACTTCTTTCAAGTCTTCTTCGGTACCAAGATTAACTGTCTCAACTTCCTTCTGATGAGGAGTGATAACATTCTCCTCTTGCCTTAACAATCTGGCTAGTTCTTCAGGTAGCTCATAATCTTCTTCAACCCCTTCATCGGCTTGATTAATCGGAATGTCGAAGTCATACGAAGTCATAGCAGTGTCGTTGTCGGTGCAGTCTGGAGAGCACTTTCTGCAAGGGTTTAGATTGGTTCATTTTAGTGATCAATTTTATCTTGTTTAGAAAAAGTGAAAATGAAGTTTATTATTTTGAAAACATTGCCATTTTATTTTTGTACAAAAAATGAAAAATGAAAAACAGTGAGCGGGAAAAAAAAGAGACTCATTTGCAAAAGATGTCCTGATATTCATTAATTGATCGTTTTCACAAAATACATGATGGCCCAATTACAAAATGAGTCCTGGCACCTTGGGCAAGATGCAGGACTTGATGCATGCTTAAAGACAGGAAATAATAATTACTCTGCAGGAGTAACTCTTATAATTTCCTAGGTAGACCAACTTGAGACTTGGTTCCCCGGGATCCTTGGACGTATCTAGTTTTCCAGGTTGCGTTCGTCTTCTTCCTCATCTTCCAGACTGTTCACAGCATCTGGGGTTAGCATTCCCCCGTTGAGGAATTTGGGCTTCGTTGCAGCCTCCGGTTGATCTTGTCGAGTTGGTCTGTAACCCAACCCGAATCTATCTTCTTTCTTTTCTACTGGCAACAGCTTGCCCCAGCCTTGAGCGGTACCCTCCTCAACAACCTTCCGGGCTTGTTGATATGAAGTGATGGAAGTTCCAGATACAGCAGTTGCTTCATTAATGTTAAGGGCCTCAAACCCCTGACTCATAGTCTCATGGATCTCCCCATCCATCTCTATATACTTGTAAGTAGCCAGCTGGCTAACGAAAATATCTTCCTTCCCGCAAATTGTGATGATCTGACCTTCCCACTCAAATTTTAACTTCTGGTGAAGGGTAGATGTAACAGCGCCAGCGGCGTGAATCCAGGGTCTACCCAACAAACAGCTGTAGGTCGGTTGTATGTCCATCACGAAGAAGGTAGTTTTAAAGGTCTGTGGGCCAATCATCACAGTTAGATCAATCTCTCCAAGCACTGATCTCTTAGAGCCATCAAATGCTCTCACCACTAAGTTACTTGGACGTAATGCCAAACCATCATACTCCAGCTTCACCAAGGTTTTCTTTGGGAGGACATTAAGCGACGACCCAGTGTCTACCAATATATGAGAAAGAACAATACCTTTGCACTCTAAGGTGATGTGTAAAGCCTTATTATGATTGCATCCCTCCGTCGTTAAATCAGCATTTGTGAAGCCCAGTCCATGATTGGTGTTAACATTTGCAACCACTGTTTCCAACTGATTAACCATAATCTCTTCCGGCACGTAGGCTGCGTGCAGGACTCTCAACAGTGCATTCCTATGGGCTTCAGAACACATTAGCAATGATAATATAGAGATTTTGGAGGGTATCTGATGAAGCTGGTCCACCACTTTGTAATAAATCTTTTTGATTATTCTCATGAACTCGTCCACCTCTTGCTCAAAAGACGTCTTCAGAGTTTCTTTAACAGTTGGCTCTTCAAGCATCACATTCTTCCCTTTTGCCTTAGTAGTAACTTCAGCTTCAGCATTGGGTCTCGGTGTTTGTGAGGCAAAAAGGCGTCTGCTTCTGGTGAAGCCTCCGCCTCCCCCAACATTGTCAACTTGTGGTGAAGAGGTTGATGAATCTAGAGTGATCTTCTTTCCGTCGTAGTAGAGATCAGAGCCGTAGTGCCAAGGTATGGCATTATTGCTTTCATAAGGAACGGGTCCAGGCACCGTAATGGTGACCGGACTGATTGTTGCAGCGGAAGGAACTGTGACGGTATGCGGGTCGTAATAGATTGTGACTGGAGATCTGACAGGAGGTGTTGCAGTTTGTTGGAAATTGTTGTTGGGATGAACATTTGCTGGGTCATAATAGATCGTGACCGTTGAGACATCTTCATTAGTGTTTGTTGGTGTTGTAGGCGTTCCCGTTGATAAAATGGGTGCTGATGTTGTAGAAGTATATATTGTTGAACTTTGGTCTGTTGAAATAATGAATGGAGTGATTACTGGAGTTGTAGATGAATCAGTGGGAATGATAGTATTTGCAGTTGTGGGAATATTTGTTGTTGCTGAAGAAGGAATTGTTGATGTTGTAGGAGAATCCATTGTTGCTGAAGAAAGGGTTGTTGAAGGAGCCTTTGTACTAATTTGCAAAATTCCATCTCTGATGAGGCCGTCTATGCCAAACCTTAGCTTCTCACAACCATTAATAGAAATCTTGCACGATTCACAGCAAGCCTCACATCCCGGGAATACTCGGCATCTTAAGAGTTGAGCTTTGACTTCCGCCCGCGGTGTTTGAATCTGTGCAACATTATCAATTAGTGCAGATGGTTGGTCCTCTTCTATGGCATTAATCCTGGGCCCACCATGATTAGGCATAGGATTTCTATTAACATTCGGAGGAGGTGCGAAATTGAGAGCTTTGGAATCGACCAAATCCTGAACTTTCATTTGTAAGGCTCTACATTTCTCGGTATTGTGACCAGGTGCGTTGGAATGAAAGGAACACCTGGCATTAGCATCATAATTCTTCGGGAGATTGAGAGGATCTGGTGGAGCCAGCGTCCTTAACTCAACCAGGTTAAGCTTCAGGAGTTGTGGCAGAAGAGCGGCATAAGGCATAAGGATGGGGTCAATCACCCTATTTGCCTGAGATGGCCTCTGTTGAAAGGGGCGCTGCTGCTGGTTGTTGTTGTTATTGTTGTACGTTCTTTGTTGCGGAAAATGAGATTGTTGCTGATAGTGATGTTGTTGTTGTTGAGGAAATAATGGTTGTTGTGGAGCCGGGATAGTAACGGCTGCTATGGATCTGTGAGAATACTGGGGTCTGCCCCTGCCTGCATGGATAGCATTTGTTTCACCCGCCCTCCGGGGGCCTGCAAAAGGTTTTCTGGGGTTGTTGGAGGAACTTGCACCGTTGTCATATATTTTGCCCATTTTCAAAAGACTCTCAATTCTCTCACCAGCTATAACTACATCGGCAAAACTGGTGGAAGAGAAAGTAGCAAGTCTATCAATATAAGTTCCCTGTAAGGTGTTCATAAACATATCATCCATTTCTCGTTCAGACATGGGTGGCTGGACAGCAGCAACAAGTTGTCTCCACCTCTGAGCATAATCCCGAAAGCTTTCCCTTGAAGATTGAGACATGCCCATTAGAAGAGTTCTATTTGGAGCCATGTCTAGGTTGTACTGGTATTGCCGGATGAAGGCTTCGGCCAAGTCTTTCCAACATCTTATAGTGGCCCTTGTCAGATGCGAATACCATTCTCTTGATGCTCTAGTCAGGCTGTCCTCAAAATAGAACATCCATAACTTCTCGTCCATGGTATAAGCCTTGAGTCTTCCTAAGAAAGATTGTAGATGAGTACGTGGGCAAGAGGTACCATTATATTTCTCAAAGCAAGGGGGTTTGAATTTGTGGGGAATCCTCACCCCATCTACCAGCCCCATATCTATTACGTCAAAGTCTAAAGAATTCTGGGATTCCAAGGACCTCAGTTTTTCAGCAATCTCATTCAGCCTTCTGTCATACACCTCATCTCCAGCCCCAATAACTGTGAACTGTTCTTCTTGGGGATCCTCTTGCAGGATTCTGCCCCCAGCAGTATTAACTTGAACATTCCTTGTGCCATTAACATCCGGGTTCAAATGGGGCCCAAATTCTGGCGGGTCGATACAAGGCCGCCCTCATTCATTATTGTTGGTTCCTCCTTGATAACGAGAAATCGCATCGTATTATTACTATGTTTTTAGTCCGTTTTTATCATACATTAGTCCTTTTACCACCCGATTGTTCGAGTTTATATGCCACATTGCAGGTACAATATGTCTAGAGCCAAAATTATGGAAAAAGATCAAAGGAACAAAATTTAGCATGAAAAGAAAAGAGAGAGCTCAATTCTGCTAAAAACTGCATAATTTGTTGCTCTCACGGTCGTCACAAGGGTACCACGACCGTGACGCGCCTTTTTGAGGTCTCACGATCGTCACAATGGTCTCACGACCGTGACGCGCTAAATATGAGAAATCTTCCCGTTACACCAATCTTACGACCATGACAAGCTTTATTTAATTTATTTGAATATATATATATATATATATGAAGACGTGCCAACGAATAGAAAAAGTCTTCAGAGACTCCTATAATCTCTCAACCTCAACAACGCCCAGTAAAGCATGTTCTCCTGGATTTTCTCAAAACTGAAGAACCGAAGCCCACGTTCCTATTCTTCAACTGTCAAATTTCTCTTCTATAAATATCAAAGAATCAGATGAAGAAAGTACGGAGTTTTGATTGCAAAAATTGTGCGAAAGCTCTGCCGTTTTTACAACCCAATTTAATTTCCAGCTTTTGTTCTTGCTGCTTTCCTTTTAATTTCCAAAACCTTTAATAACAATTTCCAACATTAGGAAATTGTTATCTTAATTAGATTTCTTTAAGCCTCAGCTTTCGTTTCTTTTATTTCGATTCCGACGCTCCAAGCTTGCCAAATTGTGGAAGAAGGAGCCGAAGAATTTATCTGTTCAGGTTTTTATTTTGCAATTAATATTAAGTTTATTTATTTATGTTAAGTTCCTGTTATCATTATATAATGCATGTTTTAATATCTATTGATTTCATTTTGTGTTTGTCTATTGTTTTAATAAATATGAGTAGCTAAATTAATTGAGTCGGTATGTAATAAAGAAACCAAACGGACGAATCGAATCTAAGCTAAAAACATTTACAAACTTATATTCTGGCTGTGACTTTTTATAATTAAAATCAAGCTTTTTGTTACGAGAGTAAGAGAAGTGAAATAGGTTAGGTCGAGACCACGAGAGTGTGAGATTTTAACCGGATAGCTAAAGTTAGGCATTCGATTTAAATACAGTGAGAGCGCTTTAAAACGAATTAGACTTATTAAGTTTTCAAAAATTATTTTCTAAACACTTATGGGCTAGCGAGAGCAAACATAGGGCTTTAGGAGTATGATCTGAGATAAGACCACGAGAGTGTGAGTCGAGGGTTTTTAAACTGGTAATCTCTACAGAATTATTTAAGTGAAACATCTTTATAAGCTTAGATTAGATTGACCCGCATAGGTTAATATTATTACATATCGACCGCCTTATCATTATTTCTTTACTTAAGTTTAGTTTCCCGTTTTTAATCCCTAAAACCATAACTGTGACAAATTTCCGCCTTAGCTAAACTAGCAGACCTTCTAGCACTAGAGTGATTACAAAGTCCCTGTGGGTTCGACATCTTTTTATTACTATTGCGATAGGCTGTGCACTTGCAGTTTAGATAACGTTAGACACATTAAGTCTTCGCCCATCAAGTTTTTGGCGCCGTTGCCGGGGACCTTGATTTAGTCACTAGTGCACTATTAGAGTAGCACTGTCTAGACTAAGGCAACAATTTATTTTCCCTAATCTAATTTACCGAGTGTATGCCAAGTACTCGCTCTTAAGGCGAAGACTTGCAACCTCCAGTCCTTGAATTAGAATGCTTCTTACATTTAAGAAGACGAATATTCAAATACCAACGAAAATACAACATTCCAGATCTTCAAGTTGATCCACCTAAACCAGTTGGAACATCGAAGGATGCAAAAATGGCTGAAGAACCAAATCATCCGCTCAAGTATTACGCTAGTCCTTCACAAGCTGAGCCGCATTCCAGCATTGCCGCGCCGGCTATCAACCGAAACGTTTCGAGTTGAAACCTTCACTGATATCGGCCGTGCAACAAAGCCAATTCTCCAGAAATCCTACCGAGGATCCGAACCTTCATCTTTCGATATTTGTGCAGTACGCAGATACAGTAAAAGCTAATGGAGTTACCCAAGAAGCAGTCAGATTACGCCTTTTTCCTTTCTCACTGCGAGATAGAGCAAGAGCCTGGCTTCAATCTCTACCCTCGAATTCAATAACTACGTGGGAGGAACTAAAGAGAGTCTTCTTGACAAGATATTTCCCACCTAGCAAGACAGCTATGCTAAGAGCTCAAATCAACGGATTTAAGAAAAAGGAAAACGAGTCACTTTTCGAAGCTTGGGAACGCTACAAAGATATGCTGAGACTTTGTCCACATCACGGATTAGTAGAATGGATGGTCATCCATACTTTCTACAATGTACTCTTGTACAACACAAGAATGAAAATTGACGCTGCCGCAGGCGGCGCACTAATGGACAAAGAATATAATGATGCTTATGCACTTATCGAGAGTATGGCTCAGAATCATTACCAATGGGGAAGCGAGAGAGTCGCAACTGAGAAACCAACAAAAGGAGGTATGTACGAAGTGAGTAGTATGGACCAAGTTAATGCAAAGTTTGACCAACTTAACCAAAAGATCGACAACTTGGCCATAACACCAACAGCCACCGTGGCTGCTGTAACACCTAACTGTGAGTTATGTGGAGTTCCAGGACATGATGTCCCTGATTGTCAATTATTAGCAGGAATTCCCACAGATCAAGTGAATTATGCTCAAGGAAACCCGTACTCGAACACATACAACCCAGGTTGGAAGAATCATCTGAACTTCTCTTATAAGAACAACAATGCTTTATACGCACCAGGACAAGCGCCAGCTACAATACCAGGATATCAAAAGACTGCTCCTAATGTTCCTAGAAAATCAAACCTTGAATTAATGATGGAGAACTTCATAGCTACCCAATCTCAAACAAACAAGGAATTCTTGAACCAAAACATACACACTAACGAGCAGATTAAGCAATTGGTGAGCAAGGTAGATGCGTTAGCTACACATAACAAAATGCTTGAAACTCAGATTTCACAAGTAGCTCAACAACAAGCACCTACCGCTGCCCCAGCTGGAGTATTTCCTGGACAACCCCAACCTAACCCAAAAGGACAGGCCAATGCTGTGATACTAAGAAGTGGCAAAGAACTTGACGGACCTGCCGATCCAAGACTTGACAATCCAGCCATGTGCCAAAAGCAGGATAAGCCGACTGAAAAGGAGAATGAACCAGAAGAAAAGGAAGATAATAATCAAGAGGCAATGGAGAAAGAGAAGCCTTATGTGCCTCCACCACCTTATAAACCACCGATTCCGTACCCTCAGAGATTAACCAATTCCAAGACGATGGGCCAGTTTAAGAAATTTGTTGAACTTCTGAAACAGTTGAATATTACTATTCCGTTTAAAAAAGCTATCACTCAAATGCCCTCGTATGCTAAATTTCTAAAGGAAATCTTATCCAATAAGAAGAAGATAGAGGATAACGGAACCGTTACACTTACTGCTGAGTGTAGCGCAATAATTCAAAATAACATGCCTCCTAAGTTAAAAGATCCAGGTAGTTTCTCTATACCCTATGTAATTGGAAAATTCGTCATTGACAAAGCTCTATGCGATTTAGGAGCCAGTATCAGTGTTATGCCCTTAACAATTTGCAAAAGGCTAGATATGGGAGAATTAAGACCTACTAAAATGCATGTTCAACTAGCCGACCGCTCTATTAAATATCCTTTAGGCATACTAAAGAATGTCCCAGTACGGATAGGTCAATTCTACATTCCTACTGATTTTATAATCATGGACATCATTGAAGACTCCACTACACCTATCATACTAGGAAGACCATTCTTAGCTACCGCTGGAGCTATTATAGATGTAAAGAAAGGAAAGCTAACCTTTGAAGTAGGTGAAGAGAAAGTTGAATTTATTTTAACACAATTCTTACAATCACCAGTTATAGAGGACACATGCTATTTATTGGATGTCATTGACGAGTGTGTAAGAGAGATGGGAATGAAAGAAACTACTTATTCTGAAATTATGAAAATTCAAATCCCTCCGATTTTCGAAGATGACAATTGGCGTGAACCGTATCAGGATGATAGTCTATGCGAAAGTTTAGCACTTACACCGGACCCCATGCCAAGCAAGAAGAAACCTAAATTAGAGTTAAAAACCTTACCTAAGAACCTAAGATATGAATTCTTGGACACTGAATGTACGCGACCAGTTATAATCAATTCCGGTTTAGGAACACTCGAAACGAAGAAACTTCTAGATGTCTTAAAGAAATACCCAACTGCATTAGGATATAACATATTTGATCTCAAAGTAATATGTCCTTCAATCTGTATGCATCGTATTATGCTAGAAGAAGATTGCAAAACCTCTAGAGAATCTCAAAGAAGAATTAACCCAATACTTAGCACTGTAGTAAAAGAAGAAGTTAAGAAACTACTAGACGCTGGAATAATATATCCAATCTCTGATAGTCAATGGGTTAGTCCAGTACATGTAGTACCAAAGAAAGGAGGTATCACTGTTGTGAAAAACGCTAAAGGCGAATCGATATCACAAAGAGTAGTGACCGGACATAGAGTGTGCATCGATTATTGAAAACTAAACAAAGCCACTCGAAAAGATCATTTCCCACTACCTTTTATAGATCAAATGTTAGAACGATTAGCCAAACACTCGTATTTTTGTTATCTAGATGGTTACTCAGGATTTTTCCAAATCCCTATTCACCTAGATGATCAAGAGAAGACTACATTCACATGTCCTTATGGAACGTTCTCTTATAGACGAATGCCCTTTGGATTATGTAACGCTCCTGCAACATTTCAAAGATGTATGATGTCAATCTTCGCAGATTTCATAGATAACATCATGGAAGTGTTCATGGATGACTTCTCTGTATGCGGGCAAAGTTTTGAAAGATGTCTATCAAATTTAGAAATGGTGTTAGAAAGTTGTGTAAAAGTAAACCTCGTACTTAACTGGGAAAAATGCCATTTTATGGTCAGAGAAGGAATCGTACTAGGACACGTTATATCTGACAAGGGAATTGAAGTTGATAAAGCTAAGATAGAAGTTATAAAAGATCTTCAACCCCCTAAGACCGTTCGAGAAATACGAAGCTTTTTAGGACACGCCGGTTTCTACCGACGATTCATCAAAGATTTCTCGAAAATCACTAAACCTCTTACCGATTTATTAATGAAAGACGATGAGTTCATATTTGATAAAGATTGTCTTAAAGCATTCGAAACTCTAAAAGCAGCCCTCATCACTGCACCAATCATGCAACCACCTGACTGGAGATTACCTTTCGAAATCATGTGCGATGCGAGTGACTATGTTGTAGGCGTAGTTCTAGGACAAAGGAAGGACAAGAAACTTCACGCAATTTACTATGCCAGTAGAACTTTAGATTCGGCTCAATTGAACTACGCCACTACTGAAAAAGAGTTGTTAGCAGTTGTCTTCGCGCTTGATAAATTATGTTCCTACCTAGTAGGAGCAAAAATAATCATCTACACAGACCACGCTACTATCAGATATTTACTAACCAAGAAAGATGCTAAACCAAGACTCCTGAGATGGATCTTACTCTTACAAGAGTTTGATCTCGAAATCAAAGATAAGAAAGGCACTAAAAACGTCGTAGCGGACCATTTATCTAGAATAGAAGGTATTAAACCCGAACAAGTGCTGATTAACGACGATTTTCCGTATGAACAGTTGATAGCACAAATAAGAAGCGACCCAGCTCGGTTAGACATAAATGAACCAAAAGCCGTGGAAGCAATCCAAACAACCGTAGGACTGCCATGGTACGCTGACATTGTCAACTACTTAGCTGCAGGAGCACTTCCACCGGACTTAACCTATCAGCAGAAAAAGAAATTCTTCCACAATCTCAAGTATTACTATTGGGACGAACCATTATTGTTTAAAAGAGGACCTGACGGAATCTTCCGTCGGTGCATACCCGAAGAAGAAATAGAAGATGTCATTGCTCATTGTCATTCATCTCCTTATGGCGGACACGCAAGCACTTCCAAGACTTGTGCAAAAATCTTACAAGCCGGCCTATTTTGGCCTAATCTATGGAAAGATGTCCACATCGCTGTTATAAATTGTGATCGGTGTCAACGCACCGGTAACATTTCGAGACGAGATGAAATGCCTCAAAGAGGAATATTAGAAGGAGAAGTCTTTGATGTCTGGGGAATCGATTTCATGGGACCATTCCCATCCTCTTTCGGTAACAAGTACATACTCGTAGCTGTCGATTATGTTTCAAAATGGATCGAGGCTATAGCTTCTCCTACAAATGACACACGAGTAGTAATTAATCTTTTCAAGAATATAATCTTTCCAAGATTTGGTGTGCCTAGACTTGTCATTAGTGACGGTGGCTCGCATTTCATTTCGAAAATATTTGACAAATTACTATCTAAGTATGGAGTCAGACATCGTGTAGCAACACCATATCATCCACAAACAAGTGGACAGGTCGAAGTCTCGAATAGAGAAATAAAACAAATTCTAGAAAAGACTGTCGCCATATCTACGAAGGATTGGTCATCTAAACTTAATGAAGCTTTATGGGCTTATAAGACAGCCTACAAGACACCCATAGGAACTACACCCTTCAAACTAGTGTATGGGAAGGCCTGTCATCTCCCAGTTGAACTAGAACACAAAGCATATTGGGCGATTAAAACACTCAATATAAACTACATTGCCGCTGGAGAAAAGCGAATCCTCGACATTAATGAATTGGAAGAATTAAGGTTGGACGCATACGAGAATGCTAAGATATATAAAGAAAGAACCAAACGTTGGCACGATAAGCGCCTGTCTAGGAAAGAATTTAGTGTGGGAGATGTTGTGCTCCTCTTCAATTCAAGACTTAGGCTCTTTCCTGGAAAATTAAAATCTAGATGGTCAGGACCCTTTGAAAATACTAATGTGTTCCCGAGCGGAGCAGTAGAAATTAAGGGTAGGAATAGTGAACCGTTCACAGTAAACGGACAACGATTAAAACATTACCATAATATTGAAAACATAGATTATGCGAATAATTTAAAACTTTTAGAGTTGTCCACTAACTTCCCTGATTAATCTAGTACTAAGCACTACGTCAGGCTTATGACGATAAAAACAGCGCTTAGTGGGAGGCAACCCATCTTATTGTTTTATTTCATTTTTATTATTAACTTTATTTATCTATTTCTTTCCTTATTTTCTTTATTTTTAACTTTCATTTTCTAAATCATTTTTAAATTTACCTTGCTACAGATTTTCTAAAGTCTTTTCTACCTTACCTTTTTCTCCCCTGATTTGTTTCTCCCGCTTTAACACTAACTATGGCTAACCAACCAAGGAACTTCATGGAAACCATATTTAGAGGTAGAAACCAAAGGAGGAAATTTGAGGAATTATCACAGAGACACATGGACTTGACTCTGTATTATGATGAACAAACTATGGAAACCTTAGGTATCAATGATAGCATCCTATACATGTTTAACCAGCTTGGATGGGAGAAAGCTCTCATAAAATATAAGTTTGTAACTTACCTCGAACTCACCCTTGAATTTTTAAGCTCCCTAGTTTACCTACTTGAGCGCGGATATGGACTACGGAAAGGATTTATTAGTTTCCGACTATTCGGTATCGAATATTGTCGCTCCCGATAAATGGGAAATGGCCCAAATAAAGGTACAGACGCGAACGGTCGGCGAAAAGGACAATGAGGACACACAGCAGTGAACTCACTGGAAGAGAAAAGATTCGCTAGCTAGGCATTTTTATCCCGGAGGAAAGGCAATGCTACATAGACCTAGAAAGACATGGATAAGACGGTTGCGAACCAGAGAGACTGAGAAAGGGGGTTGGTTACAACCTGGGAAGGTGTTAGCACCCAGATTGTCCGCCGTACTCGACGGGATCCACGCTTGAAAGATTTGTGTTTTAAAGGGGTAGTGTTAGTGCAATTTGTGTGTAAAAGAGTTGGAAAACAAAATGTACAGGTGTCAGTGTAAGAGAAAAGTGAAGTATATATAAGTGAAGTGTCAGTGTAAGAACAGGAGTGAAATGCTCAAGATCATGAGGCTAAAAGAATGAGGCTAGAAAGAGGGGGGATATACAGAGACTTTTGTTCGATAACTGTTAAGTTATGCCTACGTATCCTCTCGTGCAATGAGGAAGTCAGAACACCGTAGTTCGACCCAAAGAGACTGAAAGATGAATTGACTTGTGAACTGCTTACTTGTTTATGCTCAAGTGTATGACCTGTCTGGCTCAGGTGCAAACTGTCTTGCATTAGACGGAAGAAGCGAGCTCTCGTTTGTGAGTGAATGAGATGAGAAAAGAATCCCGGAGGAGACGATTATTGTTTGTTTTTGTGTTTTCAGTCTTTTATTGTTTTTGGATTTTGTCATAAGTTAATGAGCTTAAGTCTAAACCAATGGATTTAGTAAACTCATCACATCTTCCCTCTGATTAGGGGTAATGAGAATACCTTAAGTGTGAAGTCAGCTTCTCACACTTAAACACCTTTGGTGTAGGATTAAGATCATTAACCTACTTGTGATTAATTAGATGTTTTTGTTGTTTTTGTTTAGTGTTAAGTAATGAGATTAAGCCATAATCATGGATTAAACAGACTCATTACACCATCCTAATAGAAGGATAATAGATGAGAATGTTTAAACTGAGGAAAGCTCCTCAACTTAATCCATGATTAGGGATTAAACTCATGACAAAACAAGCCTTTGATTAAGTGGATTTTATTTAGTGATATGATGATGAAGTGTTTTTTAGGGTTTGTAAGACAACTTGAGGGGGACTTGTCCATTAACACTAGGGTTAGTCCTTCTTAACCAGTTAAGGAAGAATTAGAACCCTAATGCAAGGCCCAAGTTACAAGTGTGAAGTCTTGATGATTATTATGTGAATTAATTAGAGGATTTAAACACATTAAGGGTTCAACACTTAGGATTAAAGTTATACACTCCATCCTAATAGAAGGATGCAGGCATAAACTTAATCACAAAGCCTTAAAGCCTTTAGGGTTTAGTCCCTGATTATGAGATGAGAAGAGAAGACTCAAAAGAGACACAAAGGTAAAACTAAGAGGGGAGACTAAACAAAACCCTAATCATTGTCATACATGGTTGTTCCTAAGGCTTGTGAGGTTTACAAGAGAAGTCTTCAATGGAACCACCAGGAAGCAGATGAAAGGACCAGGAGAAGCAAGGTAACTTGCTTCATTCAAGAAGTCAAGTCGCTTGAAGAAAGAAAGTGAGAAGAAGAAGGATGAGAAAGCTCAAACTCACACACATACAAAAAGATGCAGCAAGGATGCATAAAATAGATGAAGAGAAGTTATGAGAAGTGAAGTCAAATTCACTTCTCAAGGTTACTTACACCCTGAAAAGTTAGAAAAGAAATGCAATGCAATGCAAAATAGGATGGAATGGCATGATGAGAAACAAAACCAGAAGCACATACATGATGTTAATGATGCTATGAGGTGCTACAAACATGAGGCAAGACATGAGGATGATCATATGAACCAATGGATGCAGATGAGGCAAGTTAAGGAGCATGAACATACATGAAAAGTTATGAAATGCAAATGGCATACAACATGGGAAATGCAAGATGCAATGATCAAACATGCTTTCAATATGTCTTATGATGTCAAATGGATCACAATAATGCATAAAATGTTATGGCAAGTCATGTTATGCAAGCAAATGCAAAAAAGGATGCATATGGAAGCCCAAATTAGGGTTTATGAACAGTACATCAAACAAAAAACCAAAATCAGAAGCAAACAACATTATAAAAAATTGAAAATGCCCTCAAAGGATCCCTAAACCTATACTAACCCAAAGCCCAAAGGAGAAGTTCCAACTCTTAACCCAATTCAAGTTATGATTTTCCTAAGTTTTCTAGGGTTTTAGGGTTCCTTAACAAGAAAAAAAAGCCAAACAAATGAAAAATGAAAGATCAAATCATGCCAATTTAATCTCACAAACTACATGATATGCTAAACACAATGCAAAAATAATCAAAGTCCAACTCTCAATGGTTAGGCAGAAATGATTTTTGGAAGTTTGGATCAAAATAATGCATCAAAATGATTTTAATTCCATGGAAAATTCTCAAAATGCATCAAGATCAAAAAATAAATTTGGTTTGAGGGTTGGACAATGTTTCTAAATGTTTTTAAATGTTTCATGAATTTTTTGGTGATTTTTAAATACCTAAAAGTATTTTTAATTAATTAATTCTCATTAATTAATTAAAAAGAAACTTTTAAATATTTAAAAATACTTTTTTAATGCTAAAAATAAAAATGAAAATATTTTTGTGTTCTAAAATTAAATAATAACTTGTACAAAAAATTTCAGAATTTTTAAATTAGTTTTGCTATTTTAAATAAAATATAGAAAACAAATATAAAAGAAATGAATTAATATCAATAAAAATGAAAAGTACACCAATCCAACGCATGAGATTCAAAGCTGGGAGGAGACCATTGACTTGGCGCGTGAATCAAGGGTCAGGATGGACTCTGGCTTAAATCAGATTTTATGAATTAATTAAATGGATTAATTAGGCTAATGGTGATTAGGGCAAAATGGACACATCTGGACCACACATACACGCGCGAAGTCAAGGCAGTCAACGGATCCAACGCACTGAATTCAAACCTCACTTAATTACAGGATTAGGGTTAACAACATTCAGGTGACCGGAGGGAAGCTCCGGTCATCTTCTCCGGCGGGTTGAAAACCCTAGATCAAGATTCAGGCCACCATTCATCAAATTAAAAGCAGGGAAATGTTCCTCTACCCAAACCCCACTCAAATCACCTTTCAAACTAAATTTATCATGCACAAACAGAGAGAATCGAAGCCAACAAGATTCACGGGCAAAATTTCAGAGCCTTGGTAAATCCTCATTTCTCACTCATTTTCAATTCTAAGCACATCCCCATGATCAGCAAGACATACACAATCAAATTATAACATAAAATGCAAGCTCTGAGAGAAAAAGTTCATGGCCATACCTGAGGTAGAAGCTTCTGGTTCTGGGCTTTCTGGGTTGTTCTTTGGTGCAAACTTACTCCAATGATCCCCCTTGTGCTAATGGTAAGCTTAGATGGAGTTTAAACAGGCCACTTTGAGAGATCCAGTTCTGGTGTATCAGAAAATGAGGTCTGTGTGTATGAGGTTTCAAGCTCTACCAATGGTTGATTCTGGTTCCTTTTAGTGTGTTTGATTTGTTGGTGAAGAGAAATTGGATGTTTGATGGCTGGAAAATGAGATTCGAAGAAGGGAAGCTCTTTGACAGTTTTTGTGAAGGCTGTGTTCTGGCTTGCTTCAAGGGCCAATGCTTTGCTATAATCCTCCCAAGTTGTGTGAATAGCCTGTGGAGCAGGTCAGTAGGGGTGGCTGCTTACTGTTCCATGAGTATGGGAGTTTTGGCCAAAAAGTCAAGTTGGCTTGTACTTGCAGCATGGGCTATGGCAACAGCAGTTTGAGGTCATGTCTGGCTTCAGCTTGGGTTAAGGAGGACCCTTAGATTGCTTGTAGCTGACTGCAACACATGGATCATGAGCTATGCTAGCTTTTGCAACTTGCCCACTTGGTGTTTTCTCATGATTTTGTGCCATATACATGAGACACTTCTTGCTGAATTTTGTTACATGATGTCTCAATTGGTCATGGAAATGCATAGAAATCAGTTGGTAATCACATAACTTCTTGGAAAATGATCTTACCAAAAATCCATTTTTGCATCCTTATGAAAAAATGACTTATGGATTTCTTGAAAATCAAGGCAAACAATGCAAAATCCCTTGGGCCAATTCTGTTTCTAGGGCATATGTGATCATGTGATGAAGTTTTGAAGTCATTATGGAGTCAATAGAATGCTTGGTACAGGAATTTGCAAGTTTTCCATTTGGTGCATAACTTGAAATTTAGTGATTTTTGCTAACTTTGATGCACCATAACTTTTGATCCAAAATGAATTAGGTCATGTTCTTGTACTTTTTGAAAAGGGAAAGATCTATTCTACAACTTTCATGACCAAAGTTTTTCCATTTGGAGCTTTCTTGAATCAAAAAGTAAGGGTTGAAAAAGTTACATAAAATGACATTTCATTAAAAGTCAAACTTGCCTCAAAAAGTCAACTTTGAAAAAAACTTGTAATCCTTGAATTTTGTGAACTTCCAACTTCTTCCATGATCAAATAAAGATCATATACACTCAAAATGATGAAGATCACCCCTTGGTTGGGTCATTGGGGGCCTAAAATGCCCTGATTTTGCACTGACTTGTCTGAAAAGTCAACTCTTGATCAGATGACTTCCCCATGGAATTTCTTCATGAAAATTGATATGCATACTCCCTATACCATATAGAGACCAATATAAACAAGAATGACCAAAAAAATTGAAGTTATGGCCTCTGAAACCAAAACCCTAATTCTAGGTCAACTGTGCTATCAAACCTGTCTCTGCTTCCATACCAATCCCAGTTCTTGTGATTCTTTGGCATTCTTGACTTTGAGAGGATATAATATGATACTTGAACACACATAGACCCCTTTGAAGTGATTGATGGCCTTTGGAGTGGCCCAAGAGGCTCTTGGATTGTTCAGATCACAAACCCTAGGTGCAGATGACTTAGAAACAATGCAATGACTCAAAACTGAGATATGAGATGGTATGATTGTGTTTATGCATATGAAATGATCACAAGCCATGGTGTGAATGGGTGAGGGAAAATTTTGGGTGTTTACAGCTGCCCCTATTCAAACATGAGTTAGCTGTGCAGGATGTAAGCGAAGGCTTATCAGGCAAACAAGATAACTTGTGGTTGAATACCAAAGACAGTCCAAAATTTGCACTCACAGAATGAAGAAGAAAAGGGATATAGATTGTAAAAGAAAGTAAAGCATATTGTAAAGTGTGGGCGACGGAGGACGACCGTCGAGCAGAGGATGATTGCTGGGTAAAGAGCAATGACGGGGACGGCCGACATGCTGGAAAAGTGCGGAAAATAAAGCAATGACGGAGACGGTCGACATGCTGGAAAAGTGCGGAAAATAAAGCAATGACGGGGACGGCCGACATGCTGGGGATAAAAGGAGTTATGATGGGGACGGCCATCAAGTAAAGCTGTAAAATTCTCTGGGGATTAATGAAACATGACGGGGACGGCCATCAAGTTCAAAAAGTAAAGTAACCAACGATGGGGACGGCCATCGGGCTAAACTGAAAGAAAAAGGGACCACGACGGGGACGGCCATCGGGTTAAAGAATAAATGAAATAAACAGATGATGAGGTACGGTCATCAAAGGTGAAGGACGATCACCTAGCAGGGGACGGCTGCTCTGTTGGGGATAAGATGAGGGACGGTCATCTAAGGTGGAGGACGACCACCTGGCAGGGTACGGCTGCCGAAAATATCGCGACATAGGACGAATGCCGGATAAAAGGTCAACGATGGGGACGGCCATCGGATGAGCATGATGGAGGACGACCATCAAGAGGTGGAGGACGACCACCTAGCAGGGGACGGCTGCTCTCAAGGTTTATCATGACATAGGACGAATGTCAGATAACCAAAATCAACAATGGGGACGGCCATTGGATAAAATAATGAAGGACGATCATCAAAAGGTGGAGGACGACCACCTAGCAGGGGACGGCTGCTAAATATCACGACATAGGACGAATGTCGGATAGAAAATCAACGATGGGGACGGCCATCGGATGAGCATGATGGAGGACGACCATCAAGAGGTGGAGGACGACCACCTAGCAGGGTACGGCTGCTCTCAGGGTTTATCATGACACAGGACGAGTGTCAGATAAAAAAGAAAATTTGCTTTGTTGGCGATCTACTGGGGAATAATAAACACGGACGAGTGTTTATATCCAAGAAACAAAAGGTATAAGTGTTTAGATATTTGTGTATAGATTAAAGATGCGGACGAGCATCCTTAAGACTACGATACAGACGAGTATCGGGTAGAAACAAATACCGACTCGTGTTCAGGGATGATGATACGGACGAGTATCAACGGGTTAACAGAGAGCACGGACGAGTGTTGAATCTGAGAGGATTCTTCTGGGGAATACTAGACACAGGCGAGTATCTATATTCAAGAAGACAAGAGTGTTTGACACAGTGTGTGGATTAAAGATGCGGACGAGCATCCTTATGACTACGATACGGACGAGTATCAGGTAGAAACAAACGCTTGACGCATGTTCTGAGATGATGGTACGGACGAGTACCAACGAGTTAACAAAGAACAAGGACTAGTGTTGAATCTGTGGGGATATAAGTGGTATATATAAGATACGGACGAGTATCAGCATAAGTGTGAGTGGTGTATAGATGAGTTTTTAACTGCTGGGGAGAGTGACACGGACGAGTGTCAAAAGGAGAAGAGTGTGATATGAACCAATATCTGATATACAAAGTGTAGGCGACTGCGCTGGGGATATGACACGGACGGGCGTCAAAGGTTTGTCATATGTAAGTATATGTGAGTGCAAAGAGGACGTCTTTGGCTTTCTGCTGGGGTTATGACACAGACGGGTGTCAAAAAGTATCTGTAATACGAGTGACACTGTTTGCACAGAGTGTTCGGGTGACTTTACTGGGGAGTATTGACACGGACGGGTGTCAAAGGGAGTATATATACTGGTGTTTGTGAATGTGAGGCAACTGTGTTTGCTGGGGAATCTCCGCTGGGGATTTTGGGGGAGTTGTCAATATTCACAAGTGTCTGATTCAGAACATGGCTTATGATTATGTTGTATGTTTGATTTTTGCCGTAATGCTCCGTATTAAACGGAATGCTACGCTTTATGGGTGAATATGATGCGAATGCCATGATTATGCAAAAGGTGCCAAACCGGGATTCGGATCCCGTCGCCATGAAGATCTCCGACCGATCTGCTTGAAATGGACATTCCAGCTGGGGATGAGGTCATTTGATAGATCTGATGAGATGCCATTGCTTGGGGATTCAGGTCACTGATAGACCTGTCTCAGTAATGAGGGACCCAGCTTGGGTTTGTAGCAACTTTCTTTACTCCGTTGTGATTCCTTCGTGCGCTGCTCTTCTGGATAGAGGCTGGAGCTCTGTGGGGATATGGTTCCCTGACTTTTGTACTCGGCTGAGGAAGGAATGGCAACTCGGCTGGGGGAAAAACACTTTGAGTGTTGAGACTGAGCGAGCATTGATCTGCCAGCTTGCTGGGATGAAGTTTACATGCCCCAAGTTGCGTTCTGGATACCTGCAATCCTGCAAAGATAGGGAAACGTACAAGTAATCCCGAGGTATCCTTTACTGGATTCCGTCATAGGAGTTAGACACTTTTGGGAGTAAGTATATTTCCTGCAAGCACTTGTTTTTATTTTTGAAGATAAACATCTGTATTCTATGCAATCAGTTTTTTTTTTTCTTAAGACATCAGACATTTTTTTGCAAAATAAAAAAAATGTACAAGACGAGACATGACTGAAAATCTGATTTTATTAATTCATATGCCCTGAATTGGCGCGATACAGTCAAAGAAACAAATCCCCTGAAATGAGGAGATTGTTACAAATTGAGAAACAAAATGCTGGCAATGTTGATGACGCTTTAAGGAGCTTCCTCTTTACTATGACTCGTATGACTTTTGACGTTCTTCTCATCTTGCTTTCTGAAGAATGCTGATTCTGATTGAAGCTTAATCCTTTCGAAGCTTACCAATTTGTAAACGATACAGACGAATTCAAAATGCAGTTGTTCGCTTATTCCCTTATTTTGCATGGATCGCCCTTTCGGGTTTTCAATCCATCGGGATACCCATTTTTGCCTGAGCTGTCCAATGCGGCTTTTCAACTCAGCGGGTGTACATTTTTTTGTTTATTTTCCCTTATTTTTGCCCGAGTCTTTTATTCTGTTTTTAACTCGCCGGGATGCCCTATTTTTGCCTGGACTTACATTCTGTTTTTATGTCCAGCGGGTCATTTTTATGCGAAGTATTTTTTAACTGCATCTGAATTCACAGGGGACGGGAAGTCTTCACCATCCATAGTGTTAAGCATCAGTGCTCCACCCGAGAAAACTTTCTTTACTACAAATGGTCCTTCATAATTTGGAGTCCACTTGCCCCTGTGGTCTGTATGAGGAGGGAGGATTCTCTTCAGCACAAGATCTCCTACTTGGTACTCTCGGTGCCTGACTTTCTGATCGAAGGCTTTCTTCATTCTTTTCTGATACAACTGCCCATGACAAATTGCAGCCAATCTTTTCTCTTCAATCAGACTCAGCTGTTCATATCGGGACCGGACTCATTCCGCTTCGTTCAGCTTAACATCCATTAGTACTCGTAGGGAGGGTAATTCAACTTCAACAGGTAGGACTGCTTCCATACCATACACAAGCTGATACAGTGTTGCCCCAGTGGATGTTCTGATTGACGTGCGGTACCCATGCAAGGCAAACGGTAGCATTTTATGCCAGTCTTTGTAGGTAACTACCATTTTCTGCACGATCTTCTTGATATTCTTATTAGCTGCCTCAACAGCGCCGTTCATCTTTGGCCTGTAAGGGGAAGAATTGTGATGCTGAATCTTGAAGTCCCGGCACAGCTCTGCCATCATTTTGTTGTTCAAGTTGGAACCATTATCAGTAATGATTCGCTCGGGAACTCCATACCGACAGATGATATCTCTCTTCAGAAATCTGGCTACCACTTGTCTTGTAACATTGGCATAGGAGGCTGCTTCGACCCACTTGGTGAAATAGTCAATGGCAACCAGGATGAATCTGTGGCCATTCGAAGCAGTTGGCTCAATCTTACCAATCATGTCAATGCCCCACATAGCAAAGGGCCAGGGTGAAGACATCACATTCAGAGGATTGGGAGGCACATGTACCTTATCCGCATAAATCTGGCATTTATGGCATTTTCTGGCGTAGGCACAACAATCAGCATCCATTGTGATCCAGTAATAACCTGATCTTAGCAACTTCTTAGCCATGGCATGCCCTCCCGCATGGGTACCAAAGGATCCTTCGTGCACTTCATGCATTAGCAAATCTGCTTCTGTCCTGTCGACGCATCTGAGGAGTACCATATCAAAGTTTCTCTTGTACAGGGAACCATCAGTGTTCAAGAAGAAAATACCAGCAAGCCTTCTCAAAGTCTTCTTATCATTGGAAGATGCCCCAGGTGGGTATGTCTGATCTTCCAAGAAACACTTAATGTCATGGAACCAAGGCTTATCATCTTTGACAATGTCCGCTGCGAACACATATGCTGGTCTGTCAAGTCTGGACACTGAGATCTGAGGTACAAAGTTGGCAGCCTGAACTTTGATCATGGACGAAATGGTAGCCAGAGCATCTGCAAACTGATTCTCGTCCCGAGGGATATACTCAAGCTTGACTGTTGTAAAGAAAGTCAATAACCTCCTTGTGTAATCCCTGTATGGTATCAGATGGTCCTGGTGGGTGTACCATTTGCCATTGGTTTGATTGATTACCAAAGCTGAATCTCCGAATACGGTCAATGTCTTGATCCTGAGGTCAATGGCCTCCTCAAGACCCATAATGCAAGCTTCGTATTCAGCTTCGTTGTTAGTGCAGTTAAAGGTGAGTTTTACCGAGAAAGGCATGTGAACTCCTTTAGGTGTAATGAGTACTGCACCAACACCACGACCATTCATGTTAACAGCCCCATCAAACATCATAGTCCATTCTTCTTCCGGGTTGGGCCCTTCAGTGTGAACAGGCTCTTCATGATCTTTTGCTTTTATGAACATGATGTCTTCATCAGGGAAGTCAAATCTCATTGGCTGGTAATCATCAATAGGTTGCTCAACAAGATATTCAGACAATACACTGCCCTTGATGGCTTTCTGAGAAGTGTATTGGATGTCATACTCTGTGAGGATCATTTGCCATCTTGCAACCCGTCCGGTAAGCGCTGGCTTCTCAAATATGTACTTCACAGGGTCCATCTTTGAGATCAATAAAGTGGTGTGGGTCAACATATACTGTCTCAGTCGGCGAGCAGCCCACGCTAAAGCACAGCAAGTTTTCTCGAGCAGTGAATAACGTTGTTCACAGTCGGTAAACTTTTTTCTTAGGTAGTATATTGCATACTCTTTTCGACCAGACTCGTCATGCTGGCCCAACACACACCCCATCGACTCTTCTAAAACTGTCAAATACATGATTAGAGGTCTTCCTTCAACTGGAGGCATGAGAATTGGAGGTTCTTGTAAGTACTCCTTGATCTTGTCAAAAGCCTTCTGGCAGTCTTGGTTCCACCTGACCGTTTGTTCTTTTCTTAGCAATTTGAACAAGGGTTCGCAGGTTGCTGTAAGGTGAGATATGAACCGTGAAATGTAGTTCAATCGATCTAAGAACCTTCGAACTTCCTTTTCTGACTTCGGTGCAGGCATCTCTTGAATAGCCTTAACTTTATCAGGGTCTACTTCAATCCCTTTCTCACTCACAATAAATCCCAGCAGCTTACCAGATCTCACCCCGAATGTGCATTTGTTGGGGTTCAACTTCAGTTGATACTTCCTCAGACGCTTGAACAACTTCAGCAGATTTACCAGGTGGTCCTCTTCAGTGAGGGACTTGGCAATCATGTCATCCACATAACACACGATTTCTTTATGGATCATATCGTGGAATAATGTTACCATAGCCCGTTGATACGTCGCACCGGCATTCTTGAGCCCAAATGGCATTACCTTGTAACAGAACGTGCCCCAGGGTGTGATGAAGGTTGTTTTCTCCATGTCTTTAGGTGACATCTTGATCTGATTGTATCCTGAAAATCCATCCATGAAGGAGAATACCGAGAATTGAGCCGTATTATCAACCAATACATCAATGTGAGGTAATGGGAAATCATCTTTCGGGCTAGCTCTGTTCAGATCCCGGTAGTCAACACACATTCTTACTTTGCCGTCTTTCTTAGGCACATGTACTATATTAGCAACCCACGGCGGATAGCTAGTTACGGCAAGGAACCCGGCGTCCCATTGCTTTTGTACCTCTTCTTTGATTTTCATTGCCATGTCTGGGCGAGTACGGCGCAACTTCTGTTTAACCGGTGGGCATTCCTCTCTTAAAGACAGCTTGTGCACAACAATGTCGGTGTCCAACCCTGGCATATCCTGATAAGACCAAGCAAACACGTCCACATACTCTTGCAGCAGGCCAATCAGTTGTCTCTTTACTGAGTCTTGTAAGCAGGCCCCGATTTTAACTTCTTTCACGTCCTCATCCGTACCAAGATTGATCGTTTCAACCTCCTCCTGGTGAGGAGTGATAACTTTTTCCTCTTGTCTTAACAACCTGGCTAGCTCTTCAGGAAGCTCATATTCTTCTTCAACCCTTTCATCATC
This sequence comes from Lathyrus aphaca, assembly GCA_963966055.1. Classification (NCBI taxonomy): domain Eukaryota; kingdom Viridiplantae; phylum Streptophyta; class Magnoliopsida; order Fabales; family Fabaceae; genus Lathyrus; species Lathyrus aphaca. The sequence goes on along the minus strand of OZ014519.1, from coordinate 451,830,900 downwards.
TTGATTGATCGGATTGTCAAAGTCATACGAAGTCATAGCCGTGCTGTTGTCGGTGCTGTCGGGAAGGCACACTCTGCAAGGGTTCAGTTTGTTCATTTTAGTGATTTAATTTTAATCTTGTTTAGAAAAGTGAAATAAAGTTGTCATTTTGAAAACACTGCCATTTATTTTTTGTACAAAAAGAAAAATGGAAAAAACAGTGAGCGGAAAAGAAAAAAAGACTTTGTTTGCAAAAGATGTCTGATATTTCATTGATTAATCTTGTTGCACAAAAATTACAGATGGCCCGATTACAAAATGAGTCTTGTCATCTTGGGCAAGATGCAAGACTTTGATGCATGCTATAAAATACAGGAAATAATAATTACTCTGCATGAGTAACTCTTATAATTTCCTGGGAAGACCAGTTTGAGATACTGCTCCCCGGGATCTTTGGACGGATCCAACTCTCCAGGTCGCGGTCGCTTTCATCCTCGTCTTCCAAATTGTTGACAGCATCAGGGGTGAGCATTCCCCCACTAACAAAGTTGGGCTCCTTAGCAGCCTCTGCTTGATCTTGTTGAGTTGGTCTGTAACCCAACCCAAATCTATCCTCTTTCTTCTCCACAGGTAAGAATTTGCCCCAGCCTTGGGCAGACCCTTCCTCAACAACCTTCCGGGCTTGTTGGTATGATGTCATTGAGGTTCCAGGTACAGCAGAAGTTTCATTTATGTTCAAGGCCTCGAACCCTTGACTCATTGTTTCGTGGATCTCCCCATCCATCTCAATGTATTTGTAGGTAGCCAGATGGCTAACAAAAATATCCTCCTCTCCACAGATAGTAACGACTTGACCCTCCCACTCGAATTTTAACTTCTGGTGAAGGGTTGAGGTTACGGCGCCAGTGGCGTGAATCCATGGCCTACCCAATAGACAGCTGTAGGCAGGCTGTATATCCATCACGTAGAAGGTCGTTTTGAAAGTTTGTGGGCCAATCGTTATAGGCAACTCAATCTCTCCCAGAACCGATCTCTTAGAGCCATCAAAGGCTCTCACCACCAGGTTGCTGGGACGTAATGCCAATCCGTCATACTCTAGCTTCACAAGGGCTTTTTTAGGTAAGACATTGAGGGATGACCCTGTGTCTACCAGCACATGGGAAAGAACTGCACCTTTACATTCCATGGTGATGTGCAAAGCCTTGTTATGATTGCGGCCTTCCGTAGTCAAATCAGTGTTGGTGAACCCTAGTCCATGACTAGCATTAACATTTCCAACCACATCTTCCAACTGATTGACGGTGATCTCTTCAGGCACATAAGCTGCGTGCAAGACTTTTAGTAGTGCATTCCGATGAGCTTCGGAGCACATAAGCAATGATAGAATAGAGATCTTGGAAGGCGTCTGGTGAAGCTGATCCACTATTTTGTAATCACTTTTCTTGATGATTCTCATGAACTCATCAACTTCTTGATCAAAGGGTGTTTTCAAAGCTTCTCTAACAACCTGCTCTTCTTGCACCATACTCTTCCCTTTTGCCTTAGCAGCAGCTTCTGCTTCGGCAGTGGGTCTTTGAGTTTGTGGAGCAAAGAGACGTCCGCTTCGAGTGAAGCCTCCGCCTCCTCCCACATTGTCTTCTTGTGGTGCAGGGGTTGATGATTCAAGAGTGATTTTCTGTCCTCCGCAGTATAGATCAGAGTCGTAATGCCAGGGGATGGCATTACTGCTTTCATAAGGTACTGGCCCAGGCATCGTGATGGTGACTGGACTGATGGCAGCTGCAGAAGGGACTGTGATAGTCTGTGGATCATAGTATATTGTGACTGGTGCTCTGATGGGAGTAGCACTTTGTGAGTTGTAAGCAGAATCATTTTCAGGATCATAATAAATCGTAACCGTTGAGACATTTGCTGCTGAAGTTGTAGGAGACATTGTTGGAAGGATGGGTGTTGTTGTTGTAGGAGGTTCTGAATGAAGTGGTGCTGAAGTTGTAGAAGGGATGTTTGCTGATATCTGGTCCGTTGAAGTAACAGATGAAGCATTTGTTGATGAAATCGAAGAGTTGCTTGGAACAATGGTTGTTGCATTTGTAGAAGACACGGGAACTGTTGCTGATGAGATTGCTGGGTTGGTAGGAATTGATGTGGTGATTTGAAGAAGGCCACTCTGGATGAGACCATCTATGCCATCTCTCAAGTTATCACAACCATTCACTGAAATGTTGCAATAAGCGCACCCTAGCTCACATCCCGGGAACATTTGACATTCAAGGAGTTGGGCTTTAATTTCTACCAACGATGTCCGAATCTGACCCACACTGGTTATTAAGTAAGACGGCTTGTCTTCTTCAATAGCATTGATTCTGGGACCTCCGTGGTTTGGCATAGGGTTCTTATTAACATTTGGTGGTGGTGCAAAATTCAGAGCCTTAGAGTCTACCAAGTCTTGTACCTTCATGTGCAAAGCTCTGCACTTTTCTGTACTGTGGCCAGGCGCATTTGAATGAAAAGCACATCTGGCGTTGGAGTCATAATTTCTGGGTAGACTGGTAGGATCTGGAGGTGCCAACGTCCTTAGCTCAACCAAGTTGAGTTTCAGGAGTTATGGCAGTAATATGGCATATGGCATAGGGATCGGATCGATCACCCTATTGGCCTGAGAAGGTCTCTGTTGGAACGGTCTTTGCTGATTGTTGTTGCTGGTGTTGTTGTAGTTTCTCGGAGGATACTGAGTTTGTTGCTGGTACTGAGGTTGTTGCTGATAATTTTGTTGCGGTGGTTGATAAGCTGGTTGAGGATGAACTGGAGCGGGGATAGTGACTGCTGCCACAGACCTATGAACATATTGGGGCCTGCCCCTGCTGGTGTGGATGGAATTGGTCTCACCAGTTCTTCTTGGGCCCGCAAAAGGCTTCCTTGTGTTGCTGGATGAGCTGGCACCGTTGTCAGAAATTTTGCCCATCTTCAACAGGCTCTCAATTCTTTCTCCAGCTATAACGACATCTGCAAAGCTGGTAGAAGAGAAAGCAGCTAGCCTGTCAATGTATGTTCCTTGGAGGGTGTTCATAAACATATCTGCCATCTCCCTCTCTGACATAGGTGGCTGGACAGCAGCAGCCAGCTGCCTCCACCTTTGGGCGTACTCGCGGAAGCTTTCCCTAGATGACTGTGACATCCCCATCAGGAGGGTCCTGTTGGGTGCCATATCCAAATTATACTGGTATTGTCTGATGAAGGCCTCTGCCAAGTCCTTCCAACACCTGATGGTCGCTCTAGTTAGATGGGAGTACCATTCCCTTGATGCTCCAGTTAAACTATCCTCGAAATAAAACATCCATAGCTTCTCGTCCATAATATATGCTTTCAACCTTCCCAAAAAGGATTGTAAGTGGGTCCGTGGACAGGAAGTCCCGTTGTATTTCTCAAAACCAGGAGGCTTAAACTTATGGGGAATCCTGACCCCGTCCACCAAGCCCATGTCCATAACATCAAAACCCAAAGAGTTTTGAGACTCCAAGGATCTTAATTTTTCAGCGATTTCCTCCAGCCTTCTGTCATAGGCTTCTTCCCCAGCACCCATTACTGTGAACTGATCCTCCTGGGGGTCTTCTTGCAGCACTCTGCCTGCAGTGGCAGTCCCTTGTACATTGGCAGGAATGTTGATCTCTGGGTGAAGGTGGGGTCCAAATACAGGGGGGTTGACATGGGGTTGGACCCTCTCATTGTTGCTTGTGCCAGAAGTCCCTATATGGGGATCTTCCTGATTCTGCCTTTCCACCATTGCTCTCAATCTTTCTTGGCTCTGAGCCATGTTGTTCATCACTTCCATAAATTGCGTCATCTGAGTTCTCATTTCCAATCTTTCGTTGGCCATTTGGTTTCTGACCTCTGCCAGGTCCTGTTGTACCTGATCCATTTGTATGCCCGGAAGGTTGTTACGGGTTGGATATTGGTGTGGACGGTTGAGTGGAAATACCCGACGTCGAGCAATAGTTCCTGAATATCACAACAGAGTTAGTAACAATAAAACAAAAGCCTGCAAAACAAAACAAAAGGTTAGCATGCAATGCAGTATGCTTATTTGTTTTCAAGGTATCCGGCTTGGCATTCAGTTTTGACCCTTCCAGACCCTTGAAGATGTTGTTGATGTTGCTTTTGAAGTAAACTCGGATGGAACAAACTGATACATATATTACAAAAGGCAAATGGTACATAGTTTGTTCTCTTACAAAACGTGCCCTCAGAGGGGTCAAAATACATCACAAAAAAATAAAAATACAAAAAATGAAAGCAACAACAAGCAAAAAGTCAAACACCAAGACCAAACTCATCCTCCTGAACTTCCTTGAGAAGTGCTTCAGTCACAGGATCAGCTGGACGCTCCGTGAGATTCCTGATAAGGAGATTCCGGGTAGTAACAGCTGCAGTTAGCTTCTTGTGTTGACTTTGGTCCTTTGACCTCTTTACTCCGGCTTTGATCTTCAGCTCTGAGATCTTCCTCTAGGCTGCTGCCAGGGCTTTCTGCTGCTCTTTTGCACTAGCTTCCAGCTGCTCTATCTTGTCTTGGACCCTCTTATCTTCCAGAGTACGAGCTTCGGTGATCCTGACCCACCTAGCTTGACTCTCCTTCAGATACAAGTCTGTCCTGGCTTTCTGGAATTGAGCTTCCTTGCAGGCATTCTTCAAGATCTGTTCTCCAGCCCTAGACTTCTTGATGTAATCCTCAGACTTCTCTATTTTGGCCAGATGTTCCACCCTCAACTTTTCCAACCTTTCAATATCCAACCTACCATCACTCCTCTCCCAGAGGGTCTTCTGCAGAGCCTGAGTCAACTTCTCATTTCTCTCTTTCAAGCTCTCAAACTCCTCTAAGCTGACAGTGGCAGGAGGTGGTGCTGAGGATGATCCAGGCATATCCTCCATGGTAAAGGGCATCCCAGAAAATTGAGCCCTGGCATGGGACCACTCATAGTATTGTGCTGATGCTACATTGTTGCACTTCCCCAGAATGGGCACTCCTTTAGTTTGAACATTGTCCCAGGCCCAGGCTGCCTGCCTAACACTAGCCAGATTAGGCTCGTTCTCACAGTAAAGGGTCTCAGCCAAGTCTTGTGCCTTAGGAGTGTGGACCAATGCATAGCCCAGTTGTCTTTTGAACAGCAGAGGGTTGTAATTAATGCAACCCTTAACTCCTATTAGGGGTACATTGGGAAACTGCCCACAGCTGGTAATGATGTCCCTGCCCTTTGTGCTTTGAGTGCACCACCTGATATCAGCTGAAGTCAAAGCAGTGAGTCTTCTAGCCCAGTTCCTCTGCTGATGAGGATTCAAAAATGCATCTGTCTTGGGCAAATGCTTGAGAAGCCAAGTATGGAACAAAGGAGCACAACACCTCACTAATCTTCCCCTCTGTTTCTCATTCCTCTGGTGCACTGAGTAGTAAAAATCCCCCAATAGAGTGGGCACTGGGTTCCTCAGGATGAAAAGATGGATTGCATTCTTGCTAATGAATCTAGGCTCATCTGCAAATAATATGATCCCATATATGCTCAGGGCCAATAAAGCACAGACTGCTTTCCACTCTCCCAAAGAAGCTTTCAGGGTAGCTTGAGAGATCAAGAAATCCAGATGCAGGCCAGAGATTCCAGCCTTAGTAGTCATATGCTGCCCAATCAGAATTGGTTCCAGATGCAATGCCTTTGCTATCTCCTCATTGCTTGGGAAAGCCATCTCCGGGTTGAAGGGGACTCCACCCCTGATAGGTATACCAACCAATGATGAGTATTCCTCCAATAAAGGTCCCAACTGGAAATCTTGAAAAGTGAAACACCTCAGTGGGGGATCATAAAATTGCAGGCAAGTATGAATCAGGCTCCTCTGTGAAGGGTCCAAATCCATAACCACATCAAGTATGTCTCCATAGTGCTCCCTGAAGAGTGGTATATGGTCTGGAGTGATCAGGGTCTGAATCCTCCTGATGTCAGCTAGCTCAGGCTGGAAAAAGTGGTAGGAGATGTTACTCTTTTTAGGTGCCATGTTGTTGAAGAAGAGTTGAGACAGGTGCTGATGATAACACTGAAAGATGGGCCACTGATTGGCTGGTGCAGGTGACTGAAGCAGGTAGCTGATAACTGAAGTAGATGCTGATGAAGATAGGTCTATACTGATGATGGGGTCAAAACCAAGCCAAAAATGAAGATGGATACCCTGAAAAACAAATAAACAAATGTCAAAATGATGCAATGAGGATGTATGCAAATGATATGCAAGGGTTTGTGACTGAGTTGGATCTGATCAAATGCTCTGATATAAGTCCAGGTATGTTCAAGAAATCCAGATGGAGGTCTATAAGTCCAGTAACCAAGGTGGGGGACTCAAATAAAGATCCACATGTCCAGGGTTTAGAATCACAAGAACTGTTCCAAGATGGAGTACTCTTAATCAAATCAAAGTAACAGGGTATGCTGAGGTCAAGGGTACCTGCAAACCTGTAAACAGCCCAACCCCCCTCACAGGTGGTGTTCTAAAACAAGGATCCTCAGACTTGGATCAGTTATGAGAAGTGTAAACACTTCTAACCCGGAGGTACAGTGTTTACAATAACCATAAAAGTTCCTCCTCTAATTCACCTCAGTTTCTGAAGGTCAAAACTAAAGGTCATCCAGACTTAGCAGGCTTCCCAGATAGCCCTAGCATTGCAGGAAATCTGCAACACAGAGTTCTCAAGAAGAAACCCATATCTGAACCGTGTTTCATATTCCCGCACCAGACCGAGATGGAATGGGAAAGAATATGAACCACTCTAGCCTAGGTTTCACTCAGGTCCCAGGTATAGGACCTCAACTCTCAATAGAACACCCACCCACCAAAGCAAACAAACAGATCCAGCCAGCACAGTATGACAATATGATATAATGCAAAGCTATACAGAAAGCAGTAAAACAACTGTACATAAGGCAAAAGATAAATACAAATATACAAACACAAACATAACACCCCAGTAAACACAAATCAATCAAGCGCTAGGAGGAACCCACAAAAAGAACCAGAAGCCCTGGTTACAGTATAAGGGTCCCCAGCAGAGTCGCCAAGCTGTCGCTCCCGATAAATGGGAAATGGCCCAAATAAAGGTACAAACGTGAACGGTCGGCGAAAAGGACAATGAGGACACACAGCAGTGAACTCACTGGAAGAGAAAAGAGTCGCCAGCTAGGCATTTTTATCCCGGAGGAAAGGCAATGCTGCATAGACCTAGAAAGACATGGATAAGACGGTTGCGAACCAGAGAGACTGAGAAAGGGGGTTGGTTACAACCTGGGAAGGTGTTAGCACCCAAATTGTCCGCCGTACTCGACGGGATCGACGCTTGAAAGATTTGTGTTTTAAAGGGGTAGTGTCAGTGCAATTTGTGTGTAAAAGAGCTGGAAAACAAAATGTACAGGTGTCAGCGTAAGAGAAAAGTGAAGTATATATAAGTGAAGTGTCAGTGTAAGAACAGGAGTGAAATGCTCAAGATCATGAGGCTAAAAGAATGAGGCTAGAAAGAGGGGGGATATACAGAGACTTTTGTTCGATAACTGTTAAGTTATGCCTACGTATCCTCTCGTGCAATGAGGAAGTCAGAACACCGTAGTTCGACCCAAAGAGACTGAAAGATGAATTGACTTGTGAACTGCTTACTTGTCTATGCTCAAGTGTATGACCTGTCTGGCTCAGGTGCAAACTGTCTTGCATTAGACGGAAGAAGCGAGCTCTCGTTTGTGAGTGAATGAGATGAGAAAAGAATCCCGGAGGAGACGATTATTGTTTGTTTTTGTGTTTTCAGTCTTTTATTGTTTTTGGATTTTGTCATAAGTTAATGAGCTTAAGTCTAAACCAATGGATTTAGTAAACTCATCACATCTTCCCTCTGATTAGGGGTAATGAGAATACCTTAAGTGTGAAGTCAGCTTCTCACACTTAAACACCTTTGGTGTAGGATTAAGATCATTAACCTACTTGTGATTAATTAGATGTTTTTGTTATTTTTGTTTAGTGTTAAGTAATGAGATTAAGCCATAATCAGGGATTAAACAGACTCATTACACCATCCTAATAGAAGGATAATAGATGAGAATGTTTAAACTGAGGAAAGCTCCTCAACTTAATCCATGATTAGGGATTAAACTCATGACAAAACAAGCCTTTGATTAAGTGGATTTTATTTAGTGATATGATGATGAAGTGTTTTTTAGGGTTTGTAAGACAACTTGAGGGGGACTTGTCCATTAACACTAGGGTTAGTCCTTCTTAACCAGTTAAGGAAGAATTAGAACCCTAATGCAAGGCCCAAGTTACAAGTGTGAAGTCTTGATGATTATTATGTGAATTAATTAGAGGATTTAAACACATTAAGGGTTCAACACTTAGGATTAAAGTTATACACTCCATCCTAATAGAAGGATGCAGGCATAAACTTAATCACAAAGCCTTAAAGCCTTTAGGGTTTAGTCCCTGATTATGAGATGAGAAGAGAAGACTCAAAAGAGACACAAAGGTAAAACTAAGAGGGGAGACTAAACAAAACCCTAATCATTGTCATACATGGTTGTTCCTAAGGCTTGTGAGGTTTACAAGAGAAGTCTTCAATGGAACCACCAGGAAGCAGATGAAAGGACCAGGAGAAGCAAGGTAACTTGCTTCATTCAAGAAGTCAAGTCGCTTGAAGAAAGAAAGTGAGAAGAAGAAGGATGAGAAAGCTCAAACTCACACACATACAAAAAGATGCAGCAAGGATGCATAAAATAGATGAAGAGAAGTTATGAGAAGTGAAGGCAAATTCACTTCTCAAGGTTACTTACCACCTGAAAAGTTAGAAAAGAAATGCAATGCAATGCAAAATAGGATGGAATGGCATGATGAGAAACAAAACCAGAAGCACATACATGATGTTAATGATGCTATGAGGTGCTACAAACATGAGGCAAGACATGAGGATGATCATATGAACCAATGGATGCAGATGAGGCAAGTTAAGGAGCATGAACATACATGAAAAGTTATGAAATGAAAATGGCATACAACATGGGAAATGCAAGATTCAATGATCAAACATGCTTTCAATATGTCTTATGATGTCAAATGGATCACAAGAATGCATAAAATGTTATGGCAAGTCATGTTATGCAAGCAAATGCAAAAAAGGATGCATATGGAAGCCCAAATTAGGGTTTATGAACAGTACATCAAACAAAAAACCAAAATCAGAAGCAAACAACATTATAAAAAATTGAAAATGCCCTCAAAGGATCCCTAAACCTATACTAACCCAAAGCCCAAAGGAGAAGTTCCAACTCTTAACCCAATTCAAGTTATGATTTTCCTAAGTTTTCTAGGGTTTTAGGGTTCCTTAACAAGAAAAAAAAGCCAAACAAATGAAAAATGAAAGATCAAATCATGCCAATTTAATCTCACAAACTACATGATATGCTAAACACAATGCAAAAATAATCAAAGTCCAACTCTCAATGGTTAGGCAGAAATGATTTTTGGAAGTTTGGATCAAAATAATGCATCAAAATGATTTTAATTCCATGGAAAATTCTCAAAATGCATCAAGATCAAAAAATAAATTTGGTTTGAGGGTTGGACAATGTTTCTAAATGTTTTTAAATGTTTCATGAATTTTTTGGTGATTTTTAAATACCTAAAAGTATTTTTAATTAATTAATTCTCATTAATTAATTAAAAAGAAACTTTTAAATATTTAAAAATACTTTTTTAATGCTAAAAATAAAAATGAAAATATTTTTGTGTTCTAAAATTAAATAATAACTTGTACAAAAAATTTCAGAATTTTTAAATTAGTTTTGCTATTTTAAATAAAATATAGAAAACAAATATAAAAGAAATGAATTAATATCAATAAAAATGAAAAGTACACCAATCCAACGCATGAGATTCAAAGCTGGGAGGAGACCATTGACTTGGCGCGTGAATCAAGGGTCAGGATGGACTCTGGCTTAAATCAGATTTTATGAATTAATTAAATGGATTAATTAGGCTAATGGTGATTAGGGCAAAATGGACACATCTGGACCACACATACACGCGCGAAGTCAAGGCAGTCAACGGATCCAATGCACTGAATTCAAACCTCACTTAATTACAGGATTAGGGTTAACAACATTCAGGTGACCGGAGGGAAGCTCCGGTCATCTTCTCCGGCGGGTTGAAAACCCTAGATCAAGATTCAGGCCACCATTCATCAAATTAAAAGCAGGGAAATGTTCCTCTACCCAAACCCCACTCAAATCACCTTTCAAACTAAATTTATCATGCACAAACAGAGAGAATCGAAGCCAACAAGATTCACGGGCAAAATTTCAGAGCCTTGGTAAATCCTCATTTCTCACTCATTTTCAATTCTAAGCACATCCCCATGATCAGCAAGACATACACAATCAAATTATAACATAAAATGCAAGCTCTGAGAGAAAAAGTTCATGGCCATACCTGAGGTAGAAGCTTCTGGTTCTGGGCTTTCTGGGCTGTTCTTTGGTGCAAACTTACTCCAATGATCCCCCTTGTGCTAATGGTAAGCTTAGATGGAGTTTAAACAGGCCACTTTGAGAGATCCAGTTCTGGTGTATCAGAAAATGAGGTCTGTGTGTATGAGGTTTCAAGCTCTACCAATGGTTGATTCTGGTTCCTTTTAGTGTGTTTGATTTGTTGGTGAAGAGAAATTGGATGTTTGATGGCTGGAAAATGAGATTCAAAGAAGGGAAGCTCTTTGACAGTTTTTGTGAAGGCTGTGTTCTGGCTTGCTTCAAGGGCCAATGCTTTGCTATAATCCTCCCGAGTTGTGTGAATAGCCTGTGGAGCAGGTCAGTAGGGGTGGCTGCTTACTGTTCCATGAGTATGGGAGTTTTGGCCAAAAAGTCAAGTTGGCTTGTACTTGCAGCATGGGCTATGGCAGCAGTAGTTTGAGGTCATGTCTGGCTTCAGCTTGGGTTAAGGAGGACCCTTAGATTGCTTGTAGCTGACTGCAACACATGGATCATGAGCTATGCTAGCTTTTGCAACTTGCCCACTTGGTGTTTTCTCATGATTTTGTGCCATATACATGAGACACTTCTTGCTGAATTTTGTTACATGATGTCTCAATTGGTCATGGCAATGCATAGAAATCAGTTGGTAATCACATAACTTCTTGGAAAATGATCTTACCAAAAATCCATTTTTGCATCCTTATGAAAAAATGACTTATGGATTTCTTGAAAATCAAGGCAAACAATGCAAAATCCCTTGGGCCAATTCTGTTTCTAGGGCATATGTGATCATGTGATGAAGTTTTGAAGTCATTTTGGAGTCAATAGAATGCTTGGTACAGGAATTTGCAAGTTTTCCATTTGGTGCATAACTTGAAATTTAGTGATTTTTGCTAACTTTGATGCACCATAACTTTTGATCCAAAATGAATTAGGTCATGTTCTTGTACTTTTTGAAAAGGGAAAGATCTATTCTACAATTTTCATGACCAAAGTTTTTCCATTTGGAGCTTTCTTGAATCAAAAAGTAAGGGTTGAAAAAGTTACATAAAATGACATTTCATTAAAAGTCAAACTTGCCTCAAAAAGTCAACTTTGAAAAAAACTTGTAATCCTTGAATTTTGTGAACTTCCAACTTCTTCCATGATCAAATAAAGATCATATACACTCAAAATGATGAAGATCACCCCTTGGTTGGGTCATTGGGGGCCTCAAATGCCCTGATTTTGCACTGACTTGTCTGAAAAGTCAACTCTTGATCAGATGACTTCCCCATGGAATTTCTTCATGAAAATTGATATGCATACTCCCTATACCATATAGAGACCAATATAAACAAGAATGACCAAAAAAATTGAAGTTATGGCCTCTGAAACCAAAACCCTAATTCTAGGTCAACTGTGCTGTCAAACCTGGCTCTGCTTCCATACCAATCCCAGTTCTTGTGATTCTTTGGCATTCTTGACTTTGAGAGGATTTAATATGATACTTGAACACACATAGACCCCTTTGAAGTGATTGATGGCCTTTGGAGTGGCCCAAGAGGCTCTTGGATTGTTCAGATCACAAACCCTAGGTGCAGATGACTTAGAAACAATGCAATGACTCAAAACTGAGATATGAGATGGTATGATTGTGTTTATGCATATGAAATGATCACAAGCCATGGTGTGAATGGGTGAGGGAAAATTTGGGGTTTTTACAAATATGTCTATAACCACAAGGAACTAGCTGACCTACTAGGATTTCCTAGCGGACCTTTTGCTTTTACTACCACCCAGGTAGAACTGATGGATATTGAGCTAGATTTCTTCTGGGGAACCTTAACAGGAAACTACCACCCTGAGCCGGATAGCATGGAAAATAATGAAATACACAACCCCGCTATCCGCTATTTTCACAAAATCCTTGCCCACACCTTCTTTGGAAAGGAAGAGAACCTTACTGAAGTATCTAAGGACGAGATATTCATAATGAACTGTTTGACCAAAGGCAAACCCGTAAATGTTGTACCCTTCATGATACAGACCTTTACCCGTATCCAGGAGGAACCTAATCTACCAATAATGGTAGGAGGCCTAGTCACCATGATTGCTAACGCCCTCGGACTTAGATATCAGTTACACAAGTGCACCCGTTTCGGTACCATTCGCCCTATGAATTTGGATTTCTGCTTTAACCGCCGAATAATAGGAAACATAGGACAACCACCATTCGAGTACCTGATTAGGAACGAAATCGTAACCTTGTTCACCTTACCAAACCATGCTAAAGTCAGCGTTCACAACAGAGATAATTGGCTTTATGAGCTTACTCCTCCTGACCATACAACAACACCTGAAACACCGTAATCCTACCAAATTAGGGATGATATGATGACTGATGTAGAGAGTGACCCTAAGACCCCTCCTGGTTACCATGACATCAACCACATTGATGAAGATATTGAGACCCCTGAAATCAACAAAGTAGGATATGCTGAAAGCTTGAACAAAATTTTGACGACTCTTGAAGTATACCAAGCTGGCATTAATGTTGTTAAGGATGAAGTTAAGAGCATGAGATTGGACATTATAGGCCTAATTGATTTAGCATGTGAACAGTTTTACCATATAAATTCCGCACTTGAATACCTGAAGAAATGACTTTGATGAGCTGTAGTAATTTGATTAATTTTACTTTTTACTTTTTGTTTCTAGTTAGTTTTGAATTTTTGCAACATTTCCTAGTTCATTTTTATTACTGCAATTTCTTTATGTTCTGTCAAAAACAAAGTATTTCAATTAATGCAATTTTTCATTCAGTCTATTTTCGTGTTTTCATAATTTAGTGCATTTACCAAATTCCAATTGCATGTTTGATTAGTATTGTGTGCTATTTGTTACTATCAGTAAGAACATTTACTGATACTTCATTTCTCAAAAATTGATTGCTGGAAATTTTGATGAATGTGTGTGTGATGAAATCTAATGCTGTTATATATTGATCCATTGTTATGTTGTTGGAATTAATTAATTAATATGATATGAATTATAGATGGATTGAACTGAGGTAAATATTCTATTGAAATTTCAAATTTTGTGAACATCACGATCGTAACCTATCCCTCACGATCGTAATGGGAAATTAAGTGCGTCACGATCGTAACCTATCCCTCACGATCGTGACGATCTGAAATGCACGACCTCTGAGTTACATAGGCCGTTCTTCTTCGTTCTCCACTTTTATTTCCTAAAACACTCTAACCTCCCATTACCCCTTTCTCTCCCGTAACCACCCATAATCACCAATTAATCCCTCCACTCCATTCCACTTCCTCATTTAATCCCAACTCCACAAATTCCTTTCACTCCGCTATAAATTAATCCACTTTCTTCACATTTTCATCACAAAACCTCCAACACTATCTCACGCTCATATCCCTTTGCATGCAATGGCAAACATTCAATTTAGAGAAGGAGAACAAGGAGCAGCACAGAGAGCTAAGTTTGAAAAGTTTCAAACCCGCAGGCTCCAAACGACTCGGTACGTCGACCTCGACTGTCTGAGAGAGTTAGGCTTGTTCGATGGGGTGAAGCTACTTCTTGAAAAAGTCAGCTTATGGGACTTATGCAGCCAACCGCAACCAACCTTCGCAAACTTCACTCTGGAGTTCCTGAGCTCTTTTCAATACATCACACCCTCTGGATCCACAAACCAACTCACAGGTATCGCAAAATTCTGAATGCTTGGCCGAGAGTTTGAACTCACACAAACCAGAGTCGCATAACTTCTAGGCTTCATTCACGGTGACGGTGCCCACCTTCCTGTGCCCGACAACTTCAATGAAGCAGCTTTTACTCTGTGGCACAACATCACAAATAGCCGTGCTTCATCCTATCAAAGTCTCAACGCCACTCACATTCATAATCCAGCGATACGGTACTTTCATCATATCATCTGCAACACCATCTTCGCAAGAGAGAGCAACCATAAGCTAAATTCTAAGGAGCTCCTATTCTTGCACTGTGCTCTGAATGAAGGGCGCATCAATGCCGCTCCGTTCCTACTGGCCCACATTCAATCCGTAGCACAAAGAGGCGCCACACCCTTCTAATTGGCGGGATTGTCACTTCCCTAGCTATACAGTTGAATCTTGGTGACCACCTCACTAATCTGCCTTATAGGGCACCGGAGTTGCTTACAATGAACTACTGCAAGTCTGCACACATGATCTCTCAGCGTGAGGATGGCAGGTTCAACCCTGTGATACAAGGCACCATTTATCATAACATCGTTTTGCCTTGCAGGAACAGGATTGATCCATCAAACAGAGCCAACTGGCTATTTGATTTACCAGCTCCCACAGGCCATGTTTCGATTGTTGACGACCAGCCCGATGCACCTGTGGATGAGATGCAAGAGGATAAGGATCGTGCTAAGCCAGTTCAGGACATACCCGAGACTTCTACCAGGCAGCCGCCTTATGCTGAGATCACCCTTGAAGACATCCTCCGTGCCATTTACCAGCAAAACCAGATGAATGCCGCACTTGAGCGGAAGCAACGGGAGCAGTATGATGCACTCCTTGCCACTGTTGTCAAAAACCAGGAAGCAACGGATGAAAAGTTAGGTGAGATCTTCAGCGAGTTAGAAGCTTTGCGGATGGACGTCACCGCTCTTACTGTCACTGGTTCTGATGAGGAAGCCACTCCTACCAGACGTTCCCGCACCAGAAGCCAAGCCCGTGGTCGTCAGTAGCATTAGTTTTTCTTTTTTTTTTGCATTCTCTTTTTGTATCGTATTTCCCCGCTATTATATCACAACATTGAGGACAATGTCTGATGTAGTGTGGGAGAGGTACCTTTTCGTTTTCCATTCCTTGTATTTTCCCTTTTCGCATTTTCAATTGAACAAGTAATATTTATGTTATTTCTTAAGTTTCAATTCTTCCCCGCTTTATTTAGCCATACCGAAAATTTTTGCTTTATCTTCGCATAACTCGACATACCTATGAAATCATAGTTAGGAAGCTGAGAAAGATCCAACAAGATCAATACAGTCTTGACACCTTAGACTTCCTACTTAAGCAATCCATTTCGATAACTGTTATGCCTATATCTTAAGTCTTAGTTCTAAAGTAACCCCTAGTAGTTTATACTAGCAGTCAGCACCGTCTAGACACAAACCACGTGGGGAGCCGATGAACATAAGTGTTTGATGCCTAATCTATAAACAATCCTTCATATCTCGCTGCCATAAAAAGAGAATTTGCACCAAAGTACACGGTCGCATATAAGAGACGAGTAATATAAGAAGGAGTCCAATGCTGGTTGGTTCAGAGGTATCTGGTTCTGAACTTGGTAGGGCGTGCTACGGCTCGATCCCCCACAACCTCCAATTTGGATAACATGTAAAGGGTTGCCACATTCGTGTACCAGACCCCGTGCTAATAAAGGATCAAAGTCACTAACCGGCTACTCCACTACGTGTGTGCTAAGACAAAGGGCTTAATGTGATTGCGCTAGAACGAAACCGGGTGAAATAAGAATGAAGGACTCTAGGTAGAATCACAACAGAATTACTGAATGTTTCGTTTAAAGGGAAGTCGACGACTTAGCTTGTTGCTTGTGTCATTAGTGTATCGTTAGTTTTCTACTCTAGTATCGATCTATCTAACTAAATGACTTCTCGTATGGTATGTTATGTGTATGCGTCTGATGAAAGTTGTCCGATCATTTTTCAATTGATTATTTGCTTGAGGACAAGCAAAGGTTTAAGTATGGGGGAGTTTGATAACGAGAAATCGCATCGTATTATTACTATGTTTTTAGTCCATTTTTATCATACATTAGTCCTTTTAACTCCCGATTGTTCGAGTTTATATGCCACATTGCAGGTACAATATGTCTAGAGCCAAAATTATGGAAAAAGATCAAAGGAACAAAATTTAGCATATAAAGAAAAGAGAGAGCTCAATTCTGCTAAAAACTGCATAATTTGTTGCTCTCATGGTCGTCACAAGGGTACCACGACCGTGACGCGCCTTTTTGAGGTCTCACGATCGTCACAATGGTCTCACGACCGTGACGCGCTAAATATGAGAAATATGCCTGTTACACCAATGTTACGACCGTGACAAGCTTTATTTAATTTATTTGAATATATATATGAAGACGTGCCAACGAATAGAAAAAGTCTTCAGAGACTCCTATAATCTCTCAACCTCAACAACGCCCAGTAAAGCATGTTCTCCTGGATTTTCTCAAAACTGAAGAATCGAAGCCCACGTTCCTATTCTTCAACTGTCAAATTTCTCTTCTATAAATATCAAAGAATCAGATGAAGAAAGTACGGAGTTTTGATTGCAAAAATTGTGCGAAAGCTCTGCCGTTTTTACAACCCAGTTTTATTTCCAGCTTTTGTTCTTGCTGCTTTCCTTTTAATTTCCAAAACCTTTAATAACAATTTCCAACATTAGGAAATTGTTATCTTAATTAGATTTCTTTAAGCCTCAGATTTCGTTTCTTTTATTTCGATTCCGACGCTCCAAGCTTTCCAAATTGTGGAAGAAGGAGCCGAAGAATTTATCTGTTCAGGTTTTTATTTTGCAATTAATATTAAGTTTATTTATTTATGTTAAGTTCCTGTTATCATTATATAATGCATGTTTTAATATCTATTGATTTCATTTTGTGTTTGTCTGTTGTTTTAATTAATATGAGTAGCTAAATTAATTGAGTCAGTATGTAATAAAGAAACCAAACGGACGAATCGAATCTAAGCTAAAAACATTTACGAACTTATATTCTGGCTGTGACTTTTTATAATTAAAATCAAGCTTTTTGTTACGAGAGTAAGAGAAGTGAAATAGGTTAGGTCGAGACCACGAGAGTGTGAGATTTTAACCGGATAGCTAAAGTTAGGCATTCGATTTAAATACAGCGAGAGCGCTTTAAAACGAATTAGACTTATTAAGTTTTCAAAAATTATTTTCTAAACACTTATGGGCTAGCGAGAGCAGACATAGGGCTTTAGGAGTATGATCTGAGATAAGACCACGAGAGTGTGAGTCGAGGGTTTTTAAACTGGTAATCTCTACAGAATTATTTAAGTGAAACATCTTTATAAGCTTAGATTAGATTGACCCGCATAGGTTAATATTATTACATACCGACCGCCTTATCATTATTTCTTTACTTAAGTTTAGTTTCCCATTTTTAATCCCTAAAACCATAACTGTGACAAATTTCTGCCTTAGCTAAACTAGCAGACCTTCTAGCACTAGAGTGATTACAAAGTCCCTGTGGGTTCGACATCTTTTTATTACTATTGCGATAGGCTGTGCACTTGCAGTTTAGATACCGTTAGACACATTAAGTCTTCGCCCATCACTCCTGTTCCAAGGTGGGGCTCTTCAGGTGTCTGCCTTTCTACCAGCTCTCTTAGCCTCTCCTGGCTCTGAGTCAAGCCAGTCATCACAGCCATAAACTGGGTCATTTAGTTTCTCATCTCGACCCTTTCGTTTGCCATTTGATTTCTTACTTCATTCAGGTCCTATTGTACCTGATCCATTTGAATGCCTGGAAGGTTGTTTCACGTTGGGTACCGGTGCGTTCGGTTGACAGGGAACACTTTGCGACGAGCAATGTTTCCTGAAACCACAACAAAGTGAGAAACAAAATAACCAAAAAAACCTACAAAACAAAGAAAATGTTAGTATGCAATGCAATATGCTTATTTGTCTTCCAAGGTATCCGGTTTGGTTCTTGGTTTTGACCTTTCCAGACCTCGAGGAGATGCTTGATGATGTTGAGAAATGAAGCCCACCAAAATAAAACAAACTGATATCTCCTTCTGAGCTGCCAACAAAGCCTCCTAGTGCTTCTTCTCATTGGCCTCTAGCTGATCAATCTTGGCTTGAGTCCTCTGGTCTTCTTGTGCACGGGCTTCGGTGATCCTGATCCACCTAGCCTGGCTTTCCTCTAGATAATGCTCAGCCCTAGCTTTCTGAATCTTGGCCTCCTTGCAGGCATTCTTCAAAACCAGCTCTCCTGCTCTTGCTTTCCTTATGTAGTCATTTGTCCTTTCAATCTTGGTTAGATGCTCAGTCTTGAGTTTTTCCAATCTCTCAATGTCCAGACGACTGTCATTTCTCTCCCAGAGAGTCTTCTTCAGGGCTTCAGATAGCTGATTATTCCTCTCTTTCAGCTTTTCAAATTCCTCCAGGCTAACAGTTGCTGCAGGCTGTACTGTAGAAGGTCCAGGTGTGTCTTCCAAGGTGAAAGGCATCCTGGTAATCTGAGCTCTAGTACGGGACCAGTTAGAGTACTGGGATGAGGCAATATTGTTACACCTTCCAAGGATGGCTGTCCCTTTGGTCTGGATGTTGTCCCAACCCCAGGCAACTTGTCTGACAACAGTAGAGCCAGATTGGATCTCACAGTATAGGGTCTCAGCCAAATCTTGCCCTCTGGGAGGATGAACCAAGGCATATCCCAAATGTCTCTTAAACAGTAAAGTGTTGTAATTGATGCAACCTTTTACTCCTATTAGAGGCACATTAGGGTATTGCCTAAAGCTGGTAATAATATCCTTGCCTTTGGTGCTCTGGGTGCACCATCTGATATCATCTGATGTTAAGGCAATGAACCTCTTGGCCCAATTCTTCTGCTGATGTGGGTTCAATAAGGCATCTTATTTAGGAAAGTGTCTGAGCAGCCAAGAGTAGAACAGAAGAGCACATCATCTGACTAGCTTCCCCCTTTGCTTTTCATTTCTTTGATGGATGGAGTTGTAAAAATCCCCTAGCAATGTAGGCATAGGGTTCCTCAGCAAGAACAAGTGGATGGCATTCTTACTCACAAATTTGGGCTCATCTGCAAACAATATAACCCCATATATGTTGAGGGCTAAAAGTGTGCAGACTGCCTTCCATTCTCCCACCGCAGCCTTCAGGGTGGCCTGAGAAATCAAGAAGCCCAGATGTAAGCCAGGAATCCCAGCTTTTGTTGTCAAGTTTTGCTCAATAAGGGCAGGCTCCAAATGCACTGCCTTAGCTATTTCTTCACTTCTGGGAGCAGTCATCTCTGGGTTGAAGGGGATCCCTCCTCTGATAGGCACTCCAGTCAACAAGGAAAACTCTTCCAAAAGAGGCCCCATCTGGAAATCTGGAAAGGTGAAGCATCTGAGTGGAGGGTCATAAAACTGCAAGCATGTGTGGATCATGCTCCTCTGAGATGAATCAAGATCCATGACCATGTCTAAAATACCCCCATAGTGCTCTCTAAACAGTGGGATGTGGTCAGGTGTGATAAGTGACTGGACCTGCCTGATACCAGTCAGAGAGGGCTCAAAGAAGTGATAAGATATGTTGCTTTTCCTTGGAACATCCATGAGTGTTGATGAAGAAGCTGAAGTCAAAATGCTGATGAAGATCACAGACTGAAAAACTGGAGGCAGATCTCTGACAGACTGATGCAGGTGAGTCTCTGACAGACTGATGGAGGTGCTGAAGGTGATAACTGAAGCAAATGTTGAATAAGAAAACTGAAGCAGAGGTCTAAGCAGTAGAAGGGGTCAAAACCAAACCAAATATGATATGATGGATACCCTGAAAAACAAATAAACAAATGTTAAATGATGCAATGATGATATATGAAAATGATATGCAAGGGTTCTTGATCAAGAGCTGGATCTGATTATCTGTCTTGGTATAAGGTCCATGTATTGTTCAAAGGTCCAGATGGAGACTCAGAAATTCAGTAACAAGGGTGGGGGACTCAAATAAAGAGTCACATGTCCAGGGTTAATCACAAGAACTGTCCAAAGTGAAGTATTTTTAAACAATACAATAACAGGGTATGATGTGGCCAAGGGTTCCTGCAAACTTGTAAACAACCCAACCCTCTCACATGTAATGTTCTAGAACAAGGATCCTCAGACTTGGACCAGTTATGAGAAGTGTAAACACTTCTAACCCGGAGGTACAGTGTTTACAATAACCATAAAGGATCCTCCTCTAATTCACCCCAGATTTTGAAGGTCATAATAAAGGTCATCCATACTTAGCAGGCTTCCCAGATAGCCCTAGCACTACAGGAAATCTGTAGCACAGAGTTCTCAAGAAGAAACCCACATCTGAACCGTGTTTCATATTCCCGCACCAGACCGAAATGGAATGGGAAAGAATATGAACCACTCTAGCCTAGGTGTCACTCAGGTCCCAGGTATAGGACTTTAATCACTCAGTGAAACCCCACCCACCAAAACAGAAGCCAGATCCAGCAATGATAATGACAGTATGATGTATATATATAAAAAACTGTAAAGAAAGCAGTAAATAAAGTTGTACATAAAGTAATAAATAAAGAAAATAAGGAAACACAAGTAGCACATAACACCCCATTAAACACAAATCAAACAAGTGCTAGGAGGAACCCACAAAAAGAACGAGAAGCCCTGGTTGCAGTATAAGGGATGTTCCCCAGCAGAGTCGCCAAGCTGTCGCTCCCAAAGATTTGCATCCCGGTACAAGCACGAACGGTCGGCGAAAGAGGAAATGAAGATGAACTGAAAAGAGTCGTCAGCTAGGCATTTTTATCCCGAAGGAAAGGTAATGCTGCATAAACCTAGAAAAAGATGGATAAGACGGTCGCGAACCAGAGAAACTGAGAAAGGGGGTTGGTTACAACCTGGGAAGGTATTAGCACCCAGATTGTCTGTCGTACTCGACGGGATCCACGCTTGAAAGTTTGTGTTTAAAGGGGTAGGTGTCAGTGCTACTCTGTGTGCAGAAGCTGGAAAAGAATACAAGTGTCAGTGCAAAAGAAGTGTAAAGTGAAGAAAAGGAGTGTCAGTGTAAGAAAAGAGTGCAATGCTCAAGACAATGAGGCTTAAAAAGAATAATGCTGGAAGAGGGGGAATATACAGAGACTTTTTTTCGATAACATTTAAGTTATGCCTACGTATCCTCTCATGCAATGAGGAAGTCAGAACACCGTAGTTCGACTCAAAGAGACTGAAAGGTAAATTGACTTGTGAACTGCTTACTTGTCTATGCTCAAGTGTATGACCTGTCTGGCTCAGGTGCAAACTGTCTTGCATTAGACGGAAGAAGCAAGTTCTCGTTTGTGAGTGAATCAGGTGAGAAAAGAATCCCAGAGGAGACGGTTATTGTTTGTTTTTTTGAGTTTTCAATCTTTTATTGCTTTTTGGAGTTTGTCATAAGAAAATTAGCTTAAGCCTAAACCAAGGGTTAGTAAACTCATCACATCTTCCCTCTGATTAGGGGTAATGAGAATACCCTAAGTATGAAGTAAACACCTCACACTTAATCACCATGATGTAGGATTAAGATCATTAACCTACTTGCAATTATTTAGATGTTTTTGGAGTTTTTGTTTAATGCTAAGTAATGAGTTTAAGCCATAATCAAGGATTTAATGAACTCATTACACCATCCTAATAGAAGGATAATAGATGAGAACATTTAAGCTGAGGAAGATACCTCAACTTAATCCATGATTAGGGATTAACCTCATGACAAAACAAAGCCTTTATTAAAGTGGATTTTAGTTAATGGTGAGATTAAGAAATGAATTTTATGGTTTGTAAGACAACTTGAGGGGGACTTGTCCATTAACCCTAGGGTTAGTCCTTCTTAACCAGCTAAGGAAGAATTAGAACCCTAATGCAAGGCCCAAGTTACAAGCTTAATGTCTTAGTGATTATTATATGAATTGATTAAAGGATTTAAACACATTAAGGGTTTAACACTTAGGATTAAAGTTATACACTCCATCCTAAGAGAAGGATGCAGGCATAACCTTGATCACAAAGCCTTAAAACCTTGAAGGTTTAGTCCCTGATTATGAGATGAGAGGAGAGACACAAAAGATGACACAAAGGTAAAACTAATGGTGGGACTAATCAAACCCTAATTGTGATCATGCTTGGGTGTTCCTAAGGTTTATGAGGCTTGCAAGAGATCTTCAAGAAGAGCCACCAAGGAAGAAGCAGATGAAAGAAGGAGAAGCAGAAGAAGCAAGTCAACTTACTTCACTTAAGAAGGTAAGTTGCTTGAAGAAATAAAGTGAAGAAGGAACATGAATGAGCAAGCTCACTCTAAAGCAAAAGCAAAATGCAGCAATGAATTCATAAGAGAGATGAGAAAAGATTGTGAGAAGTGAAGGCAAATTCACTTCTCAAACTACTTACCACCTGAAAAGTTAGCATAAGGAAATGAAATGAAATGAAAAAATGAAATGAATGCAAGGATGCAAACCAAAACCAGAAGCATATTTATGATGAAAATGATGTTATGAGATGATATGAAAGCATGTCAAGAGATATGAATGTTCATACAAGTGATGAGAATGAAAAAGAAGCATGAAAGCACAATGAATGCACATGAAATGAAATGAAGGCATAACATGGCAAATGGATGAGGAAATGATCAAGAATGAGTCTAATGTGTCCTAGGATGTCTTATATGTCATGTGAATGTATAAAATGTCATGTCAATTTCATGAATGCAAGCATATGCAAGATGTATGCAAGAGAAGATGAGAAAGTAAGGTTCTCATGCAACATGAGATGCAAAACTCAAAAACAGGAGCAAATGACAAGATAAAAAATTAAAATTTCAACCAAAAGAACCCTAACCCCATATGATATCACACCCCAAAGGAGAAGACCTAACCCTTAACCTAATGAAAGATATGATTTTTCTAAGTTTTCTAGGGTTTTAAGGTACCTAAAGGGAACAAATGCCAATCAATTCAAAAAGGCAGAATAAATTTATGACAAATGAAGATCAATGCAAAAAGAATCATTGTCATACCATTCTTGGTTAGGCAGGACATAATTCTTGAAGTTAGGGTTCTAAAATATGAATTTTATGAACCCTAAATTCAAGAAAATTGTCAAAAATGGTTCAAAACCAAAAATAAATTTTTAAAGATGCAATATGAATTTTTTAAAGATGGTATGACAATGTCTCTAAATTTTTAAAGATGCAATATGAATTTTTTTGGGATTTTTAGAAACCTAAATGATATTTTAATTAACTATTTTTCATTAATTAATTAAAATAAACATTTAAATGCTTAAAAAATGATTTTTTTAATGTGAAAAATAAAAATAAAAATATTTTTGGGTTAAGAAAATTATTTGAAATCAAAATGCAGAATAAAAATATTTTTGGAAATTTCTAGCTATTTTAAATAAAATGTACAAAACAAATAGAAAAATATGAAATAAAAAATAAAAATAAACTGAAGTATGCTGAATGGAGGGATGAGATTGAATCTAGGGAAGGATTGGTTGACTGCGCGCCAGATCCTCTGGCTGGAATTCAAACTGAGCTAATCTCATTTAATTAAATTAATTAAAGCAATTAGGGTTTAATGATGGCATCTGGACCACTCATCTCACGCGGGAACCTCAAATCCTACGGCCACAATTCAAATTATGCCCTTACCCTAATTAAGTCACTAATTACTCTTAGGTGGCCGGAGAAGACCTCCGGTCATCTTCTCCGGCCCGACCTTCACCTGAAAATTTCTAACTTCTTCCCTAGGTACTTTCTGGAGCTCTAAAGCTCCAGATTCACTCCTCTCACTCTCCTAAGATCAAATCCACTCTCAAAACAAATTTCTTTTCACTCAAACTCCTGATTCGAAGAGAAACATAAACATGGCAAAAATTTCAGACAATCAATACACTCTCATTTCTCAACCATTTTCAAAAATTCCAAGTTCAGTGTGATCAATGAAGTATGCTTAATCATTTTGTAACATAAAAGAGAAGTTCTAGAAAAATTAATTCGAATGGCTACCTGAGATGGAGATTTTCACCCTTGAGCTTTCTGGATGCTTCCTTGGTGCAAAATGCCTCTAATGACCTTCCTCAAGAGGTTGCAATGCTTGGAAAGCTTTGTGGAAGGCTGGTTTGTGAGTTTGCACTTCAATTGGCTGAAAATCATATTTTGTTTATGGTGTGTTCTTGGCTGTTTTAATGGGTGGTTTATGATCAGTGAGTGATTTAGAGATGAATGGTGATATTTATTTGAAGATTGAGTGGCTGGGTTGGGAGATTCGAAAGCTTTTGCAAGAGGGAGAGTTTTTGTGAACTTGGTGATTCTTAGGGTTCAACTTGTGTTCTTGTGTGTTATGATCAGCATTTGGTCCACATATCAACTTGTGATAGGTCTGTGGAGTGGTTGTTCCCTATTGTGATTGATATGGCCTTCTTGCAAAAAAGTCACCAACTTGTGTACTTGAGGTATGGGCAAGGATGTAGCTGGCCTTTGGGCATGTCCATGCGCAGCTGACTTCAAGGAAGTCCACAAATTCATTCTTGAGGCAATTCAGCATGTGGGAAATAAATTATGGGGTGTTTTGCAATTATGTGATGTTTTGGCCCCTTTGAGAAATCTCGGTGTTCAAGGCATGTGATCTTGCAATTCCTTGGGCAATTCTGATCTAGAAGCAATGCACTATGATGTTATGATGTATTGAAGTGTGTTTGAAGTCACAAAAAGCCTTGGCAAGTGGTTTTGCAAAGAATCCCTTTTGGTGCATTCTTGAAATTTATGGGATTTTTGCCAACTTTGACAAGGCATATCTTGAGTTCCAAAATGAATTAGGTCTTGTTCTTGTACTTTTTGAGAAGGGAATGATCCAATCTACCACTTTCATGACCAACAATTTTTCATTTGAAGCATTTTTGGTTGATGATGCGTCCGCAAGCGCACGGATATATCGAAGTAATATAAAAGATTGTCGAACCACAGTGACCAATATCAACCTATCGTTATCTATCGTTACTTTGTAAAGCTAAGGCTAATTGTTTCTTTTTGGTTGGCTTATGGAAGATATAA